>OY978525.1:50751428-51103928 GCA_963854835.1 Megamerina dolium
CAAAGCCAAGAATGAATACAAAGGTTACTCGTTTACTTGTTCAAATTCGTCATGTTCGCTATGTTCGAGTACCAACCACAAAATACATAACTGCGATCGCTTCAAGGCTTTAAATGAACCTTTGTATTAATTGCCTATCAAAGGGCCATCAACTGTCAAAATGTTCATCATCGTACAAGTGCAGGTTTTGCACTCGACAACACCATACCTTGCTTCATCGCTGGAGTTCGACAGACTCGTGAAGCTCAATCTTGCCATCCGCAGTTGATATGCACACGAACAACTCATCGTTGGACCATATCATTCTCGCAACCGCTATGATAGTGGTTCGTGACGCATCTGGCAACTATCAACCTTGCAGAGCATTGTTAGATTCTTGCTCAGAGGTAAATTTTATTACTGATGAATTGTCACAAAAATTGAATCTTCCGCGGAGCAAACAGAATCTAGAGATTCAAGGCATTGGTAAGTCATCCACAAGCATTAAATACAAGACCTCTACCAATATAAAATCGAAAGCGACAGGATTTGAATTACGTCAAACGTTTTGCATCACGTCGCATATCGCTAATCATCCGGAACCAGAGATAGATATTTCGTCATGGGATATCCCATCCAACATTGTCTTCGCCGATGACCAATTTAATAAATCTAAGAAGATCGACTTGCTTTTAGGAACAGGGAGATTTTTCAGCTTACTTTCTGTAGGTCAAATTAAACTTGGTTATAATCTACCAATACTGCAGTAGACGTAGTTAGGTTGGGTCGTTTCAGGTCGCTACCAAACAAGTATTACCACGTTCAACAGGAAGTGCCTGCTTGCATGTGACGAGTCGCTAGATATGAAATTGGAACGATTATGGCAAATCTAAGAAGTTGCTCCAAAAATCAATGAATGGAGCCATGAGCAACACAACTGTGAGATGTTGTATACTGACACTGTCGCTCGAAATCCTAATGGCAGAATCATAGTCAAGTTGCCATTCAAGTACGAATCTGCTTGCTTGGGTGATTCCTACACTACAACTTTGCGAAGATTCAATTTGCTAGAACGTCACTTGTTGCGTTCTCCCAATCTCAGGACACAGTACATTGAATTCATGAATGAGTATGAAAGTTTGGGCCTCATGATTGGAATTCAAAATCCTAACATAAACGAGCCTTATTACTACATTCCACATCACTGTGTGTTGAAGCCAAGCAGTACGTCGGCGAAGTTGAGGGTAGTTTTTTATGCATCTTGTCGAACCACTACCAATGACATCCAAATGATTGGACCAACAATACAAAATGAGCTTGTAATTCTTCTGCTTCGATTTCGACTAAATCGGTTTGCGCTCACTGCCGACATAGTTAAAATATATAGTCAGGTCATCTTTTTACGTTGACGACTTGCTGTGTGGTGCTGACTCGCTTACAGAGCTTTCACGTATCAAGCATGAGGTAACGGAATTGTTGAAATTAGGTGGATTTGAGTTGGCGAAATGGCACTCCAACCATCAGCTTTTCAGGGGTGAACACGCCTTGATACTTCTGTGACTAGTGCGCTTGGTCTTAAATGGGATCAAATTCAAGATAATTTTGTATTCTCTTTCCAACCAAAGCACTCTCTCGACAATCGTGTTACGAATAGATTCTATCTACTGATTCGTCGCTGTTCGACCCACTTGGCCTGTTAGCACCAGTAATTGTAACAGTTATAATTCTTCTTCGGGAGTTATGGCTATTGAAACTCGATTGGGACGAATCTGTTCCCCAAAATATTCAAAAGGCTTGGCTAACATTCATCAATAATTTGTCGAATCTTGCCTCGATAAAAATTCCAAGACATTGCCAGTCACCTGATATGAAATTCCTTCAGATACATGGATTTTGCGATTCATCAATTCGTGCTTATGGCTGCGGGCTTTACACAAGCATAGTAGAAAGCACTGGCATTGTTCGCGTTCATCTTCTGACAGCAAAGTCAAGAGTAGCGCCCACTAAACGGCAATCGCTGCCAAGGCTGGAGCTTTGCGGTGCACTACTCTTTTGAAGTTTTTCTTTGGACAGACTCGCAGATTGTGCTTCACTGGCTCCAGTTGCATTCGGCTACACTCTCTGCTTTCGTTGGCAACAGAGTATCAGAAATACAAGATCTAACTGCAGACGCTCATTGGAGACATGTTCCGACGAAAAGCAATCCAGCAGACATTGTGTTCAGAGGAAGCACGGCATTCGAACTCGCCACCTTGATTTGGTATACTGGTCCTGCGTTTCTGTACGAAGACATAAGCAAATGGCCTAAACAACAACTTTCTTCTGATAAACTACGTCATGCTTTGCATTGTATTGTTTGGAATGTGCAACAACAACACTTTGCTGATTATTCATCTGTTGCAGAGAGAGTCAACGACAAACAGCGCACTACGTCATTTAAACCCCTTTCTGGACTCAACTCATGGATTTGCATTATTAAAGGTTGGCGGGCGGCTTGAATTGGCAGATTTTCCAGAAAAAAAGCAACCTATTTTGTTGCCAAACAAATGTGAATTCGTCACACCTTACGTTCGACATATGCACATCAAAAATTACCACGCAGGACGTAGAGCGTTGGTAGCTTTAATTCGTCTTCAATTTTGGATAGTCAATGCGCGTGATATTGCTAGGCGCTAGATCATGTATCCATTGTGTTCGCTATAAACCAAAACTACTCCACCAAATGATGGGTTATCTACCTGTAGAACGTTTGACACCATCTCGCCCGTTCGCACGCTGTGGCATCGATTTTTGCGGATCTATCAATGTGTATCTTCGCATTAGAGGCAAGGCACCCTACAAAGCCTATATCGCTATTTTCGTGTGCTTCGCGACAAAGGCTGTGCACATCGAAGTCGTCTCAGATCTATCAACGGATGCATTTTTGGCATCGCTTAAACGGATGATTGGACGGCGCGGTCTTCCATCGGATATATTCTGCGACAACGTAACAAACTTTTTCGACGCTTGCAGCAAGCTTGCGGATCTGAAAGCTTTCATTTTCAAGAACGAAACTCAAGACGTCATCGTTAAGTATTGTGCTAACGAATTTGTTAACTTTCATTTTATACCCCCTAGAGCACTTCATTTTAGCGGTATTTGGGAAGTTGCAGTAAAATCAGCCAAGGGTCATTTGAATCGCATATCAACACAATAATATCAACACAATAATACATACAAATTAAAATAAGAACCAAAGAAAATAACTTATAAACAATGGTTAAAAAAACTAAACCAATAAAAACTTAGTACTACTATATAGTACTACTTAGTACTACTATATATATAAAAATAAAAATAAAAATGAATATAGGAATATTGCTAATATAAAAATTGTAAAAGTAATTTAATAACACTAGTAGCTAAAAACTAGAAATAAATAAATAAAAAAATAAAAACAAATATTATTTGATTATACTTTTGCTTGCCTCTTTTTGGACTTATATCTATTTCTCGTAGATACAAATAAAACTGGTTGAGGGGAACAAACTCTGCTGCTTCAAACGAATCACGACGACGTACTCGCTACCAGAAGAGATACTCGTTCCACACATGGTACCAACACTTAACATGATACTGTCATACCCCCATCCGGAGCGACAACAAAGTTCGGTTCATTGCGCCTTGGACCTACTCTCACAAAGGCTACCACGTAAATTACACCAACAAATCAACGATGAGAACTGGCCGGTGCACGTGGTCTTATGACCCGTTAAGTCATCTGCCGTCAGGCTTTGGATCAATGATTCTTACATTCACCATCATTCTACTTCTTGGGGTGAGCCATGGTTCAAACCCCCTTGTAGTGGCAGTCCGCCCCATGGCCCCGCCCATTTTGACATAATAAAATAAGAAAATAAAAAAAAAACCAAGAAATATCATATTTAAAGAACAGAAGAAAATAAAACCAATAGAAGAAAAATATTGCGGTTCTTGAAACTCCGAAACGCGTTTACAAATAAAATCTAGAACTAATAAAAATGAAACCAAAAAAAAAAAAAATAATAAAAAAATGAAAAACAAAAAAATTTAGGAGCCCTTATTGTTACGAACCTATTTGGAATAAACTATAGATAATAAAAAAAAACTATAAACAACTATTGTCATTCATCTGTCAAAGATAACAGCTCTAGCTCGAGAGAGAATCTTGGGTGAGCTAGGAACTTATCGGACGAGCCTGCCAACACAGGGAGATTTTTTTTTCACACAACACGAAAACGAGAACAACACATAAAGAACAGAACACACGCCATATACACAACAACACAACGCAGACACATGATGTTAACAATTTTTTTATTTGGGCGCCATTATGGTCGTGGTTCATGACATGGTTCTGCCTCGACAAAACACCGGCTGATGAGATGTTCCGGGCCGATGTTCTGAACTCGTTGAGACAGAACAAAGACCAGACCATAAAGTCCACCTACATTAGAGTAAGAAGACCCACACTTACACAAACACACACACACATCTTCACCACGACTCACTTCACGCACGCAATCGACGCCATCAACGCGATCCACGCAATCTACTCAACCGCCCGTATATATATGTATATACATACATATATATATATATATATATATATATATATATATATATATATATTTATTTATATATATATATTTATTTATATATATATATATATATATATATATATATATATATATATATAAATATATGTATATATATATATATATATATATATATATATATATATATATATATATATATATATATATGGGAGCCGTAGCTCAGTGGTTAGTGCGTTCGCCTTCTGATCTGTAGGCCGTGGTTCAATCCCCGGCTGATGCATAACAAATTTAATATCGATAAGATTTTTCTTTCGAACGGTACCCACCTGTCGGCAAGCAATAGGCTATTATTCCAAAAGTAACAACTTGCCAAGAAGAAGCTTCTAAAAGAACTCTGTGACAAAGCTCAGAAAAAGTGATGTCACAAGTGTTCTGCCGTTTGGAACCGGCTAAAATAAGTAGGTCTGTACAGTTTTGGAAGAATCGTAGTTGCAGGGAGTACATCATGCTCATACCAATCACAATCATACATATCACAGCCAACCCGAACTTAACTTCGTATTTCAGTCCGACTAAGGTATAGCTTGATATTAAAAGGAGTATTGTTTAAATATTCAGTCGGCCGTTCATCATCATCGACATCAGTGTAGTTTGTGCGAGATAACAAAAAATATTTGTTGTGACCAAATAAATATATATATGAACTTCAGAACAACGGTTAATTCGTCATTGCGTTTTATTTTTCTGTACGCACAATCATGTGGAGGCCCCGGCGAGATTGAGTTCAATACATATCGTAACAACAAATATCTCCGTTATCATGCACACTGCATAGTACAGTCTCAGCAGTAACAATTAGTCACTGTACAACGACTTCACTGCGTGTCTCATTAATGCAAGCACTAAAACGAACAATAAATTAACGTAAATCAGGTGGTCTGGTGGTGTTTTCGCAAGGTAACGTGTCTAACTGCCTCAACCAGGTGGGGCTAGCGCAATCCTTGTTGAACTCATCGCAAGTCAACTCACTGGCTGTCATGTAGTTTGATCTGAGCGCTATGTGATGATACCTTTATTTGTTAATGAGGGGTAGTCATATAGCTTGCTCTGCTTACTCTGTGATGGCGTTTTCATTATTATTAATGGGGGCCCTCCATGTGGCGACCACCTGGCAACGTCTTCCTGGCACCCGCTGGGAGGCGGCTGAAGTGAGTGGCGAAAATCTTCTCGGTTAGAGGTTGTGCGCTGGGTTTGGGACCCGCCACATAAAAAACCCCCCAATGAAAAAAACAAATATGCCTCGGATAAGGACTACCGCTTTTGTTTATGACCCCCGCAAACGAAAAAAGGACCACGATTTACGGATATGCACCTGGAATGTCCGGTCCCTTTATAGGGAGGGTGCCTCTATCCAGCTGGTTGATGTCCTCGAAAAATACAGAGCTGACATCACCGCTCTCCAGGAAATGCGATGTACAGGACAGGGCTGCTCCAAAAGAGCGTCCTAAGCTTCCTAAGCTTCAAAGGGAACGATCTGATGACATAAAATTCATACTTAATGCCGCCAATGTCTGCATTAATGAATTCAAACGCCTCAAACTCTCCATAGATGAAAGCAATCATTGGATCGTACACCATCTTGTCACAAGATTACCAAAGGAGACGCATCAAGCTTGGGAGCATCATCTCGGCAACAAAACTGAAATTCCAAATTTTTATGACCTGGAAGCATTTCTTTACACTCGCCTACATACCTTGGAAGCCATCGAAAATCGATCCGATCAAGTCGCAGCCTCAGATTCAATGGTAAACTGACGTCACAATGCGTCGCTTACCACAAAACGCTCATCACAGTTCACATCACAACATCGCAACAAAGCCTACCAACCTTATACCAAAATTGGAATGTTGAGTTATCTGTGGCCAAATTCATATTCTTCGCCGATGCCCGACATTCCTCAGCAAGGACTGTCTCGAAAGAAAGGCCTTCGTGGACGGCCAGAAGGTCTGTGTAAATTGTTTAAGTCAGTCTCATGTTTTTTCTCATTGCAGCAGCCCTAGAAACTGTACGCTCTGTGGAAAACGCCACCACACTTTATTGCATTTTCCAGCAACTGTTTCACCTGTCGTCCAAAATTAACGAAAACCTCAACAACCTTATACAAACGAATCTGCAAATCAAGGGCTTGAATCTCCTTCATATCTGACAAATTCATCTTCCAAACTTGCGACTTATTCTGCAACTGTATCACCCAAACCACTACATACAAATTCCAAACCTCAGCGAAAGGTGTTATTAGCGACAGCGCTTATCCAAATAGAAAACATCGAAACGAGAGAATCAGCAGTGGTTCGAGCTTTATTGGATCAAGGCTCTGAAGCAACCATTATTTCTGAAACTGCAGTGCAAAGTCTATGCTTAAGAAAGAACCAAAATGCGACAGAAATCCTTGGTGTTGGTTCTCATGCCAAAAATCGGTCTAAAGCCACTGTAAATTTCATTCTTCGTTCATGTATCAACAGCGATTTCACTGTTTTCGTTGATAATGCCTATGTTTTAAATACAATAACTACTTGCCTGCCAAGTGAAGACATTGTACAACAATGTTGGTCACATCTACATGGTCTAGCATTAGCATATCATTCGTATAATAGGTCAAATAAACTGGAAGTGCTCATCGGTGCTGATGTTTTCGCACAAATTATTTTACCGGAAATTCGGCGCGGGACAAATGCTCTACTACTTGCGCAAAATACGCACTTGGGTTGGATTTTGTCTGGCGGAGTAGTACAACCTAACAGAACACCTATCACGTTTCGATGCTATCATGGAACACTTGCATTGGAAAACCTCATGCAATAGTTCTACGAGTTAAAACAAGTTCTTTCTCAACGAATTCTATCGAATGAAGACCAATGGTGTGAAGATTTCTTTAAACGTACATGCACTCGTCAATTCGATGGAAAATACATGGTTCGTCTTCCTTTAAAAACGTTTTTTGATCCTAACCTACCTCTCGGTCGATCAAAACAAATTGCTTTAAATCGATTTCACCAGCTTGAGCGTCGCCTCAAACGCAATCCAGAATTTTGCCAAGCTAATACCAGTGCAATTGAAGATTACTTTAAACTTCAACAAATAACACTAGCGCGCTCAACTGAATATCAGCATCGTGTTAAATCAACTTCGGACAAACCAACGTTTACGTCCTGCATTTTACCGCACCATGCAGTTTTTAAACCTGACAGTTATACAACCAAGTTGCGTGTTGTCTACGACGCATCTTCAAAGACCTCGAACGGAAAATCACTTAATGACTTACTGTGCGTTGGTCCACCCTTACAAAATGATTTAGTATCAGTACTTCTTAATTGGAGAAGGCATAAATATGTGTTCACAACATGCATCCCGACGATGCTCAATATCAGCGAATCATATGGAGGGGCGACAATGATCAGATACAGCAATTCTGCTTGACGACAGTTACGTTTGGCACTGCATCTGCACCGTTCACAGCAATTCGCGTGTTGCATTAAATTGCTCTTGATGAAAGGCAGCGTTTTCCTCTTGCAGAAAATGTGTTAAAGCGCGAAATGTATGTAGATGACATACAAACAGGTAGCTATTCAATCGCAGCTGCTATTCAAATTCGCGACCAGGTGAAGTGCGCTCTGGAGCATCGTTATAATCACGAATCTCTTCAACTCAACGACAATGAAACCATAAAGACACTGGGTCTATATTGGACCCCTAAAAGTGATAGTTTCCATTTCAGTACGAAAGCTGATATAGATGCGACTCTAACCAAGCGTTCTGTTCTGTCCACTATCGCTCGTTTATTCGATCCTTTAGGATTAATAACTCCTATCATTGTAGCGGCAAAAATACTATTAAAGCTTATATGGACAACGAAGGTGGATCGCGCAAATGGCCAGCCCACGGCCCTCGAATGGGATGAAATGATTCCTGATGCAGTATGCAGACGTTGGCAATAAATCACTCAAAATTTAGCCGTGATTCATACAATATCAATACCAAGATACATAAATCTACTACCTCATGCAGTGGACTCGATCGAATTACACACGTTTTGCGACGGATCATCTTCAGCGTACGCCGCTTGTGTTTACATACGCTTACATTTCACAACTGGTATAGTTTTCACTCATTTGCTAGCAGCAAAGAGTAAGGTGACTCCAGTAAAACCTCTCACGATTCCAAGGATTGAGCTTTGCAGTGCAATGCTTGCTGCCAATTTAGCAGCCTGGATTAAGAAAAATCTACATCTATCAATTGACAACACTCCAATGTTTTACTGGACAGATGCTACGGTAGTTCTCTGTTGGATACAAGGCGATATCAACCGATGGAAATCATTTGTGGCTAACCGCGTCAGTAAAATTCTAACGCAGACCACTCAAAATCAGTGGAATCACGTTGGAACACTCGAAAATCCAGCCGACTATGCATCACGTGGTTCGACTGTTGGTGACTTACGCAACTCATCGCTTTGGTGGAATGGACCAAAATGGCTATCGAAATCGAAATCGACTTGGCCAAAATATAACGTCCAGACTGCAGACTTTAAGGAAGCAGCAGCAGAAGCTAAACCAGCACAAGTTCACGTACATGTTGCTGCGCAAGCAGACTCGTTTATATACCATTTCTCAGATCTCAATAAACTATTACGGATTAGCGCATACTTGATACGTTTCATTAATAACGCTCGTCTAACTAATCACCGCATAGCCGGACTTTTAACTACAGCAGAGCTCCACAAGAGTCTCAACGGTCTCGTGCGACATGTGCAATCCGAAGCATTCCACGAGGAACTACGTTATATACGATCCAGTGAACCTCTTCCAAATAAAAGTAATCTCTGTAGCTTAACACCATTTTTAGACCAAAATGGAATACTGCGAGTTCGTGGGCGCCTGCAGAGAGCCAACATTCCTTATAATAGAAAACATCCCATGATTTTACCAAAATCTAATCATTTCACCCGTTTAGTTATTTTAGATGCACATGTTACTACTCTCCATGGCGGTATTCAGCTTACGTTATCCTACATTCGCCAAAGATTCTGGATAGTACACTCTAGACAAATCGTACGTCACTACCTTCGAGAGTGTGTCAAATGTTTTCGGAACAAACCGAAAGCTATGAACCAACTGATGGGAGACCTGCCTTTGCATCGCATTAATCCACCCACTAGACCTTTTTACGCTACTGGAGTGGACTTCACTACAATGGCTACATTGCCATTTTTATTTGCTTGGCCACTAAAGTTGTACATTTGGAAGCGGTCACCGGTATGTCAACTGAATGTTTCTTACATGCACTGCAGCGTTTCATTGGTCGTCGCGGTATGTGTCACCACTTTTATAGCGACTGTGGTACGAACTTTGTCGGTGCCCACACAGCGTTGCAACTGAATCAACGGAATTTTGCGGAAGCCATCGCATGTGACATCGTTCCCAAATTAATACAGCACAACATTCAGTGGCACTATAATCCACCATATTCACCTAACTTTGGAGGAATATGGGAAGCTAATGTTAAGTCTGTAAAATACCACTTAAAGCGAACGATCAACAGCACCAGGCTCACATTTAAATTGCTTTCTACGATTCTGGTAAGGATTGAAGCCTGTCTCAATTCGAGACCTATTTGTCCGTTGACGTCAGATCCTGACGACCTATTGGTCTTAACTCCTGGCCATTTTTTGATTGGTGATGCATTACTTGCTTCTCTAGAGTCCAATACAGATACGCAAGGTATTGGTGCACACTATCTCTAGCTTCAGCGAATGACCCAGCAATTTTGGAAAAGATGGTCATCTGATTGGCTGTCACATCTCCAAGCACGACCAAAGTGGCGGAAACTAGAAGCTAATCTAAGTATCAACGAGCTGGTCATAATAAAGGACGATCGATTACCTCCACAACAGTGGATGTTAGGAAGAATAATAGAACTGCATCCAGGAGGTGATGATCTCGATCGCGTAGTCACCCTGCGTACTCAATTCGGAACTTGCAAGCGATCAGTCTCAAAACTCTGCCGATTACCTATTCCTACGTTTACTGAGGCACATGATCTAACAGAGATGTTTAACGATTGCATCTGCTGTCTGATTCCGTTGTTTTTCATTTGGCTCCTCATAATGAAGAATGCACGTCCCCACCAACGATTTCCATATCATGCTGGTTCCAGCATTGGGGGCGGCATGTACAGTTTTGGAAGAATCGTAGTTGCAGGGAGTACATCATGCTCATACCAATCACAATCATACATATCGCAGCCAACCCGAACTTAACTTCGTATTTCAGTCCGACTAAGGTATAACTTGATATTAAAAGGAGTATTGTTTAAATAGTCAGTCGGCTGTTCAGCATCAGTGCAGTTTGTGCGAGATAACAAAAAATATTTGTTGTGACCAAATAAATATATATATGAACTTCAGAACAACGGTTAATTCGTCATTGCGTTTTATTTTTCTGTACGCACAAACAAGGTCCCTTCTAATACTGTCGAAAATTTAAGACGCGCAACCATTACACTCCCACCGCCATGCTTCACCGTAGGAACTAAGTGTTTCGGGTTCATTGCGGTATTTGGTTTTCTCCAAATTTTGGCTCTACCGTCACTTCCAAATAAATTGTATTTTGACTCATCTGTAAATAATACTCGTTTCCAGAAATCAATTCCCTTGTCTAAAAGCTTTTGCGCGAATTCCAAACGAAGTTTGCGATATTTTTCACTTATATACGGTTTCCTACGCGGAGTTCTGCTGTGAAACCCATTATTATTCAAGGCTCTTTGAACTGTTCGTGGATGCACATTTGTATTTGACCTAGTTGCTAACTCTGCGGCCAACTTAGTGCCTGCCACTTTCGGATTTTGATCCACTTCTTTCAAAATGAACGTTACATATCTGCGACTCAGCTTCTTTGGGCGACCACTACGCGGTTTATTTTCAAGACTATTCGTTTTTTTGTAGTTATTGAATATTGTTTGAACTGTTGATTTTGTTAAATTTAATAAGCTTGATATTTCACCTTACGATTTGTTTTCATTTCTATACTTTACTACTAAGTTTCGCAAATCAATTGATATTTCTTTACGGGAAGCCATTGTCACAACCACGAACTTCTGGAAACAGCCAAAATACAACTAAATGCAATCCAAGTATGTCTATTACCAAGCAAAACAGCAAAATGAAACTAGCGGTACTTTCCCGTTATTGCGCCGCAACACACAACAAAAAAGAATGCGCGCCGTATGTAGACTTTTGTCATTGAATTTTTTACGTTTTATGTTAATAACTTGTTAAGTTTTTAATGAAATAAGATAATTTTTGCTATGTAATAATAAAAACATATTTAAAACAAAATTGCATCATTACTTCTTTTCATTATGCTTTTGGACATGTCAGAAAGCCGAAACGGTCGCCGTATGTAGACTTTTGTCGTATTGTTGTTGTGTATATATATTGTAACGAGTATCGATAGTTGATTACTCATCACTATTGTGACTGACTCTATTGGCAGCATCGAAACGAATGTCAACAAAAAGAAATAAGCGATAACCAGAACAAGCCAACGAGAAAGGAACAGAAGAATCTCGATAAAGGAAGATTCTGGGGTGTTGCCAACAGAGTATAAATAGAGCCAGTGTTGAGAATTGACAATCAATCTACTTCCGAACGTGATTGCGAAAACATTGATACAGAGGCAAAAGTTGCAAGTACATTTAAGTGTTATAGTAAATAGTTGATTATAAACAGTGTTGATTGTAAATAGAGATTATTAAATAAATTGTTGCTGTATATAGTTGTACAAAATAAGTGTTGCAGTTATCATTAACAGAATCCAGTGATCGAACAAGGTAATTCAAATAGAATTAAACGTTCACAGAATAAAAACGTAACAATTGGTGTCAGAAGTGGGATTCTGTAAAGATGGTGAAAATTGACCAACTAAAAGTGGACCAGCTTAAAAAGCTGTTGGTAGAGATGAATCTATCGTCATCAGGTGCAAAGGCGGAACTGCTGGTGAGGCTGAGGCAAGCTATGGAGGCTAAGGGAATTAATGTAGAAGAACATGAGTTCTTCGAGGAAGCCGATATACAAGCAGTTGTGCACGCTGAGGAAGAGAGCAAAATAGATTCGAGTGGTCAACTCATGGATTTCATGAAAACCATGATGCTGCAGCAACAACAACAGTTACAAGAACATTCGGCTGAATTGCGTACGGAAATTCAAGGAAATGCGTCTCGCATTGACTCCAAGTTTCAAGAACATTCGGTACGGCAAGAAAACGCTATGGGAGAATTCCAGAAAACAATTGACTACAAGCTTCAAGAACATTCGGCTGAATTGCGTATGGAAATTCAAGAAGGTTCGGCTCGACAAGAACACGTCATCGAAAATCTACAAAAAGGAATTGAGATTAGATTTCAGGAAATTTCCGGAACCATTAATGAAAAAGTCATGGATCTCAAGGAACATGTAGATGACTTGGAAGATAAGTTCGAGAAATTACAGCACGATCTCAACCAACTAAAAATAAATGGACCAGCCACATCAGTGATTAGAGATTCAAGTACAATCAAATTAAAGCCACCAACATTTGACGGAAGCACGCCATTCAATATCTTCAAGCTTCAATTCGAGACAACAGCTTCGAAGAATCAATGGGATGATAGCGACAAGACTGCTGCTTTAATAGTCGCATTAAAAGGTAATGCTTCCGAGGTGTTACAGATGATTCCAGAGAAAGATCGTGGTAGCTATCAGTCACTGATGGACACACTCCAGCGAAAATATGGAAATGAATACAAGAGTCAATTACATCGAGTGGAATTGAGATCGCGAGTGCAACGGAGTAATGAGAGCCTTCAGGAATTCGCTTCCGATATTGAGCGCTTATGTCATCTAGCGTTCTCCGGTAATTCGGAAGAGTTCGTCGAAAAAATCAAAATAGAGGCTTTCATAGATGGCATACGTGATGGAGAGACAAAGCGTGCCCTAGTCATGTCACCAAGAAATACTTATGCCGAAACAGTCAGTAGTGCATTGACGTTTGAAGCCGCCAGTTTGATGTGTCGACCAATGCCACGTGTACGCCAACTAGAAACAGAAACAGCAGATCTGGTTGAAGCAGTGCGTCAGGCAGTAAAATCAGTAGTTCAGCCTGAAGGAAGAACAACAGGTCGACGCGAAAACAAGTTTACTGGTAAGTGTTTCATTTGTGACAAACCAGGACACATGGCGCGTGACTGCCGTCTACGACGAAAGCGATCAAGATCGAATTCTCCAGGAAGACAAAAGAAGGAGAATAAGGTGGATAGCGATCGCTCCACTAACACAAATCCATCGTTAAACTAAATCGAGTCAGTTCAGCGGGGCGTGATTTGTGATGGGAAAAGATTTTAACGACCACCTGGAAAAGTTGAAAGAAGTATTTGAGCGTATACAATCAGCAGGGCTTAAACTGAATATGAAAAAGTGTTCACTCTTCAGGCAAGAAGTTAAATATCTTGGTCATAAAGTAACAACAGAAGGGGTACATACCGACGAGGAGAAAGTAGCAGCAGTTCAAGAATGGCCTATTCCGTCGAATCTTCACGAGCTAAGAAGCTTCCTAGGCTTATGCACCTACTATAGACGATTTGTTCCTGGATTTGCAAACATCGCCAGCAGTCTGCATGAGTTGACAAGAAAGAACAAACCATTTGTGTGGGGCGAGGACCAACAGAAAGCATTCGAACAGCTGAAAGAAAAACTCTGTTCAGCACCAATATTAGCGTATCCAGTACCTGGTCAAAAGTTTGTGTTGGACACAGATGCGAGTGGCTATGGAATAGGTGGTGTGCTCTCTCAGATCATAGATGGGCAAGAAAAAGTAATAGCATACTACAGTAAAATCCTGTCGAAGCCAGAAAGAAATTACTGTGTCACACGAAGAGAGTTGCTCGCAATACTGGAATGTGTAAAGTATTTCCATAAATACTTGTACGGTCAGTCATTTCATCTACGAACTGACCACTCAGCGCTAAGGTGGTTATTGCAATTTAAAAACCCAGAAGGACAATTGGCGCGCTGGATTGAAAGGCTGCAGAGTTATGATTTTACCATCGAACATCGTAAAGGAGGACATCACGGCAACGCGGATGCTCTATCTCGTCGTCCTTGCAAAATGGAATGTAAACATTGTTCTCGAGTGGAAAGCAAGGAGCACATTGTCGACATACGACTTACGAATATATTGCCGGAGGAGTCATGGACCACCGAACGAGTGCAAGAAGATCAGCGGAACGACCCAGATCTCGTAAAGATTATGGAATACAAGGAGCAGGGCATACGTCCAGATTGGCAAGAAATGGCTAATGAGAGTCCAATAGCAAAGGCATACTGGGCGCAGTGGCAAAGCCTGCACTTACGAGACGGATGTTTATTCCGAACATGGGAAAGTGTGGATGGAAAAATCACTAATGATCTTCTAGTGGTACCCAAGGCGAGAATAAATGAAGTGATAGCTGAGTATCACAATGCCTCCAGTGGAGGGCATTTGGGAATCACCAAAACCGTCGAGAAAATAAAGAACCGATTTTATTGGGTTGGATGTCATGACCATGTCGCTGATTGGATTCGGAAGTGTAAGCAATGTGCAATGGCCAAAGGTCCCACTAAGAAAAGTCGAGGTAAGATGCACCAATACACCGTGGGTGCTCCATTTGAGCGAATTGCTATGGACATAGCTGGACCATTTCCAATAAGCAACGCAGGAAACAAGTATGTTCTGGTGGTTATAGATTACTTCAGTAAATGGCCTGAAGTATACCCCATTCCAAATCAAGAAGCTAGTACCGTTGCGGATGTATTCGTCAACCAATGGATTACTCGTTTTGGTGTACCGATGGAATTACACTCAGACCAAGGTCGAAATTTCGAATCAGTTGTATTCCAAGAGATATGCCGTATGCTGGGTATATACAAAACTCGTACAACACCTTTGCATCCACAATCTGATGGCATGGTAGAACGATTTAACCGTACCTTGGAGGAATATTTGAGAAAAGTCGTAGATAAATACCAAAGAGACTGGGATGTACATATACCAATGTTCCTCATGGCATATCGATGCGCACAACATGATACGACTGCTACTACACCGGCAAGGGCAATTTTTGGAAACGAGTTAAGACTGCCAGCTGATGTAAAATTTGGAGTCGTAACACCAACGAGATCAACCGAAGGTAATTATACTAGCGAAAAGCGGGAACAGTTGGATGAAGTACATCGGTTCATCAGAGAGCGGTCGCATATGATAAGCGATAAGATGAAGGCCAGGTATGACTTGAAAGCAAATTCAAAAGGGTTCTATGAAGGAGAGCTTGTAATGCTTCATAATCCACAACGAAAGAAAGGCCTGTCTCCTAAACTACAGACTCATTGGGAAGGACCATATGAGATTATAGCAAAGATAAATGACGTAGTGTATCGCATTCAACGTGCCTGGAATAAAAGAGCAAAGTTTAAAGTAGTGCACTTGGAGCGACTTGCGCCATATCGAGGGGAAGTATAAAAACTTGTTCGGGACGAACAAGGTTAAGAGGAGGGCAGTGTAACGAGTATCGATAATTGATTACTCATCACTATTGTGACTGACTCTATTGGCAGCATCGAAACGAATGTCAACAAAAAGAAATAAGCGATAACCAGAACAAGCCAACGAGAAAGGAAGAGAAGAATCTCGATAAAGGAAGATTCTGGGGTGTTGCCAACAGAGTATAAATAGAGCCAGTGTTGAGAATTGACAATCAATCTACTTCCGAACGTGATTGCGAAAACATTGATACAGAGGCAAAAGTTGCAAGTACATTTAAGTGTTATAGTAAATAGTTGATTATAAACAGTGTTGATTGTAAATAGAGATTATTAAATAAATTGTTGCTGTATATAGTTGTACAAAATAAGTGTTGCAGTTATCATTAACAGAATCCAGTGATCGAACAAGGTAATTCAAATAGAATTAAACGTTCACAGAATAAAAACGTAACAATATATATATATATATATATATATATATATATATATATATATATATATATATATATATATATATATATATATATATATATATATATATATTGTCTACGCCAGAGTGAAGCCGCAGCACTGCCTGTGTATTGTATTATATTTCTTTGCTACCACTCTCTTTTTTTATTGCACTTACTTTCTTACTCTTTCTCTCTCTCTCTCTCTCTCTCTCTCTCTGCCTTTGCTTTTTAATTATTTTCTATGACAGTGCAATACCTCTTTTTATCAGCCTCTATGATTATGACTTTTTGGTGTCTCTATCAACACAGTGCAGTGCGTGCCATCTCATTTTTTTTAACAATAATAAAATTTATATAATAAGCAAAAATTATATATCACACTATTGCAATTAAGGAAAGTTTTGATGTGTTTAATTTAATAATTTTGAATACAATAATACAAGTACAAAAACTTATAAAAACTACGAATTTTACTAAGAATCAAACTAGAATTTATTTGACTGAAAGCGAGGGAAAACAACAGATAGCGGCAACCTCATCATCACCTGGCAAGGCATAGCCAACGTGCAGCCCACCGGCAATCTCAACATTACATATTCATTTTTGGTCCTTCGAACCAGATTCGGCTCGCAACAATTGGTAAGTTTGTGCCAGTAAGGCAATAAGCCATTGGAAGTAGAAATATACCCAAAATGTCCAACAGTGCGGTATATGTGCATGCATACGATTTAGGCTATTGTAGCTGATTCGTATTTGTTTTTTCTTTTTTTTTCCTACGGAAAATAATTAAGATACCGCTTAGAAGTTGGAAATTTTCCGTTATATTTTGCCATATACTGGTATTACATATACATATATTGAACAATTTTTGTCATAACACTTAAACATATATAAAAAAAAAAAAGAAATAAAGTTGAAAAAAAGGAAAAACAATAAACTTGATTTTGGGGTTGGTTTTGTTTTAGTCCTGTATACAAAACAAAAGTATTCATGTGTATGTACATACATACATACTTATGCGATATTGCCTTTAGTTACTGGTGTACCAAAGAAAGAGTAACAAAATCAATTTTATGCACTTTATCTTTTTTGGTTTTCACAAGATACGTGATATTGCTCTAGTTATTGGTGTTCCACCAAAGAAGAAAAGCAAAAGCAATTTCATGCACTCGACTTTTTCTTGTCTTCTAATAAATTCAACACATACATATGTACATATTGGTTTTAATGTTTAACTTATCAAATTGAAAAGTACAAGAGAATCAGCGGTTGGCATTGTTTTTGGTTTGTTTTCTGTATACAAACCAAACAAACTCAAGTTTGTATGTACATAGGTACATACATACATACATGATATTGATCTGATCGTTAGACTGGTGCTCCACCAAAAGAAAATAATAAAAACAAAATTTATGCATTGTCTTTCTTTCTCTTGTTCACGTTAAAGTATAATAATTTCGCTCTTACAAGAGCACTGTAATTGAACTTTGTATTTAGTTCAATACATATGCATATAGCGCATAAAGAGGTGTAATCGATCATCTCTCTTAGTTTCGGCAAACTATCATAGTAAAACGTACTATGCAATAATTGGAACAATATACAACAATGTACTTTGGTTCGGCTACTTCGTATGCGAACCATAAGCAACGTCTCTTTGTCGCGATCACTTCATTTTACTTTCTCTTGTATACGTAAGAGAACATTGCATATTCGTGCATAATATTTATTTACATTTACTTCGGATTGCTTAACCATCGGTAGGCAATAACAAGTAAAGCAATATATTTCGGCACATATACTTAGTAGCATCTGTTAATAAACAATAATACCATCTCTTTTGTATTATTGTTTGTTTGATTTACTTATCTACGTAAGCTACAACAGCAATACCATATAAGAGCTACCTACAAAAACGGATTAAATTGCTATTTTACTGCTTCATAGCAAAACAACAAACACACAGGAACATATATACTATTTTTGGTGGTACTTTCTAAGAATACATTTTTTTTTTCCTTACATTTGCTCCGCATTTGTAAGTTTCTCAATTCGCTGCCTCTCAATCTCCATAATTACAATAATTATAATCATAATTGTGTTATAATCATAATTGTGATATTGGATTGCACACACATACACACCCTCACACCTTTGTATGGTGTTTGTTCAATTACATTGAGTTCACATACATAAGATAGAACATTAGAGCGCCTCAATTGATTTTCGTGATTTATTACATACATAATCGCGTTATACTAAATAAATTATTGTGGCTCAAATATTTAGTTTTTTTTTCCTGATTTATTACATAAATCATTACGTCATCATAAGTGGGTCATTGCGAGTAATTGTGAATCATTACATTTAAATACTTAAATAACGTAATTATAATTACATTTACTTTGCGTTATTCGTGTGATACGGTGTCTATTACTACCGGAATTGTTTTAATTTGAAATGATCAATTTCTATACGTTTTAATACGCGGGCATTCTGTCAGTTTGTTCTACCGGCTTAGCTTGAATACAGATTACCTCATTTTAAAGTAATTTGCTTTCATCCATCATCATTATTTATTTCTTCTCTTCCTCCTACTGTAATTATACGAATTACGTGGATTTAACAGTTTTCAACGTTTTTTCATACGGCATCCTTGAGTTATATTGTATTTCTCACAGAGCAATTCTCCGATTGCTGCTTCTATTTGAATCTCTAATTTTACGAACCACTACATAGAACAAATAAATCACTGTATTTATAACTGTGCGTAATTACGAGTGAGGCGCACGCTGCCAACGTTTATACGCGCAACTAAAATAAAGGATTACGTCCTTTAGAAGAATCGAGCATTTGATATTCGATCAGTAAGCCGATTCTATTGCTTCCTCATATTGTTCTTCTACGGTAGTTATACGTACTACCTGATTTAGTGAATTTCAGCGGTTTTCACCGCATTCCTGAGTCGTACTGCATTTCTCACAGGGCATTTTTTCGATTGGTTCTGTGCTATTTGGAGCTGTAGCTCGACGAATTATTCGAATACGTATTTTAATATCGCTTTTCTTCAGTATACTGATTTAACTCTACGACTTATCAGTAAGATGGCGGATATTAAACGTTTTTACGCTGCCGCTGAGGATATAGAAGAAACCGACACTCATAGCACATATGCTCTTGACGTCCAGAGGAAGGATTTCGAGGCATCATGGAGCGACCTGAAAGCGGCATACATCTCTATTATCGCGCAGGAAACTGAAGCGACTGACCTAGCTCAGATTAAAGCAAAATATAAGGATTGTAAAATATGTTACATTCGTTGCTTAGCAAATATTAATGCGCATATTCATGATTTGACTGTGATCATGTCGTCTCCCGTTGTTGCGGATGCGCCCGCTGAGAGTTCCTCTCACCAATGCTCGCAAGTTCCTGCAATTCAACTGCCACCATGCGATACATCATGTTTCCATGGAGATTATGTGTCATGGCCCAGTTTTCGGGATATGTTTACGGCATTATACCGGAACAATCCACGGTTATCGCCCGTGGAGAAATTATACCACCTGCTTCAGAAAACGCGAGGTGAAGCTCACAATATCATTAAGTCAACTCCGTTGACTAATGATGGCTTCCTCCTTGCGTGGCATAATCTTGATGAGAGGTACGAAAATAAACGAATTCTAGTGAATGTTCAGTTGAAGGCTCTGTTCAATTTGCAGCCAGTGGTTCTAGAAACTGGTGCGAACATAAAGCTTTTACAGCGAACGATTAATGACTGTATAACGAATTTGCAACTATTGGATATCGATACCAATCATTGGGATGCAATTTTTGTTATTCTGTGTTCCACGAAACTCCGCGACACCACCTTGTGTCTGTGGGAGCAGTCTATTAAGAATAAGCGTGCAATACCTACATGGAGAGCCTTTGATACTTTTTTAACCGAACGTTTTCAGACCTTGGAGTCGGTTTTGGACATTCGAGGTGGTACATGGCAACCCAGACAGCCACAAAATCGGCAAAACAGCCAGCCACAGATTCGGCAACCCGGTCGATTCGATCTCCCCAGGCGTCCTAATAATTCAGTGAATTCGCAGAATATTCACACATACCAAGTGAATGTCCGGAAGCAAAATTGTCAAGTGTGCCAGAAGATGCATCATTTGCGCACCTGCCCAGATTTTTTGAAGCTGTCAGTGAATGATCGCTATAACACCGTAAAGAGATACAAGCTTTGTGTCAATTGCTTAGCAAACTCTCACGAATCCACCTCTTGCAAGAGTCTTTTTTCATGCTCCGCGTGTAACAAAAGACATCACTCTTTATTGCATAGGCCGGAAAAAGGATCCAGTCCCAGTGAGGAACAACTTCTATCAACATCAGCCACGGCGGCATAAAGGTCGCGACAATCGTTCACTTGTCAGCTGCAAACTGCGCCAACAAGTGGGCCCAATACAAGTTTAGGAACCCACAATCATCCACCGAGAGATGGTCCGTTATTACTCGGAACGGCTATGGTGCACATCAGACACCAGAATACTACGTTTACTGATCGTGCCCTAATCGACTCTGGATCTGAAGCGACCTTCGTATCCGAACGCTTGCGAAATAGGTTGCGCCTCCCTGTTTGCGACGTTCGAACTGAAGTCAAGGGTCTGAACGAGGTGGTTACGGCACATTCATCAAAAATGTGTTCTTTAGAAATCGGTTCGCTTATAAACGCTGCAGTTTCTATCACGGTAGATGCCTTTGTATTAAAGAAGTTAACTGGACAACTGCCGTCGTGCTCGATTCTCAAGAACTTACGTGACGAATTTGCTGGTCTGCGACTAGCCGACAGACATCAGCATCAAGGTTCTTCTGTGGATTTGGTTCTAGGTGGTGACGTCTACCCTTCTATCATGCTGGAAGGAATTCACAAGGGCATTCTTGGAGATTTGATTGCTCAAAACATGGTTTTCGGTTGGATTATTACCGGTCGTTACACGATATCACCACCCAACACACGAGTTCAATCATTTTACAATGAAGTAAGCCTGGAACGACAAATTTCTAAATTCTGGGAACTGGAAGACATCCCAACGGTTATCCGAAAGACTCCTGAAGAATCTTATTGTGAAGAGTACTACAACAAGACCACGTTTCGGAATCACGAAGGCAGATTCGTGGTATCATTGCCGTTCAAGAGGCAGTTTCCCCAAGATTTAACGCTGGGCGATTCGCGCAGCTCAGCTCGAGCCCAACTTTTCCGAAACGAAGCGCGCTTAGTTAAGGCCCCACAATTCAAAATTGACTACGACAACGTAATTTTGGGATATCTCGAGTTAGGCCACATGAAACCAATCGAGACAAGCGCTTCTACAGAAGTCAATTCGTTATACTATCTGCCTCACCATGCCGTGGTGAAGCCGGATAGTACTACTACTAAACTTCGTGTGGTTTTTAATGCTTCGTGTCGGACCTCCACGGGCAATAGTTTGAACGATGTCCTTTATACTGGACCTATACTGCAATCGGATTTGATGGTACTATTATTACGATGGAGATTTTTCCGTTTTGTTTTCAATTCCGATATTGAAAAAATGTACCGCCAAATTATAGTACACCCAGATCATAAGCCATTTCAACGCATATATTTCTGAAAGTCACCAGCCGAAGATGTTCATAGCTTTGAACTACAAACTGTGACATTTGGCGTGAATTGTGCTCCGTACTTAGCTATTCGAACGTTGTTGCAACTTGCAAACGAAAACGAACTGGCTAACCCTGTCGCTTCAAATATTCTCAAACATTCGATGTACGTAGACGATGCACTTGGCGAAGCACACACGTTGGACGAAGCTATACTAGCTCGTGACCAACTTGTTTCGGTATTACGTACCGCAGGGTTTTCTTTGAGGAAGTGGACATCAAACCACCAACGGATACTTCAGAACCTGCCTTCAGATCACCTTCTGGATTCGGAATTCTTAAATATCTCGGATACGAGTACCGCAAAAACCCTTGGGCTCAGATGGAACGCAGGTTCTGATCACTTTTTTTTCTCTGCTGGGTCTCTTCCGCACAAAGCGTCTTTTACGAAGCGAGAAGTACTGCCCACTATCGCCAAACTATTCGATCCTGCTGGATGGTTGGCACCAAAGATTGTGGTGACAAAGATGTTGATGCAACAGCTGTGGCTCGATCACACTGATTGGTATGAGTCACTAACGACACTGACGCTTCACAAATGGCAAGCGTTTCTGTCGGATTATCCTAATCTGAACACAATTCGCATTCCTCGTTTCGTGCAGTTCTCTCCGGACTGTATGATGCAAGTTCACGGCTTCTGCGATGCATCAGAAAAGGCCTATGCAGCGGCAATATATGTGCGTATAGAAAGCCCTTCAGGTGAAGTTCATACCCATTTGTTGGCTGCGAAAACACGCGTTCCTCCTGTTAAGACGCTCTCATTACTACGCTTAGAGCTCTGCGGGGCAGAACGTGGACTGATTCTACAATCGTTCTTTCGTGGTTACAAAAGCCCCCATGTCATTGGACGACTTTCGTGGCAAACCGAATTTCTTCCATTATTGAGAAGATGGGCGCCTCGAATTGGCAGCATGTTGGTTCCTCTGACAATCCGGCTTATATAGCAACTCGTGGCATTACTGCCAAGGAGCTTGCGTGCAATGAATTGTGGTGGCAGGGTCCCACGTGGCTAAAAATGCCACGTCAAAGTTGGCCGAATAAAGCATTTTCATCGGATTCGATCGCCATTCCTGAGACTAGAGTTGTCAAATCTCACTTCGTGAGATCTCAAGGCTCTGACGATGTTCTCGATCGGTTTTCGTCATTCTCTCGCGCGTTGCGAGTTATCTCCTATATCTTTCGATACCTCAACAACTCTTTGGCCACTCGACGAGCTCAACATCACTTTACCTCATTAAACCTATCAAATGAAGAAATAAGTTTCACTCGCAACAGGCTTATCACTTTGTGCCAACTCAGGCACTTCTCTCAAGAATACGAGGACTTATGGGACAAGGTCCTAATTTCTCGTAAAAGTGACATACTGGCGCTCAATCCATTTTTGGATTCGGAAGGTGTGATGCGTGTCAATGGACGATTGGCTAATTCACCTGCACTCTCTTACAGAGAGAGATTTCCGATACTTCTCCCATATGCTGGGCGTTTCACGCAGCTATTAGTGGAGTTTGTACATTTGATATCGATACACAGCTCGAATCAGCTGCTTCTGCGTTTGTTACGCATGGAGTTCTGGGTCCCTAAGTTGAAAAACTTAGTGAAAACTACATTTCATAAGTGCAAAACGTGTCTTGTCGATAAACAGAAGCAGTATATCCAAATAATGGCGGAATTGCCACCCGAGCGCACTTGCCTCTCCAGGCCATTTACTACGACCGGTGTTGAATTCGCAGGCCCGTTTGACATAAAGGCATATGTCGGCAGCGCTTGTCGTATTACGAAAGGTTACGTATGTGTCTTCGTGTGCTTCGCAACGAAGGCCATACACCTCGAAGCAACTAGTGATCTGACAACTCCGACATTCCTAGCTGCATTTTCTCGATTCTTTGCAAGGCGTGGATGTCCATCTCAGATTTTCTCGGACAACGGAACGTCCTTTGTTGGTGCTTCTCGGGCTCTACGAGCCGAGAACAAACAATTTCTTCGTCAAGTACGGGAGAATGTGGAATCCTCTCAGAACCATCAAAATGTTGAATGGCATTTCATTCCTGCCGGTGCTCCGCATATGGGCAGTCTTTGGGAGGCAGGTGTCAAGAGTTTTAAAGCTCACCTGAAGAAGCTACCTCCGACTCAGAAATACACCTTGGAGGAATTCAGTACCCTACTTTCCCGTATCGAAGCGTGTCTCAACTCGAGACCTTTGAGCCCAATGTCCGACAACTCCGCAGACTTGACGCCGCTGACACCTGGACATTTTTTGGTGGGCTCTCCGTTGTTGTCACCTGCTGAGCCTGATGTCTCCGTCCAAGCTCTGAGTATTCACAACAGGTGGCAACGGTTGAAAATCATCTATCAATCCTTCTGTCAACGATGGAAGGATGAATATTTAAAGGAACTCCATAAGCGGGCTAAGTGGAAGTATCCAGAAAAAAACGTTTGTGTAGGCGATCTCGTTGTCCTACGCAATGAGCATTTGCCGCCAAATGAATGGAGACTAGGTCGAGTCCAAAAAACTTATCTTGGGCCTGACTCTCGCGTTCGGGTAGCTGATATTCGAAGCGCAAAAGGCGTTCTAACTCGACCCGTTGTAAAACTGGTAGCTCTTCCTTAACAGGTTTCAGTACTACTCACCGGTATTTTTTGTTTGTTTGTCTCTTTTTGTCAGTGGAAACATGTCGCCGAACAACAGCAGAACGACCCGTCATTTCTCCAACCCACGAAAAACGGTGCGCATTGTCAACTCCGTCTTGGTTGTCGCTTATGTAAGGGAAAGCACCCACTGCGCAGTTGTTCTCGCTTCATCGCAATGCAAGTGGTGGACAGGTTTGAGATAGTGGTGCGGCATCGTTGCTGTTTGAACTGCCTGGCCTACAACCACCATGTTGACCAGTGTCAAATCACATCAAGATGTCGACGTTTCTCGGGCAGGCACCATACGCTGCTTCACGGAGAGAGTGTTAAGCCAGGGTCTAAGCGGCGTCATCGAAAATCAAAGAAACGCAGCGCTCTGTCTCTTCCGCCGCAGGCAGCGTGTGCTTGTGCTAAATCGACGCCATCGCAACCGGTATTTCCTCAAATCATTATGCCAATGCAAACGCCGACGATGATCCCGATGTTTTCAGCAGCTTCGATGTTCCGGGGTCAATCACCAGCCGTTTAGCCGTTTTCAAATTTCGGACTATACAATCCGACCATTTAGCCAGATACTGCAAGTCTTTTATTAAGAAATCTGTATATTTTTTATTTTTTTTCATTTTTTTATACCGTTTTTTTTTTAAGTTGGTTAAGGTTTCTATCCTATAATTACTTCTTAATTACTCTTTAAGCATTGTGAAGTTCTTCGCCATATATACATATTTTTTATTTTTTATTTTTTTTATTTATATTTTTTGATCTAGGAATATAATTTTACTCTTGTATTTTTCTCTCTTCTTGGTTTAAGTATTGAACTCTATTGAACTGAATTTTTATTATAAATTAATATTTTTTCTCTCTTTATTTATTGCCATTGTTAATGCTTTCAAATTTTGCCTTGATATTTCTCTCTGAATTGATTTCATATAATTGTGTTATTTTCTATCACGATATTTTTAAGCAATATTTATATTTTTTTTGGTTAATTTTAATTTTTTGTTAATTTTCTTCTCTTTCTCACTCCCTGGTATAGATTTTGCGTCTCTTTTGCAGTATTCCTGCAAGGGGGGCGGAATGTCTACGCCAGAGTGAAGCCGCAGCACTGCCTGTGTATTGTATTATATTTCTTTGCTACCACTCTCTTTTTTTATTGCACTTACTTTCTTACTCTTTCTCTCTCTCTCTCTCTCTCTGCCTTTGCTTTTTAATTATTTTCTATGACAGTGCAATACCTCTTTTTATCAGCCTCTATGATTATGACTTTTTGGTGTCTCTATCAACACAGTGCAGTGCGTGCCATCTCATTTTTTTAACAATATAACAATAATAAAATTTATATAATAAGCAAAAATTATATATCACACTATTGCAATTAAGGAAAGTTTTGATGTATTTAATTTAATAATTTTGAATACAATAATACAAGTACAAAAACTTATAAAAACTACGAATTTTACTAAGAATCAAACTAGAATTTATTTGAATGAAAGCGAGGAAAAACAACAGATAGCGGCAACCTCATCATCGCCTGGCAAGGCATAGCCAACGTGCAGCCCACCGGCAATCTCAACATCACATATTCACATATATATATATATATATATATATATATATATATATATATATATATATATATATATATATATATGTGTGTATCTATATACACACATATATATATTTGTAGGCTATAAGTATGTATGCGCCAAATTAACCCAGGAATTATGGCCAAATCTTTTTCTACATACATATATATGTATGTGTTGTATTATATTGCAATAACATTTAAAATACAATCAATGTTTAAGCAATTACAGAGAACGTAGAACAAAAATCAATAGTGTTTATGCTAATAATGTTTATGATGAAGGATTTCACAATATTTTTCTAATAAAATGGATAAAATTTATGAAACTGAAGTTTGTTTTGAATTTGAAGCTCTTTCTTGACATTAAGTATTTAAAAGAATATCATATATATATATATATATATATATATATATATATATATATATATATATATATATATATATATATGTATATATATATATATATATATATACAGTGGCTCCCAGCTTATTTCGTACAGTGACAGTTTAAAAATTGCTGCAGTCGTAATTCCTAATATAGCAAAAATTTGAACAAAATATAAATGCCATTTTAGAAAGGAAGGTTTGTTTTATATTTTCCAAAATTTACTTTTTCAAAATTTTAGTGTTTGACACTATAAAAAAATAAAATAAGAAAAAAATAGGAAAATTCATGTCACAGCTTATTTCGTACAGTCTCTTTAAGTTCAAACTAAAAACAAAGTAAGTTGATTTTAATATTTAGTTGACATCCCTTAGCGTTAATGACAGCCTGGAGTCTATTTGGCATTGAATCCACCAATTTTTGAGTGATGTCTGGTGTGATTTTTTTCCATTCTTCCATCAGTACCTTCTTTAGGTCTTGCTTATTAGAAATCTTGTGTGTTCTTATTTTATTGTCCAAAATAGACCAAAGATTTTCAATCACATTCATGTCAGGTGACTGTGGTGGTGGAGACATCAAGTGTGGGCAGTTCCAAATAAGCCAAGATTGCACAATCCCAGATTTATGTTTTGGGTCATTATCTTGGTAGTACCGAAATTCTTCCCGCAAACCCAGTTTGTCTGCACTTTGAAGTAAATTGTTTTTCAGAATCTCGAGGTACTTCATTTTGTCCATTGTTTCCTCAATAAAAACCAATTCACCTACTCCGGCTGCTGACATACAGGCCCAAACCATCACGCTACCGCCACCATGCTTCACTGTGGGCTTAAGGTTCTCCTTGTTTAGCTCGGTATTCGCTTTACGCCAAACATATGACATTCCGTCCGAGCCAAAAATATTAAACTTAGACTCATCCGCGAAAATAACGGTATTCCAGAACGCAGGAGTCTTAATAATATGCTCTTTGGCGAAGTCAAGTCGGCGTTGTATATTCATTTTTGAAATGAATGGTTTCTTTCGGGCTACTCTACCGTTCAAGTCATGATTGCGCAGCACACGTCGGACAGTTTCAGCACTGGATGATTTTCCTATTTCACGCTGAACCTCTGCAGCCAACTTCGGAGCGGATAACTTTGGATTTTTCTTAATTTTTCGTACAATATAACGCTCGTCTGAAGCGTTGAAAATCTTATTAGGTGCTTCTCTGCCCTTGTTCTCCAACCGATTTTCGCGAACGAAGCGTTGAATGATGTATTGGACAGTTGAGGCACTTAAATTTGTCATTTCAGCAATTTTTCGCACACTCTGACCTTTCCTAAAATGGTTAATTACCAGTTTACGCTGTTCCATCGTTGTACGACGACCCATAACGCTAAATGTTTAATTTACAGCACTTTAACTATTTAAAATAATAATAATAAAAATTGTTATAATAGTTAAAAAGGTCCAAAAACTCATACAATTCAAAAAAACTTTGTAACTGCGCGGCAGAATGAAACTTACTTACATTGAAGTTTGTGTACGAAATAAGATGTGAGCTGAAAATCAGCTGATCAATAGTTTTTCTCTCTTGCATGACAAAAAGAACAATTTTTGGGGTTCCCCGTTTTCTTATTAGGTTTACTAAACACATACATAGACATCTACATTCAAAACTTATTGATAAGTTTTTTAGTTTCGATGTTACAGCCATGTACATAAAAATATATACACTGTACGAAATAAGCTGTGAGCCACTGTATATATATATATATATATATATATATATATATATATATATATATATATATATATATATATATATATATATATATATATATATATATATGTGACAAATAGGAAACTAATCTCAACTCAAACTCTTATTTTTTTACCAATGGCTCAAATTTTTGTGAACCAAAAGCAGTAACCGCAAAGTCAAACTTATGAATTTAATAGGAGCACGTTTTGGAATTCCATAGTGAAAACGGTAAATCAACAAAAATTCATATTTATTAGGGAATGTATACACTTTCAACATGGAACTAATTTACAGTAATTTTTGTAGAAAATTAGCAATAAATAATCTTCACGATTAGGTGCCGTACCTCAGTGGTTAGTGTGTTGGCCTTCTGATCTGTATGTCGTGGTTCAATCCCCGACTGATGCATTACAAATTTAATATCGAAAAGATTTTTTTTTCGAACGGTATCCACCTGTCGGCAAGCAATTGGCAATTCTTCCGGCAGTAACAACTGACAATGAAAAAGATTCTAAAAGAACTCTGTGACAAAACTCAGAAAAAGTGATGTCACAAGGGTTCTGCCGTTCGCAACCGGCTAAAATTAATAGGTCCCTTCTAATACTGTCCAAAATTTAACACGCACAACAGTAGTGGAAGAGAAGTTCGGCCAATGAGCCCTTCGAGTCTTTCAGTGCCACATATTTATTTTATTTTTTATTTTTAACTTCAAGATTTGAAAGATTTTGGTGGTATATGGAAAATTTGAAACGTATTTTGTGTTGTACTCGACGATATGTACAACGACTACTGTGTCATCTTTAAAGTACACGGCATTTTTTATTATTTGTATCACCGTGTAATTGTAATTGATCAAAATCTCACATTCCATATTAAACAAAAACGAATGAAATTTTTGATTTAGATTTGGTTCTATCTATAGAAATAAAACTACCTATTTATAAATCTGAAATTGTTCCAATATGGAAGTGTGCAAAAGAAATATAGGGCACCGCCAGTAATACACACATAAACATGATCGAATATTTAGAACCAAACATATTAAGAACTATTACAAACTCTACATGATACATATATTTTGGGAATAGCAAATAATAACAAACATTTTTATATGAAAACGGCTTTATTGATTTCAAAATATTCACCATTTGTCATAGCAGTTTTTCCATTCCTCTTGAGACACGTCCAAAAAATGATTTTTGAACGCTTCAGCTGCTTCTTTGGCACTCGTAAATCGTTGACCACGCAGTTCACCTTTGATATTCGGGAACACATGACCCATTCGGCCGAACATGGTTGATCTTTTTAAGCATTTCCTTGCTTTGATCACTTAATATTTACTAGTTCTACTTTACTTTTAACTTTTTTTTTTATAATGACTTACACTTTTATTTTCTACTATTGTTACTACTATTACTATTCCTTTTTTATTTTAACTTTTACACTTATTCTTTACCTTTTATCTTTTACAATTACTTTTTACTGTTACTCTTCCTTTTTATTTTAAATTTTACACTTATTCTTTACTTCAGCATCAAAACAATCTTCTTATCTTAACTAACATCATTTTAGTAGTTCTCTTAGTTTATATAGCCTAATTTTACAATTTTACCTTGTTCTTGAATATAGAAATTCTGAAGGAATTGCAATTTCTTCAGTAAATCAATTCATTTCCATCTCTTCAGAAGGTCACCGTTATAATTTTAGCTTTCTTTTTTGTTTTTATGCTTTAAATATTACACATGCATGGTTGTTGCTTGCTTTGTTTCTTTATCAACAACCATAAAATAATATATATATATATATATATATATATATATATATATATATATATATATATATATATATATATATATATATATATATATATATATATATATACATAAGGTAATGATCATTCAGCTACTATGATGTTATTACAGTTTAATATTAACTACATAATATAATGTAGTTAATATTAAATATAGTTAATATAATATAGTAATAAATATAATAAAATAAATTATAATGCTTTTATAACGTAGTGAGCCAAGGCACAAAAATTAGGCACGTACCACTTTGGCTCATAACATCCCTACCCCTTTAGGTAAGAAAAAATTATCAATTTGAAAGATTGATATTTTTTTTTTCTTTTACAAATTGAATTTACAAATTATTTAGGTAACATATTGTTATTTTTAAAACGTATATACTGTGTATTTATAAGTGTATCTTAATATTTTATACCCATTTTTATAATTTATCAACTGATTTTCTTGGTTCCCTGATTCTGTAGATCCACTTTCTTCTGTTGCACTGTGATTAGATGAAGTTCTTGTTAACTCCGCCGTTGCTTTATATTTTGTTCTCAATGTTAAAACTGTTTTAATGTGTCGAGGAGGATTTATTTGGAATGTGAAATTTTGCTCGCTGCAAAATCATCGGTGTTACTGTTGTATAACACGTAGATTTCTTGCTCACCGTGATATACCGTGGTGTCCAAAGTGCAATAGTTACTACATTACTCCTTTGTAGCATCAGCGTTGTGTTACCGTGTCTCCTTATACTTTATTCTGCTTATTAAGTGCTTATCTTTGCAATGTTTATACTTCAGCATTATTTACAAAATAGAAGCTCAGTGCACATGTCTTGTCTGATATGCAAAGGGTTTTCCATTAGGGACATAACAATTTCGTATCTCTATATGAACGCACCCTTAAACTTTTTTAATCATCTGTCAATTTCAAAACGTTAGTTAAAGTCAACATTTTCACCATGGTGAAGTTCACGAACCAGCAACGTTTGGAAATAATTAAAAATTACTACCGAAATTCTGAGTCGGTGGTCGCAACTTTAAGAGAGAGAAATCATCTTCAGCGATGAAGCTCATTTCTGGCTCAATGGCGCATATTTTGTCAATAAGCAAAATATGCGTTATTGGTCAGCAACAAACCCACAAGTGCTTCTTGAGACACCGTTGCACCCGTAAAAAGTTACTGTTTGGTGTGCTTTTCATTCCGGAGGTGTGATTGGGCCGTTTTTTTTTTTTGTGGATGAAAACGACCGTCATGTTACCGTCAATGGAGAGCGCTAACGTGCTATGTTGGAAGATTATTTGTGGCCAGAATTGGATGAACTTGATATGTGGTTTCAACAAGACGGTGCCACTAGCCACACAGCACACGTCACAATCGATTTGTTGCAAGGCAAATTCGGTGAACGTGGTATCTCGAGAAATAGTCCGGTCGAATGGCCGCCTCGTTCATTGGATCCAACACCATTGGATTTCATTTTATGGGGCTTTATCAAATCACTGGTCTATGCAACTTTAGACGTGCTCAAAGACAACATCCAACGAGAAATTACCAACGTTCCGGTCGAAATGTGTGCTAGAGTGGTGGAAAATTGGGTCCAAAGAATCGACCGCTGTAAACGGGCTCGTGGTGGTCATTTGACCGAAATCGAATTTCATTTATAAAATGCCAAGAATATGGACATACTAAGACATATTGTACCCTGCCAGCTGTTTGTGTGATTTGTGGAGATCTCCATAAATCAAACATATGCCCAAAATCTAAAGGCGATGCTAGCATGAAAAAATGCAGCAATTGTGGAGGTAATCACACCGCAAATTATAGAGGTTGCCCAGTATATACAACCCTAAAGCTAAATTTCTCCGCTAGCAATCAACCTCTAAAACCAGTTGAGCAAACTCAGATAGCCAACTCAAGTAAGAGACAAAATATTGATGCAACACAATTCTTCTCTGCAATCCCAAACAAGAATGAAACCAATTCATACGCTAGCGTGTTAAAACAAAACCCACACCAACAAAGCAATGTAAATAATGAGCAGAAACACTCACTGCCAACCCAACAGCCAAATACCCTTGAACATTTGCTTCAAACATTAATTCAGAATATGAACTAATTCATGAACTCAATGCAAACAATGATGCAAGAAATGATGAAAAATCAACCGATGTTACTCCAAACATTGCTATCCAGACCATGAGTTGTCTCAAGATATGCCACTGGAACGCCAACAACTTAAGCCAGCACCGTTTGGAGCTATTTCAATTCCTTGAATCCAGCCAGATCGACATAATGATGATATCTGAGACCCATTTCACTGACAAAAATTGCTACCAAATACCATATTACAAACTGTACACCACAAATCATCCGCATGGTAAGGCACGCGGAGGAACTGCCATATTGATAAAAAGCAGAATAAAACATCACGTTCTCGAAGATTTCAGTAGCGTCTACTTGCAAGCAACATCTATATGTCTGGAAGAATACATCTCTAAACTAGTAATATCTGCGATATACTGTCCCCCAAGATACAGTATAACTCCAAAAGGCAGAAGTCTATGTTCAATCATCACTAACCACGGCTACGATGTTATTTCAAATGGTCAACCGACATATTGGCCGACGGACAAGAGGAAAATACCCGATCTCATAGACTTTGGAGTCGCCAAAGGTTTGCAGATGGAAAATATCTCCACAGAGTGTAATTATGATCTATCATCTGACCACTCACCCACGGTAATATCTATAAAATCACCAAGCACACAAGGCAATTGCGTTAGAAAGAAAATAGACTGGTTAAAATTCAAGAAATATATAAATTCCCATCTTCCTCTGAGTACTGTATTAAGAAATGGACACGATGTAGACTCAGCACTCGAAAAATTCAACCAGCTGCTCTCATTAGCTCTCAGCTCACAAAGGTATGCAAGCAATCAAACTATAGCCCATACACACCAGTCGACATTGAATTGCTAGTAAGACAGAAAAGAAGACTCCGAAGACAATGGCAAGAATTCAGATCACCGAATCTGAAAACACAGCTACAGCACTGCACTTGAAAGTTAAAGCAAGCCTTAAAAAATAAAAACAACAAAGAGTTAGAAGAGCATATAGCGAAATTAACACCTGGTGAAGCGTCAGACTACTCTTTGTGGAAATCAGCAAGAAACTCAAATCGGCCAATTCTCACTGATTCCCCCATCCGTTTGAGTGACGGTAATTGGGCTAGAAGCAACTGTGAGAAGGGTTTGGCTTTTGCAAACCACCTAAAAAGTGTGTTTACACCCAATCCACCCTCTTCCCAGTCATCATTACCAAAATTAACTTCTCAACCTTGCTCAATAACGCTCAAAATTAAAAAAAAGGACATATTCAAAGCAATTTATAAAGATTTAAAATCAAAAAAATCACTTGGTCCAGATAAAATTACCGGTAAAATGATAAAAGAGCTACCTCCGGCTTCAGTAATTCATCTGATGCACATTTTCAATGCTATCCTTCGTATTAAAGACTATCCCAAATGCTGGAAAACTTCAAAAATTATTATGATAGCAAATCCAGCAAAAGACCCTACAAAAGTTGCATCGTACAGACCTATCAGCCTCCTGCCTCTACTTTCTAAAGTATTCGAAAAGCTACTTGTCATGAATATAACTCCATTTATTAATCTCAACCAACTGATTCCTCAACATCAGTTTGGATTTAGAAAACAGCACGGCACAATAGAACAAGTCCACCGCATTGTAACTCTGATAAGGAACAATTTTGAAGAAAAAAAGTATTGCTCAGCTGTCTTTCTTGATATCACTCAAGCTTTCGATAAAGTATGGCACGATGGCCTTATTTACAAACTCAACCTATTACTGCCTGCAAATGTCTCCTCATTGCTTAGCAGCTACCTCACGAAAAGACAATTTCTCGTACATCACAAGGATTACACAACAAATCCATTGGATATTCACGCTGGCGTTCCTCAAGGAAGCGTTTTGGGCCCCTTACTGTATCTCTTATACACTTCAGATATGCCCAACAATAACTATACATTCATATCAAACTTTGCAGATGATACGGCAATATTGTGCTCTCGCTCTAACCCCATAGAAGCTACTAAACTCCTGCAGACTCATGTCGATTCTCTCGAAATTTGGCTAGTAAAATGGCGTATAAAAGTCAATGAATCAAAGAGCGTACATGTAACCTTCACGCTAAGGCCAGATACATGTCCCCCACTTAAAATTAATGGCCAATCAGTTCCACAATGTTCCTCAACAAAGTACTTGGGTATTCACTTCGACAGAAGGCTGACCTGGAAAAATCACATAGAGGCAAAGAAAACTCAGATCAAGCTTAAAATGAATCAGTTATGGTGGCTGTTACACAAAAGCTCAAAGTTGAATCTCGAATACAAAGTGCTATTATATAAAGCAATCCTGAAGCCAATCTGGACTTATGGTATTCAGTTTTGGGGCACCGCATCTCCCTCAAATATCGAAAAATTGCAGCGAATACAATCCAAGTGTCTGCGAATTATTATAAACGCGCCTTGGTATATGAGGAACGTTAACATCTATCGAGATTTAAATGTACCCACAATTTCTGAGGAAGTTGCAATGTCCTGCAGAAGCTACATTCAAAAATTACACAATCATCCGAATCCCCTTGCTAGGCAATTGTTGCTGCGCACGGGGCATCGTCGATTAAAAAGAAAGGACACACTGAATATGCTGTTAAATTGCTATACCTCGCGACTCAACAAATTGTGATGGAACGTTGGGGATATCACATAATTTTAGTTAGTTTGTAAGATTTGATCACTTATTGTTAGTTTCTAAGTAATTTTAGAAAGATCCAATAAAAAGCTTGAAAAAAAAAGTTTCTAAAATGTAATGCTTGCAATATATCCACAATAAGTTTGAACTCAATATCTCAAATATTTCTGTGTTTTATTAATAGATAAAAGTGTTATGTCCCTAATGGAAAACCATTTACATTTTCTCAACATACCGCATTTAATGGAAGGACAACATCTTGCAGTGTGATTTTTTTGTATGCAACACTACTAAGAAATATCGTTGATGTGACATCTTGTAACCCATCGTCAATTGCGCGACAACTAAGTCAACAATAGGCGTTCACTATCCGGATAAAAGCGTAACACATGAGACCTCTATGTAAACACTGCGTATTGCTGCTGTTATATCAAACAGTCCAAGTATTTCATGAGAATTCTGCTTATTCTATTGACTTTATTTAACGCTGTACCACTTGGTTCAGGATATTGGAACTTATGTATATGTATGTAACCACAACTCGATTACCTATTTGGTATCCGTTAAATCCCTGTCTAAATCTTTTCCGGTGTGTCTAAAATTTGTCCTTGTCCTGTGTCAATAATTCAACGCTATGCATTGCAACAGATGTAGCTATACACATGAACATGGTAACTTGCCCTATTCTATGTCCTGAAGGTTAACTAATGGTTCTTACTTCACACTACTGTATTTTATATTCAAACTGAAAACAATTTTTTTTTTACCACGAACACTATTAGTTCGTTAAACTACTGGTACTTATTCAATATCTTCCTGAGAATGTTCAAAAGCTTCTGCATTTATACATAACTCGACGCAAATTCAAAGTTAAATATAATTCCTTCGTTACCAGTGAAATTAACATTAATGCAGGTGTTCCACAGGGGAGTGTGATCGGATCTTTTCTGAATTGATTTACACTGTTGACCTTCCTTTATTCTCCAACCACCTGGTTTCTACCTATGTAGACGACACAGCAATAATTAGTTCACATCGGGACCAGAAGACTGCATCTGAAAGTCTCAAGGACCATCTGGGACTGTTGCGTTTTCCTTTGCTTTTTTCCTGATTTTCCTTAATAAGATTGTGGGATCTCTGTATTTGATTTTGTAATAACTTGTTCTTTTAGTTTTTAGATTTGTTGGCATGTCGGTGTTAAAGCCATATAGTATGCTGAAGGGTGTTCGTTTGGTGGTAGTATATACTGTATTGTTGTGAACATGCATTGCTGACGCCAACCACTTTTTTAACGAAACTCCTAAGATGTTCCGCTAAGGGTCTATGACTTCTTTCTAGAGAACCGTTTGCTTGTGGATGTTATGGCGTTATATGTCATTTTTTAACACCTAGCATCTTGCATGTATCTAAGAACAATTTCAATGTAAAATTTATACCATTATCGGTGACTAAAATTTTTGGTATGTTGTAGCATGTAATATCCCCGTTCGAGAAAGCTTTTGCTACCGTGCTAGATTCTGCGTCAGGAATAGGTACACAAACAAAGAATATCGAAAAATCATTTTGAAAATTATGAATGTACTTATTTCCCGATGTGGTTTCTGGGAGAATTCCCACCATGTCCATATAAACCTTTTCAAATGGTCTTGAAGGCGTGTCGGTCAATATCATTGGTGAGCCTTGAACATTTGTTGGTTTGGCATTTATAAAAATTTTTACATAATCTTTAATTTGGTTGCGCATACCTTTCCATCTATATTGTCTTCTGATTCTGAAACAAGTTTACAGTGCACTCTGATGGTGAATCGTGGAAATTGCGTAGTACCGTCCTTATGTCCTTTTCAGTGGTGAGCAGCTCCGCATTTTCGTTTTCTGTATTTTCTGCTTCCTTAACCAGGTCCTACTTGCCTTCGGAATTTCCTTCAGGTTCTTTAGTATTTTTGTCTTCAACCTTTTTTCTTCCCATAGAACGAGTCTTAACCATAGCTACTTCAGGTTCTGGCTGTGGTACTCTGCTAAGTGTGTCTGCATTTAAATTTGTTTTACCTGTTTTATAAATTATCTCAAAATCAAATTCAGAAAATAATATGCCTGAAACGTGCTTAACATGATGTCTGGTCCTTTAGGTTTGCATTTCCTCGTAGTGGCTAGTGGTCAGTGTAGATCCTGAACGGTCTACCGGCTAGATAAACTCGATAATTCTTCACAGCCCACACGATGGCTAGGAAGTCCTTTTCGATGGTGGAATACCTTTTCTCGGTATCACTGCTTGCAAAGGCTATTGGATTAACTTGTCCAATATCTGGCATCTGTTGTTAACACAAAATGTTTAGAAAAATCTGCGTAAGATGAAATGAGCGGAGAGTAAATTGCTTGCTTTAAGTCTTTCTGACATTTTTCTGTTCATTCAAATTTCGCATCTTTTCTGAGTAGTTTGTTGATTGGCAGTGCCATACTAACCATATTCTCAAGAAATATTCGGTAATAATTTACTTAAACTAAAAATGCCTGAACATCTTTCTTGATTTAATTAATTAACACATTCCAGTTTACCAGGGTGGTAACGCTCTTTCCTCAGTGCATTTATGTCCTAGGTAAAACATCTCTTTTCGCAGAAACTTTCACTTTTGTATATTTAGGTTTAAGTAATGTTTACATTATGTTTACTCTTCGTAAACGCGATTCATGTTATGCCAAGTTCCGACCATTGACGACGATGCCATCCAAAGAGACAAAACAATCTATACCTTTAAGTCCTGTTAGTACATGGCTTATTAGTCTTTGGAAAGTCCTGTCAATCCGAGAGGCATTCTATTAAATTCCTAGTGCCCAACACCTGTAGTAAAAGCGGTTTTTTCTCTGTCTGATTCTTTCAATAACACTTAAAGTCTACGCTATGCCTGAGCTATGTCGTATTCTACGTGTTCTAAATGATTAAATTTAATTATATCCATTTTAAGCTTATTATTTACAATGTATGAATCTCTGTGAACGTGTTGAGCATTGGGACATACACTGTCTTGTCCGTCGCACTGCCCAATGTCTCCCCTAAATATATTCAAGGAGATACTTCCTGTCTCTCTATTATAATTGTTTCGAAATTTGTATTTACTTTAATGGGGACTACCTTCATAGTTCTCCCAGGTACTACAACCTCACTGGTGTGCAGTATTCTATTACGCTCGTTCAAACGTTTGAGAGGTAAAGCCATCAAATGCTTTTCAGTCGCTTTTTCATAGTATTGATAACCAATCGGTTCCATAAATTGTCTCTACCTAGGATACCATCAGCAGGTATGACTCTCTTTTCACAGATTATTATTTTCATTATTATTATACAGGCTATTTTTTGCACTGCGACCTAAAAGATCTTTTGTGCGCCTATTGCCCAACTAAAACAATTCTAGACTATTTACAGATCTTGTAATTGCTGTGGGCTTAATTTTGTGAGCAACTCTGTGTAGAGTTTTATGTCATTTCTGCTGAGGTTAAGAACAGCATCCACCCTAATGTGTGAGATCAATAAGATCCTTTGACTACCGCATGCCCGTTTGGGCTCTCCAGTAGTCGAGAAGATCCCGTTTCTCCCTCTCACATATCATGTTGTTTATAAAACCGTTTGTAACCCCGCAGAAGGGCTTTGGTCCAATGAAAGGAATGCTTGCGCCTTCCTTTGTAAGGGAGTCGGCCATTTCCCTCGTGTCCCGGCGCCCACATTAGGGTGACAGGCTTCTTTGTTGCCAGGGCATTGAGAAGTTTAAAACATTTCCAAACCAGCTTTGAATGAAACGAGAATTTTGCCAGAGAAGTCAGAGCCGCCTGGCTGTCGGACAGGATCTTTGTGTGTCCTGTGAGATTGCCTTCTTTAAGGTCGGATAGATTAGGCAGCCTTAGTGCCGCATTGGTCGCAGTCCTTTTGACCATGAGCTGTGGAGGAGTGAGTCCAGTAAGAATTCCTAAGGCTGCAGTGGGGCACGTGCGCATTGCTCCATTGACACTCAAACAGGCTATTCGATGAACCTTATAAGGATCATTTTAGCCTTTGTTTGATTTACCTTCGGCCACCACGCCAAGGATGCATAGGTGATCATTGGCACTATTACGGTCCTATACGACCATCTCTGGCACGCATAGCTTGCCTTTATGGCTTTGACAGATATAAACGATAAGTGATTATTCCAACTCAGGGTTTTTCGGATAGAATTAAGTCTGTGTCCCCTAGTGTTAGGGTTCCTATACCCAATTTCCTTTTTTTGGTAAAGGGTACCACATTTGTTTTATTCGGATTAATCGAGAGTCCTTTCTCTTGACACCAGTCATGAGTGATGTCAAGAGCTAGTTGCAATCGATTGGTTAATGTAGAGTCAAATTTGCCTCTAACCATTACTACCAGATCATCAGCAAAGCCCTGGATTTCATATCCGAGATCATTGAGAGTTTGTAAAAGCTCGTCTATAACCAATAGCCATGGGAGTGGCGATAAGACGCCTCCTTGAGGGTTTCCTTTGGTTGACCTGAGAATTAATATTTTTGCCCCCATTTCAATTTTTCAGCATATTGAGAACGCATGTTATGCTCAGTCTAAATATTCCTTTCCTGACCATCCCTTCCTCAATTGATCTGCAAGTTGCATTATCAAAAGCCCCGGTAATGTCAATCGATGTACACAGAGCGATTTCTTTACTATCTAAATCCTTTTCAATTTTGCTTGTTATGTTGAATGACGTTAGGCTAATGGGCCGAAAGGCTTTTGGCGTGTGATCCGCCCTATTGCCTGCTTTCGGAATGAAAGCTACTCTAGCCTTCGTCCAATGATTAGGCACGAAGCCCAATTCTAGACTCGTCCTAAATATATTTGTTAAAGCTGGTGCCAATACATTCGCATCTTGTTGAAGGAGGCATGGCTGTATGTTGTCGACAGCAGGCGATTAAAGGTGGAGATGGCCCATTTAGTTTTGATGACAGTGAAAATTTTACGACCCAGTGAGAGTTCTCTTCGTATAGCCACCAAGAACTGAGTGTCCTCGGTGTCTTCCCGGTCCTCATCAAACATGGCACAACCCGCAAAGTGAGTGTCCAGCAGTAGCTGTCTCGTTTCCGTCAGCCTTCTTAAGTGTAGAAATGCCGTTTGAGTAATTTCTGGAGTCTTGTAGCCGCTGGGAGCGTTTCAATCTCCTCGCAGTACTTTTTCCATGAGTCTCTCTTTGATTTCCTCAATTCCTTATTATACGCCCAATCCCTAGTGGTCTAGGCTCTATTAAAGAGATGGCGTGCTTTTTTGCGTAAACAGTCTAGTTCCTTATTCCACCATGGGACGTTCCTAGAACGTTTCTTGACAGCAAGCTCGCAACTATTTTCAAAAGCATCTATTATAACGTTTTCGAGTTTGTTAACCTCAAGCTTTAATACCTCAGAGTTATGTATTTACTCACTAAGGCATCCAGTGTTTTGCTCTAAGTGAAAATTGAAAAGCGACCAGTTGGTATTCCTAACATCTGTTGAATAGGAAATTTATGGTTAAACAAAGATCATATTTAACTCAAACACGTACGATAATGGCTGGGGTCCCGCAAGGAAGCGTTTTAGGTCCCTTTTTATATCTAATCTACACTTCAGATATACCAACAAATGGCAATCTTTTCACATCAACTTTTGCAGACGATACAGCAATCTTGAGCGTCGATGATAATGCCAGTAAAGCGTCAGAAAAACTGCAAACTCACTTAAAAAGAGTACAACACTGGCTGGAGACATGGCGTATTAGAATCAACGAATCAAAATGCGTCCATATGACTTTCACGTTGAACAGAAAAACATGCCCTCAACTATAAATTAATGGTAAAAAAATACCACAAAAAAACGAAGTGACCTATCTAGACTTTCATCTCGATAGAAGGCTAACCTGGAAGAAGCACACTGAAACAAAGCCATCGTATGCTGAATTAAAAGCAGCCAAACTTCATTGGTTGATTGGAAACGCCTCAAAATTGTCACTTCATAATAAAATGCTTATATTCAAGTCCACCATTAAACCAATTTGGAGCTACGGCATTCAGCTTTGGAGCACTTCTTCAAACTCTAATATTGAGAAAATTCAGCGTGTTCAATCTAAAATCCTTAGACGTCTTTTCCGAGCTCCTTGGTACATCAGTAACACAAATATACACAAGGACCTACAGATTGACACTATTAAAATAGACATAGGGAAACATTGCCAACGTTACTCTGAACGACTAAATAATCATCCTAATACTCTAGCGAGAGAGCTCCTTAAGCTTAAATATATTAAAAGACTAAAAAGGAAAAATGTTTTAAATATATCTTTCACATAATCTCTCATTACTATTATATATGTTCTTCATGACATCACATGTTATATTTGTTTGCTTTAATTTATTTGAATGATGTACACATTGGTGTAGAATCAACAAAATGTATTTTTTAGTATATAAGATTTGTATAATTATTGTTAGTTTCGTAAGAAAGATACAATAAATAGAAGAAATTGAAAAAAAAACCTCGTGAATTTATGTCGCTGCTCCCCCATATCGTGCGATGTGCATTGGCGTTGCAGCACATCACCCACTGCAGGCTATGCGACCGGCAATAAGCCGTCAGCCTCAGGAGTTCCTGTGATACAGCATCCTCCGCGTCACCAGGTAGGTAGAGGAAGCAAGGACAATTGTCCTTCTTCCTTTAGTACTAGGCACTTCTGCCACCAGTTCACGATGTAGGAGCTCTGAAATTGGAAGAAATTTAATATTTTTGTTTATGATAATCGCCGTCCTAGGTCGGTCAGTAGTATCATCATAAATCAACTTACCAGTGTTTGTCTTCAACCCATTTATGCGGCCGATTAAGGTTCATGGCTCCTGGATAGCCACACAGTCCAGACACCTTTGTTCCAACAGGGCGCTGAGACTGTAGGATGCTGCTACCGCCCGGTGGGGATTGATTTAGAGACATTGAAGCTGCCCCCGAAAATTACTTGATTGTGGCAAAGTCTAGGACATTATTTCCCAGACCGGCCCTTCCGGACCTTGCCCCCTTTCGTGCTTCGCAAAGCTTCCGCAACCTCCGGGTTTTTCTTTTCCCATTTTCTGAGCAGACCAGAGAGGGCAGAGGGTTTCGAAAATCGGGCATTAGTGCTGCCTTTCTCTGACCTCACTAGTGGTACTCCGGATTTGGCACCCGTTTTCGGCTTCTGTCCGCTTATTTGTGCACGCGCCACACAACGACTTTTGCCTTGGTTCCCTTCTGCCTTGGTCTGAGCGAGGTATTTTCAAAACCATAAAAGACTTTGTTGCGCAGCTTTTCGACCAAGTCAGAGGGAATGAGGTCCAAAGCAATTGCCAACTCGACAACGTCGCCCTTGTCGAGCCGGTGAAGCACCCGAAAATCTCCGACACACATGCCCGAATTCTGGGACTCTACTTTCCCCAGAATACGGTCATTTTGACAAGAAACCGAGCCGGGGAAGTAGCCGAGTAGATGGCCTTTGGCACATCTGCCTCATCCACAACCTTCTATTCGGCCCCCACATCTTTAGGGCAGGGATCATCTCCTTCGTCCAGACAGTTGACAGTAAGCCATCCGGGCTTGTAACTGTAGACAGCAAAATGAGGCCTCACCGGCCCCCCCCCCCGGGTTTCGTATATCCTGTCGAGAATTTACTTTTTAACCTTGCAAATCTCCTCACAGGTCTAAATGCCCTCTGAGAAGTTGCTCGGTAGAATCCTGATCCTTTTAGAGCGTACAGTCTCAGCAAGAGTAGGCTTTGAGCGAATAGCCTCCGAAGAGACGCTCCGTTCAGCCTGTCCTACAGAGGCCATCGCCACTTCCTTACTGGGACTTTGGTCGCCCCCGTGTGAAGTCTCCACCTCTTTCACTCCGCCGCAAACCGGCAGAACGAATGCGGGTACAGTCGAGTATTTGTTAACATCGCCCTATAGTGCAATCCGCTTTGCCGGCTCGGGGCATGATGTCGGTGTGGAGCTATTTGATCAGTGTCTTTTCGGTGTTCTCTGTACGTCACCAGGCGCATCGGCAGGCTTAGCCGCCAAGGACCAAACTATTTCTAGCGGGATGCCCTTGACGAGTAATTTCTTTAACCTTTTGCGCCCAGCGCCGCACAGCTTCGACCGATCATTCTGAGTCTTTGATGACTCATGATTTAGGAGATTTCTCTCCTCTTCCGAGGTGATAGATATTCCCACCGACTCTTGGCTAAGTGGAAAGCCTATACCCTCCGACCTGACAAAGAGAGGATTTGATACTCCCTCCGACAGGTCTATTTGCTCATTAGCCAAGGGACCGGTTGCCCCCTCGACCAATGATTCTTGTTGCACATTTAATGGTGTGCAGACCGGGTTTATGTTTTCATTTGAGTCCATCAAATTGTAACGTTTTAATATAAAGGCTATTTAGTCACCCATGAGCGCCCCCATGGGAAGGCTCATTTAAACCGTAGGTTCGCCAGACCTGGTACGGAATCCGCTATCAAGCTTGACTCTACTCCGTCAAGGAAGCTTACTGGCATAGCTGTTCCACCGTGAGTTTAGGCGGTTGTTCAGGCCGGTAGATCTACCCACCCCCGGGCCCCCAGACTAGGTCTTGGAGGTCCGGTCCGTGGGCAGACCACGCCCCATGGAGTTTTCTTTCTCCCCCTCCCGACTATCCGCGACCGAAGACCAGTAGAGACATGACCGTCCTGGAAGTGGACCATTGGTCTGTTGTATACGATGCTGAGACTTAGGAATTGAAACCGCAATTCAGGCGCTTGATCTTCTCGAAGAATTTTCGTGTCTTATTCACTTCTCTCTGGTCTGGTGGTGTTTTCACAAGGTAACGTGTCTAACTGCCTCAACCGGGTGGGGCTAGCGCAATCCTTGTCGAACTCATCGCAATTCAACTCACTGGCTGTCATGTAGTTTGATCTGTGCGCTATGTGATGATACCTTTATTTGTTAATGAGGGGTCGTCATGTAGCTTGCTTTGCTTACTATGTGACGGCGCTTTCATTATTATTAATGGAGGGCCTCCATGTGGCAACCACCGGGCAACGTCTTCCTGGCACCCGCTGGGAGGCGGCTGAAGTGAGTGGCGAAAAACTCCTCGGTTAGAGGTTGTGCGTTGGGTTTGGGACCCGCCACATAAAAAAACCCCCCCAATGAAGAAAACAAATATGCCTCGGATAAGGACTACCGCTTTTGTTGATGACCCCCGCAAATGAAAAAAGGACAATGATTTACGGATATGCACCTGGAATGTCCGGTCCCTTTATAGGGAGGGTGCCTCTATCCAGCTGGTTGATGTCCTCGAAAAATACAGAGCTGACATCACCGCTCTCCAGGAAATACGATGGACAGGACAGGGCTGTTCCAAAAGAGCATCCTGTTATATCGAGAAAGGAAAATCACACCATTGAATACTGGGAGTTTTCAAGAGGAGAGTCCTACACAAGATCTTTGGACCTATTTGCGTTGTTGGCAAGTATCGAATAAGGTAGAACCATGCGCTGTATGAGCTCTATGCCGACACCAACATAGTAAATCGCATTAAAATTCAGCTGTTGCACTGGCTAGGTCATGTTGAACGAATTGAAGAAGACGCTCCGACTGAGGTTATTTTTTGTGAACCCACTAAACCACCTACATCTTGTAAGGTCGTAGAAGGAGATCTTAACGCAAAATTTTCCACAAAGAGGATACAAACATCTCCAATTGCTACACGATTTTTCTAAGCAAAAGTTTTTTTATTTTATTCTATTAACTAAGAACTATCTTACATTTTAATGTTTACATCCATTTATGGGGCATAACACATTAACTGTACTCACCTAAAAACCCGACAGTGCGTCTGATTTTGATGAAACTTGGTGAAGTTGTTGTAATTCTGAGGTATAAGAAAGCGTTCGGCAGATATAGGGTCTCACAGCTGCAAAAATATTTCATGACTATATTCATTAAATTAAAAAATAAAAAAATAAAAATTATAGGTTACCATTTGATAAAAACTTATTAAGTTGTTAATAGTATTTTTTCATATTTTGAAATAAATATAAAATAAAATGTTTTTAATAAATTTTGAACATTTTCGTTTTTTTAATTCCGACATTTTCTATACTATTTTTAGCCAGTCTTAAAAAAATCTTAAGTACTGCCCTTTAAGAACATATTAACTTCAAAGTGGTGCAGCGAATAGTTATTGGCGAATCAAATCTTCAAAAATGACGCTACCAACACCTTGTGCAAATACACCATATTCTGCTGTTTTCATCAATAAATCTATGTAGAGTTTCATTACAATATTTTATCATTTTATTACCAAATCTACGAAGCAATAATATCGTTACACCACTTTTTATTAATTATAAAAGTAAGGCTAGTAGTAATAGTAGTACTTAATCACCGTATGTATTTATTTATTACGAAGATATTTGAATCTGTATACTTTAAAGATGTAACATGAGAAATAGTTATAAATTGCAAAAACTCCACTGTTTTATCACCCAATGCGAAAAATGTCGCGGTTCTTCGAAGCTATTTACCTACTATTGCGAGCCAAAATATAAAATATGCACATATGCATATTTGCCTCCCGACATATTTCCCGAAATTGTGAAATACATATTTATCCATACACATAACAACATAGCTCATAGTTGTGAAATACATAATCCATATCAATATTACTTATAATTGTGGAATGCCAGAACATTGAGGCAACTGAGCTGCAGTTGAGTGCGACAAAAGCTGACAAAGCGTGTAGTTCTACACTTACGTAAACATGCCAACAATGTTTAGACATACCATGATAACTAAAATCAGGTGGACTACTGGAATATCAAAAAGTCGCTTTCCAACATAATAGGTACATACATACACACATGTGGTGTGAATATATTATTGTATGTTATATGTTGGTGTTTGGGTAGATCGATATGGAATAGTATTAGAAAAAAAAGTTGCGTTACATCCTTGAGTCTAGAAATTAGGTAATTAGTAAGTGTTGTGGAGAATAGTATACAACATTTTGGCGCAGCCGGTAGGATACTGCTTATAACTGGGTGATAAATAAGAAATTCGCTAATATAGAGGAATTATATACACTTCTGCGAAACACCTATTTGATGACCGTCCGCCTAGAACCGCTCACGTACCAAATACAATTCGCACGCAAACTACTTCAGGAAGATATACGTGTTTTTGCAAGGATATTAGGTCATTCAACATCCACGGCGATACAGAGTATAAGGAATAGATACGGTGGAATCGGAGACCAAGCGTTGTTAAAAGAGCTAGAGGGGTATGCGTCGACATCTTTTATATCGGGCCTTCCAGACCCATTGCTAAAAATTAATATGTTAGGTAAGACGGGCATGTTAGAAAACTTGCCAGAGGAGGCCGTAAACATGGGAATTCTGCTCGAAAGAGGACAACGGTTCAATCAGTTTAATATGAGAGCACTATATTCATACGACGTTCACCAGACTGAGGCCAGTAATACCGTAGCATTTCACCAGAACAGAAATGAAGAAATCCCAAAATAATAACGTAAATCCCCAAAATATCCAAAGAAAAGTCCCTACCTGCTCCTTTTGCGACTGAAGCCGGGACAGAGGATCGCCGGCTGTTATAAACTCAAAGAGTGGGGAAAAACTCAGCTGTGTTCATTGAGTTTCCGTGTGAGGAAGCAAAAAATGGGAAACTAATTCTACTTGTAGACTCTGGGGCAAATACCAGTTTAATAAAGTTGTAATAGACTAAAACTAAGCCTGTTACAACATTTTACATACCTACCTACGAACAGTCCATAAATCATTAAAATATTCAATGTACCAACAATAAACAAACCATAGCAAATATGTGTATCATATAAAAGTTCATTTTATGCATCTTCTTCTCCTTATTGTCGTCACACAGTAATATCAGTAGATGTATACACACATACACATACTCGTATAGTCAATCTCTGTGACGACAGAGAAAGAAGAAACAATCAACTTCATTTTCACTGAACTTTAAATGTAGCATCATAGGAATTTTACACTACATAATTCTTAAATGCTTTATATATAGATATGTACTAAATCTGTACGAGTCTGTCTGTATTCGATCCATTGCTTAAAGTAGACGCCTGCGAGCCCTCAGCTCTGCCCGGGGTCATTTTGACCAATCGCATATACCAGAAGCAACCATTCGCCACCCCGTTGTTCGTTCCTACATATTGCTATAAAGGTCTCCCTCTTATAGGTTTGAGGCCAGAGTGCTGGATACAGGAGACCCCTGTATCAGGCTACCCTACACAACTATCAGTCGCTTGCAGACTTCTGCTGAGGCGGATCTACCAGACGACTGATCCATTAGGTGCGACCAGGTGGCACCGGTCAATCCTGTAAATCCTCATTGTATAAGTAAGGTTAGTTAGGGTTAGGTATTCCATTAAGGCATAGAGTAAGAAATTGAATTTTTATTCTTGAAAAATTGTAAAAAGAAAGAAAGGAAAATAAAAATAAATTAAATCAGTAGTAGTTCCATCAATACAGAGCCGAACACTCTTTTAGTGTTGGTGAATTGATTGCCAATAGGCAATCGTGCGGAATTCGTTCCTCCTCCTACAACAAGAGTTTTTACGCTGCCTTCTTGTTTGACCCTGACTGACTGAGTAATACTTCAGCTGGGAAACAAAAGGCACGCGTTCCAAAGTCACCAGTAATTGATGAATCTGTTAGCAAGAAGCGACATTTAAAGAAAAATCTTACTGGTGCATTCGGGGTGTTCAGCAAGAATACAACATTTTTCCTCGTCACTGCCAGCTCAGGATCCGTCTGGTCTTCGGAGAGGATTATCGTTTGCAATTGGAATTTTGAATTTCCTTGCAGCTTCCCAGAGAGAGTAGTCATTTCTTGTAATGGCCCAATGTTTTCCAGGTATTCTTGGACTATGCCATTTTTGTCCTCATTTAGTCCCGTTTTTAGGGTTTTAGAAGCTTTGTTGAGGTTTTGCTTAGAACCTGCCGACCTACACCTAAGCCATTCCCTCATTGTTTATTTTTTTAATGCGATAAGTCGGTCAACGTGTGATTGGGAAATTACATATTCAGATCGAGGTTATTTATCCTGGGTGGCTTCTGTGACTGCATCAAAGTGTCTGTACTAATTTCATTATTAACAAAATCCTTGTATATTCTCCAATTAAAGAAGTTTTTGTTCTGTTACTATATGGAAGTTGTATTAAAGTGAAGTAGAGTTAGGACAAGAAGTATAGGTACCCTAAAGAAACACCTGAAGTCGAAATTGGAAAGAACTAGACTGTGGACAAAGTGCAGCATCAACACTGGAACACACAAAAAAAAAACAAAAAAACAAAAAAAAAAAAAAAAAATATATATATATATATATATATATATATATATATATATATATATATATATATATATATATATATATATATATATATATATATATATATATATACAACAATGCATTTTTATGATCTTTTCAAAATTAAGTATAGATTATAAATAAATATTGCCCAAATATTATTTTTATATGGTATTTAAGAATATATGTATATCAAAATAAGAAAAATACACTAAATAAGTTATATAGTAGATATAGTAGTTATAATAGATATAGTAGATATAAGTGATCTATCATTGAAACGAATCTGGTAACTCCCTGATTCTGTACAGCGAACATCCATAAGAATAATAAAAATTATAAAAAAAAATTTTTTTTAATAAAATAAAATGAAATAAAATTTACAAACAACTTTGGCGTGCATAGCCAGTGAGACGTAACAAAGACACATCAACATAGACAAAGCCGACAAAGCAACAACAATAAACAACCGAATAAAATATTGCAGCTGCTGTATTTATCAGTAACAATGGATTTTGGAGCACATCAGAAGAAAATGATTGTCTAAATATGGCAACTCCATTTACTCGATGAGTATATTAAACACACTACTTACGTATATAGTTATATATACGGTTATAGTTATGTATAAGTTTTTGACACTTCTCAATTTTATTAAACTTGCAACGAGTAAAGAACAAAAGGCAGTATTTTTAATTTTAATAAAATAACAGGATATGGGCCTTCCGATTTTATTATATGAAAAGAAGGCCAACATCACGTCATCGCCTGAACGCTCAAAAAAGTGTAACATTTCTACACAAACTGGAAACATAGAAAATTGTGTTACAATGACATCGTCAATTATATCGTCAATTGACAAATTTCGTGGTAGAGAGAATTATTCTTCGCGTAAATTCTCTATGGAAAATTACTTAGCATATTGCTTACTATGGAAGACTTGTCTATATGTTTAACAGGTGAAGAGACGGATGGACATAAAAATGCAAAAGCAGCGATCGCATTGAACATCGACAAGATCCATTTTGTCCACATCAAACCAGCAAAGTCAGCCAAAGAAATTTGGAACAAATTGCAAGAGACATTTGACCACAAAGGTGCTGTTCGTAAAGTTACTTTAATGCGCAAAATAGTCAACACAAAATTGGATGACTGTGAGTCGATGGATGCATGTTTGTGAAATACTTCAACGTCACAAAAATTTAATGAGGCAGGCTTTGAAGTGCCTAATGAATAGTTGGTAGTTTTTTACTGACGGGACTGAACGAAGATTACTTTCCGATGGTAATGGCAATGGAGAGCAGCGAAAAGAATCTTTCAAGCTATTGTGTTAACACAAAACTACTGCAGGAGACGACGTGTACATCATCTACTAATAATAACAAGGCATTTTTACAAAAAGAAACTCACCCTAACGACCATGCTCGTCGGCTCCAAAAAAGTCGATAATAACACCACAGAGAAACGTAAAAAACCTGCCGCGTTCAGTACAGTGTTTTTAAGTGGAAAATATGATCGAAATGTTTGATACGTAGATTCAGGTGCGACACGGCACATGACAATGAGAAGCGATTGGATTGTTGATTCGGAGAGTACAAAATTATGACCAATAAGAGTGGCAAATAATGAATTAATGTCTGTTGAGCGCAGTGGAACAGTAGATTTCGATGTTGACGTTAGAGGAATGCAATCGCGTATGAAAATACTTGACGTACTATGTGTGCCAAAGTTGACTGCGAATTTACTTTCGGTAAGCGCAATAACTGCTAAAGGAAAAATTGTAGTTTTTATTTCCAGGGGTTGTGTGATTCAAGATTCAGATGAGAAAGTGCTTGCAACGGCTTCGTTAGTAGACGGACTCTATCGGTTGGATAATTCAAGTGAATTAGCAACAATCGAATCGAATAACTCGATGGAATTATGGCACCGAAGGTTAGGGCATCAGAATCCATATTTTTTGAAGAAAATGAGAAATGGAGGTGTTATGGTGGTACTTTCTGTGGGAACGACCGGAGCATTGCATGTCATGCATGTTGCAAAGGAAAGCAAGCACGAAGGCCATTTCCAAGTAACGGATCGAAGGCAAAACATGGAAAAATGGATTGTTTATCTATTGGAGGCAGTAATTACTGCTTAGTACTTGTTGTCGATTTCAGTCGTCGTACATTTGTTTACATGAGAATGGGGTATTCGAAAGATTTTGCTTATTTAAGAGACTTGTTGAAAATGAAACTCGTTTGACCATAAAATATTCAGAAGTGATAATGGTACTGAATTCGTTTCAAAACTTTTTAAACATTTTCTTTATAAACATGGAATTCAACATCAAACATCAGTGGCATATACACCACAACAAAATGGTTTGGTAGAACGTAAAATTCGGAGTTTGACTAAAAAAGCAAGATGTGTGTTACAGGATGCAGACTTACCAAAATGCTATTGGGCAGAAGCAATGAATACCGCAGTTTATATCAAGAATCAGACAACCTCAGCAGTCTTGGGTGATAAGTCACCGATTGAAATTTTGAGTGAAAAAAAGCCAGACATTAGCCACACATAAGCCATAAGCCGTATTCGGCTCTCTAGCCATGTCGATAATACCCAAGGAACGACGACAGAAATTTGATGCAAAATCGCAAGAGATGTTATTTGTTGGTTATAGTGAAGATCATAGTGAAGGGCTATCGATTGATCGATCAAAAAAAAAAATATATATATATATATATATATATATATATGTATATATATATATATATGTATATATATATATGTATATATATATATATATATATATATATATATATATATATATATATTGTTTTTTTTTAACGAGGAGGAAAGCATCGAAAGTCTATATCAGTGCCAGACTTTAACCCGCTGAAACCACCTCTCGTCCGGATTGAGGGTTCCTCCTGCAACGCAGCGTTAATTCTGCGTATCATTGCTCTATGGCGTTCTATGCGTCGGAGCTCAGTCATCATTCGTGCAGCTACCGATTGTACTACCAGCCACTTTTCAAGGGATTCGCACATGTGCATTATCAGGTTGCTATTTGTAGGGAGTTCTCCAAATGCTTCCTGCATAGCTTGCCTCTCATTTCCAAAGCGAGGACAGTTGAAAGGGACGTGTTCCGCATTTTCAATTTCACCAGGACATTCAAGGAATAGAGAGAAGTAGATAGAAATCTACTTCACCATGTCTTCTGTTAAACCAAACTTCTATACATACAGGTTTGATATCAACCTGTATGTCCATCTAGGTAGCATTGACGCAATGACCACGATTGCATCGTCCGACACGGTGCGAAAAGCGCTAACTACCCACAGTGCACTCAAACGGTATGTAGATCTGATGCCAGCCATGTATGTAGCTTTCTGTGTTGCGTCAACCCAAACTGGAGCTGCATACAGCAAGATGGAGCTTGTCACCTTTGCCACAAATTTCCTTTTACTAGAACGGGATCCGCCTATATTCGACATTATGCGAGACAAAGCATTATTCACCTTTGCAGCTTTATCGATAACCGCGGCAAGGTGTTCCTTAAAAGACAGCCGTGTGTCAGTTCGTACGCCCACTTAACTGATGTGGGGTAGCGAGGTGATTTCATGGTCACCAACCTTGAAGGTGAAAACCTCGTGTACTTTCCGTGTGGTCAGGAGTGCCAATCCTGTTTTTTCGGCCGCTAGTAGTAATCCAGCCCTGCCTAACCACCTCATGATGATATTTATTGCATCATTGCATAGTTCCTGCACTTTAGGTATTGTCTTCTCTATTACATCCAGTGTGATATCATCTGCATAACCAATCAGCTTGGTTCCTGCTGAAATACTTATCTTCAGGATGTCATTGTACATAGCGTTCCATAATGTCGGGCCAAGTACTGAACCTTGTGGAACGTCACGTGAAACGTTATACTGTTTAACGCCCATATCTGTATCGTATAGCAGTATTCTCTTGTCGAAGTAGTTGGCGATTATCCGCGTCAGGTACTTCGGGGTGCTAAAATTTTCCAGTGCCTGTATGATCTGCAGCCACCCTGCTGTGTTGAAGGCGTTCTTGATGTCCAGTGTTACTACTTCGCAGTATTTTTTATCGCCCCACCTCCACCTTATTCCGCTAGTAGCTTCACGACCTATATTTATTACCATTTGCACCGCATCTATTGTATACTTCCCTCTGCGAAAGCCAAATTGTGTGGATGATAAGCCATCTGGCCATTCCAACGTCTCCTGCAAACGTTTAACAATTATCCTCTCCAGTACCTTCCCCAAAGAATACATTTACCACCCGTTCCATTAGCACTGGGTTCGTCGGTTGTGGTGATCTTGGTCCTCTTACTTTATTCATAACTATTTTGTACGCCCTGCCCCAAGGATCGGTATCTGCACTTTCTCGGAGATCTTTTAAACATGCATCCTTGCTCGTTTTTAACGCTGATTGCGGCATAGTTTATATATGTCGCGTTTGCAGGTCCCGTGACGGTCGATTTCGTGCCCTTTGTACTAAAGGCTTGATTGCAGTGTTTCCTGAGATCAACAATGTTTTCGTTCCACCAATAGACCGGTTTTCTTATCGGCTTTTATGTTTTCCTAGGCATCTCCGCATCACATGATATCTTCATCCGTGCCATGAAATTGTCTGCCATATTTGTTGCATCCTCACCAGATGTTGTCCCATCCTCTCATATAAGCAGGAACACGTCCTTGTCGAAGACATGGTGTTTCCAGCCTCTTATCTGCACCTTAGTTATACGCTGTGGTTTTGCCAATTGTAATTCAATGACAATTGCTCGATGATCGCTGTGGGTGTGAAATTCGCCATTCCTCCACTTGGTGTGTCGCATGATCGTACTATGTGCAAACGTTGGGTCTATAGCCGACCGTTTGTTCCCTGCTTTGAAGGTGTTTTGTCCATCGTTGAGAAGTCCTACATCTAGTAAAGTCATACTTTCCATGAGAATTTGGCCCCTCCGGTTCGTACATCTACCACCCCATGCTATAGACCAAGCATTGAAATCGCCGGCTATAATTACCGGATGTCGCGTTCTAGCTTCCGTCACCATATCTATTATCATCCGTTCGAAGTCGAGAATATGCATACTTGGTGGAACATATCACTAGAAAAAGTATATACCCTCTATCTTAATCCATGTGAATCTGAGATGCGCAGTTGCAGCTCTGCTCTGATACACCTTATTATTAGTTATCCATATTGCAGCTTTGTCCGATGAGTCGCTGACCCACTCACAGCCGCTCACATTGTGTTGTTGCTTGTACAGTAGTGCAAGATCGAACTGTTTTTCAATTACTGTTTGCTGCAGAATATCTTGCGCTGCCGTCAGTGGTTCAGGTTTAGTTGAACAATCTTCATTTACTGTCTTTCTTTATTGCCTTCTGATGTTCGAGACAACGCGTACTTCCAGCCGCATGATTACCTCCACATAGTGCGCATTTCTGCGTGTTTTTGCAGCCGGCCGCTAGGTGACCCTCCTGACGACACTTTCTGCACATAGATCTGCGATCCACCTCTTTGCAGTTTCATACTAGATGGTTATATCCCCAACACTTGGAGCACCTTATTGGTGAGATGCAATCACGTACTCGTCAAGAAACCCATCCTATTCGGATCCACTGCGCTTTTAGTACCTTTGCAGCGTCCACCACTGGTAGAATGATGTAAGCTGTTTGGATACTTTATTGCCCTATTTTCATGTTACGGACTTCTGACTCGTCCGGTCGCCGAATGTCACACTGTGCATGTAAAGCGTCACATACCTCTTTTGCCGTTGTTAGTTCATCGAGGTCAAGTTGAATTGTGCTGGAGTGAGTTTTTACTTTCGCCGACTCGTCTAGCACTTCCTTTACAGCCATCTGGAATTCTACCGTGCTCCATTCCGGCGCTCGCTTTAGTTCCAGGAGCAGTTCATTTTTCGCTGTCCGTCGCACAGTCCTTACGTATTGTCCTAGCTGCTGAAGCCGCTATGATGAGTGCGTCTGGTTTCGATTTTACACCAATATCTTTCCTCTGCTTTTTTTGTACTTTCGTCCACTTTTTTTGTGGTTGTGCCCGTTCCAGTATTGTATTCGTATTCTTCTCCTGGTGCTGAGTTTTATTTACCACCACTGGTGTCACCTTGCTTACTGCATTTGGTGGTTTAATCTGTGATGCCTGACTTAGTACATTTTTCGCCACGGTTTGCAATGTAAGACTCTTTTTGCCTCCTCGTCTTTTATTAACCTCTCTATATCCGCTCTCTGTGCTACATATCTCGAACAAGAGAAAAAGATATACTCTGCGTTTTCACCGACACTGCTGCAGAAGGAGCATTCTGTCGCGTCATCGCGCCCAAATCTGAGGAGCTACTCCCTGAAACAGCCATGACCCGACAAAAACTGCGACAGGTAAAAGTCTGTCTCTCCATATCTTCTATTGACCCAGGCTTGCACGTTCCTGACGAGCCTGCGCGTCCACCTTTCTTTTTCTGCGGCATCTCATTGTGTTTGCTTATTTGTCTTTCCTTTTTACGTTCATCTGCCGTTAGTCGCCTATTCATGCTTTTTGCTCTGTTGTAGGTTCTGCTCAGCTCCGAAGTTATTATGTCCGGAGGCATAATGTCAAAAGCGAAGGCAACTCTAATAGCGATTAGCCTTAAAGCTGCCGTTGTCTTGAAATTGAGTCTCGCATCAATCATCACACCAAGGTACCTCAGTGACGATTGCGTTGGGACATTGTAGCCGTCAATGTTCAGGGTGATTGTTTCCATCTTTTTAATGCTTGAAATAAGCACAACCTCTGTTTTCTGTCTTACTAGTTGGAGCTTTGTCATCGTCAATTACGGCGATAAGCTGGTCCTTTTCCACGCCACTAAAGGAACGCGCTTGAGTGTTAAATGTAGCCGAAGCCGAGGTTTTCGCCTTTTTTGGCTTGGAAAGCTGCTCCTCTTGCGAGCGTTGCCGTTTGGAAGCAAGTCAAGAAGAACGGACATTTTCGTATTCAGCGATAATGCCTTTTGCCCACTCCAGAGATTATTTTTCTCTCACTGAGAGTTCGGTTGCAAGAACGACACCAAGCATTTCAGTAATTTTGAATGCGGCTCTTCTTTCTCGATATGTCCGGAGGGACCCGATAATTGGTTAGCGAGAGCCCTGAAATTAGAGCCAGCAACTGATGTTGATGGCGCTAAGTCCAAAGGGGATGTAGCTGCTGAAAGAGGAGTTGCAACCTGTGTTAGTGCCTTAGAAGAAGCTGATCTTGATATGGCCCTTTGCTAGCTTGCACTGATTTCCTCGATTCCAGTAGTTTGGTGGCCAGAACTGGGGTGCTCCTTCTCACAGGTGCTTTAATGACAGCGGAGGATCCTGACTTTGGTATCTTATGCTCCCCGCTTCCCGAAGGAGTTGCGATTCAGGGACGATTCCCTGTGGTTTCCAATTTGGGAGTGGGCCTCTACTTCAGGGTAATTTTTGATTGGTTTTTCATAATTCATATTCGACCGCTTACCCGACGAATCAGGCATCGCGATCTAATCAATTAGGAGAGACTTGGAGGTCGTCCGAAGCAGAGCTCTATACTCCGGAAAGTCCACAGTTACTCCCTGATGCGGACAGGTATCAGAGAGGCTCCGTTAAATACAGCCAGTATAGTCCCCCAGCTGCAAACTATCCCTGGATTGGGGGAAAAATTTTATCAACTCCCAGGTCTAGATCCGTAGTGTTCTGTTAATTAACAGGGTCACCTCCAGCAGGATGGGGCAAAGAGTCACGCACTAGCGGTCTTGTACAGATAGGGGCTGGTAACGCCCTCACACCTGCATAATTGCTTGACCCCTACTTCTTATGTTGTTACTTATAATCAATATAATTAACTTCTCGCCTGAAGAGTGAACACTTTTTCGGATTCAGTTCAAGCCCTGCTTATTGTATATGCTTAAATACTTCTTTCAACTTTTCCAGATGGTCGTTAAAATCTTTTCCTATCACTATAATATCACTGAGATAGAGAGGAGATAGAGATGTGTACCGACAAGAATGAGACTCGAAAATTCTTTGAAAAGATCAAGCGCCTGAGTGGAGGTTTAAATCCCGGAGCCTCTTCTTGTCCTGATGGAAATGGGAATCTGGTTACGGATGTCCAGAGTGTACTGAGCCTATGGAGGGAACACTTCTCCACGTTACTGAATGGCGATGTTACGAACAATTCCGCCAGTGGAGGAGAATGCCCGATAACCCCAATTACAGATGATGGTGTTGATGTTCCACCACCCGACTATGACGAGGTTGAAACGGCCATTTTAAGGCTGAAGAACAACAAAGCTGCAGGTGCTGATGGCCTGCCTGCCGAGTTGTTTAAGACCGGAGGCGATGAGCTGCTCACCCGCATGCACCAGCTCATAAGCAGAATATGGTCGGATGAAAGCATGCCTGATGATTGGAGGTTCAGTGTTCTCTGTCCTGTACATAAAAAAGGAGACCTCACAATTTGCGCCAACTACCGTGGAATAAGTCTCCTGAGCATCGCGTACAAGGTTCTATCGAGCGTACTGTGTGAAAGGTTGAAGCCTATGCTCAACAACCTGATTGGACCTTATCAGTGTGGCTTCAGACCTGGTAAATCCACCATCGACCAGATTTTCACACTGCGCCAAATCCTGGAGAAGACCCAAGAAAAACAGATCGACACACACCACCTATTTGTTGATTATAAAGCCGCTTTCGACAGTCCGGTAAGGGATTACCTCTACGCAACAATGTCTGAGTTCGGTATTCCTGCAAAGCTCATTCGACTTTGTAGAATGACACTGCATAACTCCCGTTGTGCAGTGAAAGTTGGGAAGGACCTCTCTGCACCGTTTAATACCGAACGGGGTTTCAGACAAGGTGATTCGTTATCGTGCGACTTCTTCAATCTTATTATGGAGAAAATAATACGAGCTGCTATCGACATAATGGCACTATCTTCAACAAAAGTGTCATGCTGTTAGCGTATGCCGACGATATTGACATAATCGGCATGAACACGCGAGCAGTCAGTGCAGCATTCTCAGAGTTGGAAAGAGAGTCGCGTCGGATGGGTCTCACGGTGAACGAGGGCAAGACAAAGTATCTAGTGTCAACAAACAAAGAGTCCCGGCGTCTTGGACAGCACGTCACTGTTGACAACTACGCTTTTGAAGTAGTAAGGGACTTTGTCTATCTTGGAACCAGCATTAACAGCAGTAATGACGTCAGCTTGGAGATCATGCGTAGGATAACTCTTGCTAACAGGTGTTACTTTGGGCTGAGTAAGCAATTGAGAAGTCGAGCCCTCTCTCGAAGAACGAAAACTACACTCTACAAGTCTCTCATCATGCCTGTCCTAACATATGGCGCTGAAGCCTGGACAATTTCCACCTCGGATGAGCGAATACTTGGAGTTTTCGAGAGAAAAGTCCTACGCAAGATCTTTGGACCTATTTGCGTTGGTGGCGAGTACCGAATAAGGTACAACCATGAGCTGTACGAGCTGTATGCCGATATTGACAAAGTAAAGCGCATCAAAATCCAGCGGCTGCGCTGGCTAGGTCATGTCGAGCGAATGGAAGAACACGCTCCAGCTAAGAAGGTGTTATATTCGGAACCCGCTGGAGGACGACGCAAAAGAGGAAGACCAAACCTCCGGTGGAAAGACCAAGTACTGGAGAACCTGACGGCGCTTGGAATTTCTAACTGGCGCCAGCTAGCGAAGAACAGAGATGGCTGGCGAAGCATGTTATTTTCGGCCTAAATCGATATTCGGTTGTTATGGCCACATAAGTAAGTAAGTAATAATATCACTGAGGTAAACAAAACACGTTTTCCAGTGTAGTCCTCTGAGCACATGTTCCATCGTAGTGTTCGAAAATAGCCGGCGCATTGCATAAACCAAATGTCATCACTATAAATTGCCACAGACCATCGCTAATACTGAAAGCTGTTTTCTCTCGTCACAACTGTAAGTGTATTAGTCGAATTGAGTATTCTCAGCGGTACCATTCCATTTCCTTTAACTCTAACGTCCTACCAAGTATTATGTTATTATTTTTTATTTGTTTACCCCTTCCACTACCCACAACTTGCCTGTCCCATCATCCACATTCATCTGTGCCCAAAATAACGCTTCTGATTTTGCTGGAACCTTTTGGCGTTGACACGTCAGTATTTTTTTGATGTTGACGTTACACTTGTAACCGATGTTCAATGGTAATTCGACATTTGCATAGCGTAGTATCCGTTGATTTAGATCCAATGTAAATCTATTATTCATCATGAAATGAGCACTATAATTACGTCATTCATGTCCCCATGTGTAATAGATACTCGTTTCTTTATATTACCCAGACTCTGTGGATTCTCACCCGTTGCTGTACGCAGTTTTATTCCCAGTAAAGTCTTAAACCTCTTTACCAACTGGCTCTTTATTATAGAAAGTTATGCACCAGTATCCAAGATTCACATGAACTTCATATTGTCCACATTTCGATCGATAGTCAAGCTGCTTGGCACACGCTGTAGTTGTGAAATGTGAATGATAAGGTAGCCCACTGTTGGAGTCAGTTCACGCCCCACTGAACTGACTTGATTTAGTCTAACGATGGATTTGTGTTAGTGGAGCGATCGAAGTCCACTTTATTCTCTTTCTTTTATCTTCCTGGAGAATTCGATTTTGATCGCTATCGTAGACGGCAGTAACGTGCCATATGACCTGGTTTGTCGAAAATGAAGCACTTACAAGTAAATTTGTTTTCGCGTCGATCTGTTGTTCGTGTTTCAAGTTGCACTACTGACTTGACTACCCGACACAGTGCTTCAACCACTGTCAGAAATCCAAGCAATGGCTGTGCAAGACGGTGGAGTACCTAAACGGTTTGTGGGAGGGTGCAAAGCCTAAATGTAACAGCCTAACTGCCTTGTCAACAAATAGTAAAATGGTGATTGTGGCTCATGGCAATGCTTTGGCCAACGGCATCATTCTCAGGAGGCTGGATAGCCTCCCGTTCCCCTCCATTTGAGTTTTATACACAAATAGAGGGGAAGTTGAGGACATGCATTTTAGTTAGACATGGGATACGTGCGATTCTAATGTCTAACTTACCGTAGTTAGAATAGGTGACGGCTCGAGTTCATTTATGATCCAAGAGAGGTGGAAGCTCTAGTGAGATTCTGTGATGGAAAGGGGGTTGGTCTGATCTTAAGCTGCGATGCCAATGCGTACAGTTCTATGTGGCAGCAGCAATGAAAACTATAGAGGAAAGTGGCTATTCGAATTTATAGAAAGATTTGGTCTACAAGTTGTCAATAGGGGAACAGAACCGACCTTTGTCGACGCACGTCGTTGCGGGGTCATTGGTGTTACCTGAACTAATTTCAAAATGTTGGACATGGTTTGGATTTGAAGGTTGTGGACAGACTAACCATGTCGGACCACAGGGCCATTCATTTTGGGGTTACGTCTGATAAAAGACATAGGAACGAATGTAGAATGGTAAGGATACCGAAACGAACGGATTGTACAAGGTACTGTGAAGTTCTTGAGGAATTATTGCCAAGGAGGTTTAAGAGACCTAGAACAACCGCAGACGTTGAGTATCAGGTGAAGGCTATCAGCTCAGCTATGATCAAAGCATTTAAAGTTTCATGTCCTCTGACGGTAGTGGACGAAGGTGATGGTGAAATGGGGAAATGGATTCCATTAAAAAAGAGACAAGGAAGGCTTTTAATCGTCACGTGAGAGGATACCCCAACGCGTGGGTCGACTACAAGTCAAAGAAAAGGGAGCTGGAGAAGGCTCTACGCAGACAGGGTTGAAAGATTGGAAGCTGAAAGGATATTCACCAGAGATGGAGTGATTAACACCATCAAGCGTTTCTTTCCATTCAAAACAGCGGATACAGACGGGATATTTCCAGCCCTACTTCAGTGGGGTGCAGAAGCTCTGGTAGACAGGCTTCTGGGAATATTCACTACTTGCCTGGCTACAGGTTATATCCCGACTCAATGGAGAGAGATTAAGGTTATCTTTCTTACAAAACCGGGAAAAAGGGACTACTCAGAGGCTAAAGCTTTCTGGCCGGTTAGCTTGACCTCCTTTGTGCTTAAATGTGTGGAGGGAGTACTGGCGGACTACGTGGAAAGGACAAAGCTTCTGAAAAAATCATTGAGCAGGTGTCAGCATGCATACAGAGCTGGCAAATCCACTGAAACGATCCTGAACGAACTCGTTCGCGTAAGGGAGAGAGAACTGTCTTGTGGAGGGATATCTATGTCTACCTTTATGGACGCCTTCGATAAGATTGGTTTCGATAAACTAAGGATGGCCCTTGCTACTCTTGAAGTCAACCCAACATGGACAGCATACTGTGGAAAAGGGCAATAAACTTTCAAAATCGGAAATACAGCTTCAGAGGCAGGATTATCAAAGGGTGTCCACAAGACGGCGTACTATCGTTTATCCTTTGGAACATCACGGTCGATTCCCTACTCCAGCTTCTGGACTCAAAAGGCATACAGACCGTCGGGTATGCAGGTGACATAGCGGTAACGGTGAGCGGTAAGTTCCTAGACACTATTTATGATACCGTGAAAGGTGCACTAAAAATGGTTGAAGAATGGTTCACGGAACAAAGTCTCTCTGTAAATGCTAAGGACGGCTAACTCTAAGCGGGTTGACGGCATTAATAACTGGGCATGGCAATTTCAGGTACCACCGCAGCAGATTTGCAGATTATGCATGGAAGAGGCAAAGACAGCGGCGCACATAGTGTGCCAGTGTCCTGCATTGGCAAGCAGGAGGGTGTCCACACTGGGTCTCCAATTTATTCATGAACTCGAAAAGTGAAACTTACCCCACAAAGATATGCTTGAAATAACTTCTTCTTCTTCTTATGTGGCCATAACAACCGAATATCGATTTAGGCCGAAAATAACATGCTTCGCCAGCCATCTCTGTTCTTCGCTAGCTGGCGCCAGTTAGAAATTCCAAGCGCCGTCAGGTTCTCCAGTACTTGGTCTTTCCACCGGAGGTTTGGTCTTCCTCTTTTGCGTCGTCCTCCAGCGGGTTCCGAATATAACACCTTCTTAGCTGGAGCGTGTTCTTCCATTCGCTCGACATGACCTAGCCAGCGCAGCCGCTGGATTTTGATGCGCTTTACTATGTCAATATCGGCATACAGCTCGTACAGCTCATGGTTGTACCTTCTTCGGTACTCGCCACCAACGCAAAAAGGTCCAAAGATCTTGCGTAGAACTTTTCTCTCGAAAAATCCAAGCAACATCCTACGCATGATCTCCAAGCTGACGTCATTACTGCTGTTAATGCTGGTTCCAAGATAGACAAAGTCCCTTACTACTTCAAAAGCGTAGTTGTCAACAGTGACGTGCTGTCCAAGACGCCGGGACTCTTTGTTTGTTGACACTAGATACTTCGTCTTGCCCTCGTTCACCGTGAGACCCATTCGACGCGACTCTCTTTCCAACTCAGAGAATGCTGCACTGACTGCTCGCGTGTTCATGCCGATTATGTCAATATCGTCGGCATACGCTAACAGCATGACACTCTTGTTGAACGGTGCGGAGAGGTCCTTCCCAATTTTCACTGCACAACGGGAGTTATGCAGTGTCATTCTACAAAGTCGAATGAGCTTTGCAGGAATACCGAACTCAGACATTGTTGCGTAGAGGTAATCCCTTACCGGACTGTCGAAAGCGGCTTTATAATCAACAAATAGGTGGTGTGTGTCGATCTCTTTTTCTTGGGTCTTCTCCAGGATTTGGCGCAGTGTGAAAATCTGGTCGATGGTGGATTTACCAGGTCTGAAGCCACACTGATAAGGTCCAATCAGGTTGTTGAGCATAGGCTTCAACCTTTCACACAGTACGCTCGATAGAACCTTGTACGCGATGCTCAGGAGCATCGCGTGGATTCCCATTTCCATCAGGACAAGAAGAGGCTCCGGGATTTAAACCTCCACTCAGGCCCTTATCTTTTCAAAGAATTTTCGAGTCTCATTCTTGTCGGTACACATCTCTATCTCCTCACACTCGCGTCTTTCCAACTCTCTCTTCTTGCGCCTGAAAAGACGTCTCTCTGCACTCCTTTTCTCTCTGTACCGCTCCTTAACAGCTCGCGTTGCGCATGCACGCAGGGTTTTTCTGTAGGCGGCGTCTTTCTCTGCGGTAGCGTCGCGACACTCCTGATCATACCACTCATTCCTCAGAGGCCGGTAGTAACCGATTACCTCCTCGGCAGCAGTAGTCTGGGAGTGGGATATATGTGCCCACCGTGCGCATGTATCATCAAGGGGGGGAGTGTTCTGCATAAGCAGATCCGATAGCCGAGTGGAAAATGCATCTGCTGGCTCTGGTGATCGCAGCTTACTGACGTCGAGCTTTCTCTGTGTGGGACTTCTCTTGTTATTTGCGACACATAGGCGTGTGCGCACCTTAGCCGCAACAAGGTAGTGATCCGAGTGGATGTTGGCACCACGGATCGATTTCACATCCATCACACTGGAAGCATGCCTTCCGTCAATCACCACATGATCAATTTGATTTCTTGTACGTTGATCTGGAGACAGCCATGTCGCTTTGTGGATGTCGAGATGCTGGAATCTGGTACCACCAATTACCATGTTTCGTGCTGCGGCGAAGTCGATCAGCCTCATTCCGTTATCGGAGGTGTTCTGGTGGAGGCTGAATTTTCCGACAGTTGGACCAAAGGTTCCTTCCTTGCCCACCCTGGTATTAAAGTCGCCAAGCACGATTTTGATATCGTGGCAATGGCAGCGGTCATAAGCTTCTTCGAGGCGCTGAAAGAAGCTCTCCTTGGTCACATTGTCCTTCTCATCAGTCGGAGCGTGGGCACATATAAGGCTGATGTTGAAAAATTTTGCCTTGATGCGGATTGTGGCCAGCCGTTCGTTCACAGGCGTGAACTGTGAGACAAGATGTCGTAGTCTCTTGCTGACCAAAAATCCACATCCTAATTCGTGCCTTTCAGCATAGCAACTGTAGTAGATGTCACAGGACGCTCTTTTGGAGCAGCCCTGTCCTGTCCATCGCATTTGCTGGAGAGCGGTGATGTCAGCTCTCTATTTTTCGAGGACATCAACCAGCTGGATAGAGGCACCCTCCCTATAAAGGGACCGGACATTCCAGGTGCACATCCGTTGTCCTTTTTTCGTTTGCGAGGGTCATCAACAAAAGCGGTAGTCCTTATCCGAGGCATATTTGTTTTTTTCATTGGGGGGGTTTTTTTATGTGGCGGGTCCCAAACCCAACGCACAACCTCTAACCGAGGAGATTTTCGCTTGAAATAACACTTGATGTTATGAGGAAGGAAGTAGAAGAATTCTGCAACCAAACAAATAATTAACATACGATTTAAGGGACGAAAAGGGACCCAGATAAATGGTCTGATTCGTCTAATCCCTAAAATATATGCTTTAGCTGAACGAACATGTCAGAAATGGTTTGCACTATTAAGAAGTGACAATTTTGATTTGGAAGAGGAAGAACGAACCGGAGCACCACCAAATTGTCTTCTTTTTCTTCTCTTATTCTCTATCTAAAGAGCTGGTTTTGATGCGCTTCTTTGAGGCGCTTTTAGTAGGCAATAGACAGCACTTCAAATCAGTGATTGCGCAATTGACTTCAGCTGGCCACACACTGACAGCAAACCATCTGTTGAAATTGTTCGTCTCCGCGTAAACATGGAACGCTGAAAGAAAGTAATTGCAGTGTATGAAGTTTATGATCTTTATAGGGTAAACGAACTAGTATCCGGACACTTTACATGTTTCTTGACTTTGACTCCGAATCATTTTTTGCTATAAACGTTATAACAAATAATTATATTGTTTTTGAGAGTGTAGATATTTATTAATAAAACTACTCGACAGAAAAAATTTCCTCAAAATAAGAATGTTTTCTAGATTGAGTTTGGTCCACTGAAGAAAAAAATGGCACCTATTTATTTTTCCAAAATATCGTTTTCGAGATATTCACGGAAAACATGTTTTTTTCACTTATTTCAGCTAACGGCAAAATTTTTTAAAACAGTTTACATATAGTATAATTTGTACACCTTTCGAGAGGTGTGATTATCCTCTTTAGATGATGTACCACTTATACATCGCGAGTTATACGCGACTGAGTTATAGGCGATGAAGTCGAAAAGGTGACTTTTTACCTTTTTCTTTTTTGAAATTACTTATTTTTAGTTATTCCTTTGATATGAATAAAGAACGATCTCAAATATTTTTAAGACGAAAGATGAAATCAGACACGAAATAAAGAAGTTATAAAATATTAAGTAAAGGTAAACAAATTAAATTTTTTCGAACAAACTCATTTGTAAGTATATGAAGTACTCGTATAATACAATATACGCAATTTGTTTTTTAATTTTTTTTTTTTTTGTAAACGATCCCAAAGGTAAGGTAACTGAAAAGAATAGATCAGAGTATTTATGGCACTTTTTTTTCGTAACACGGATAACATTGACAGAGTCATCAAGGATCAATGGTTGGTGTAGGTCCCATTAAATAAAACTTAAATGTGCAAGGATTCTCCGGTAAGTTTTGTTTTGTTTGTATATATTGTAACGAGTATCGATGATTGGTTACTCATCACTAATTGTAAATAACATGAATATTGGCAGCGTCGAAACGAAAGTCAACAAAAAGAAATAGGCGATAACCAGAACAACCCAGCGAGAAAGAAAAAGAAGAATCTCAACTACGATAAAGGAAGATTCTGGAGTATTGCCACAGAGTATAAATATGGCTAGTTGTTGATAAAGGAATCAATTCGACTCCGAAAGTGATAGAGGCAACATAGATCCAACAAGTGATGGAGACAACTTCACACGATAGTAAATAGTTGATTTAATAGAGTTGATTAAATGAATTATTGTTGCACATAGTTAGCACAAATTAAGTGTTGCAATTATTATTGACAGAATCCAGTGACCGAACAGTGTTCGTTCGAGTAGAATTAAACGCTCACAAAATAAAGACGTAGCAATATTTACCAAAAATGGCAAAAAAATTGCCCGAAATCATTTTAACATAATTGTAAAAAAAAAAAATAATAATTGCTTATAAACATTACTTTGGTTTCAAAGCCAAATTTGTGGATAAGCCATGGACTCCAAACTCAGTGTGTGCAACATGTTTTGTAAGATTGATCGTATTTCGCAAAGACCTTACGAAATATTTGTCGTTCCAAAAGCCAGTGAAGAAAACCAATTGATCATGTAACTAATTGCTACTTCTGCTTAACCATGGTACAAGGAGGAAAATGTCGCAAAGCTGTTATCCCGACGTTCAATCAGTTACAAAAATTGCACCACATTTTTTAATGTACCCAAAACCAAAGCCACCACCTCCGAAAAGATAAACAAATGAAGGAGAATTTTCTTATTTATAGCTATCCGGTTATTACAACAGAAAAACGATTTAGATATTTAGATTTATATTTTAATGCAGGCAGCAAAAGCAAAAAAATAAAATTATAACACAGTTGTGTCTTCATTTCGAAGATTACAACTTTTCCTTAAAAAAACTTATTTCCAAGAACTTACCCCTTTTTACTCTGCTTCTGCTTCTGCTTCTAGTAACTTTCCTTTAACACAACAAAATTATTATTTGACTTTTCTTTACACAATATAGTATTTATTCGACAATATAATTTTTCTTATCATAACTTTGGAAGAGTTATCTTATACATAGTAGTCTCTACTTCAGATTTTTAAGACAATCTTCTAAATCACTAGATAATCTACTCATCTTAACTACTTAGATTTCAGAAGTTTTCTTAGTTTATGTAGTCTTATTTGACAATTTTACCTTGTTCTTGAATATAGAAATTCTGAAGGAATTGCAATTTCTTCAGTAAATCAATTCATTGCTATCTTTTCAGAACATCATCGTTATAATTTCAGCTTTCTTGTTTGTTTTTATGCTTTAATTGTTACGAATGCATGGTTGTTGCTAATTTGTTTCTTCTTCAACAACGATATCAATGAAGTGCAATATAGCCATAATATAATGACCATTCAGCTACTATGTTATTAAAGTTTTAATATGAAGTATATAATATAATGTGCATAATGATATAATACAGAATATAATAAGTGTTGATATAACATTATAAATATTTTATACCCATTTTTATAAGTCATTAACGTATTATTATTCAATGTATGGACAACATCTCGCAGTGTGATTTTTTTTTATGCAACTCTATTAAGAAATATCGTTGATGTGACACCCTGTAACCCATCGTCAAATGCGCGACAACTAAGTCAACAATAGGCGTTCACTATCCGGATAAAAGCGTAACAAATGAGACTTGTATGTACACACTGCGTATTGCTGCTGTTATATCAAACAGTCCAAGTATTTCACGAGAATCCTGCTTATTCTGTTGACTTCATTTAACGCTGTACTACTTGGTTCAGAATATATTAGAACTTCTGTATATGTAACCTCAACTCAATTAGCTCTTTGTTCTATGTGTCCGATGTGTCTAAACCTTGTTGGACAAGTTGTCTTTCCACTGTGTCAACGTTCCTCTCTACTCCAGATGGCGAGATTACCAGTACTGATTAATTATGTTTTACTAACTCAAAATTTGTTTTTGTTTTCGCATTATTACAATTACATCAAATAATTCTAGTATGTTTTTATAAATCCGACTTTAGTTCTCTAAAATTTGTCATGGTTATGTTATTACAAAGTTGTATAATTTTACTTTTAGACAAACGGTTATGTATATTGTATATTGTAATGAGTATCGATGGTTGGTTACTCATCACTATTGTGACTGATACGAATGTTGGCAGTATCGAAACGAATGTCACCAATAATAAATGAGCGATAAGCAGAACAAGCCAACGAGAAAGAAAAATATGAATCTCGATAAAGGAAGATTCTGGGGTATTGCCAACAAAGTATAAATAGAGCCAGTGTTGACAAGTGAAAAGCAATCTATTCCCGAACGTAATTGCGCAAACATCGATACAGAGGCAAAAGTTGCAAGTACATTAAAGTGTTATTGTAAATAGTTCATTGCAAACAGAGTTGATTGTAAATAGAGTTTATGAAATAAATTGTTGCTGTATATAGTTGTATAAAATAAGTGTTGCAGTTATTATTAACAGAATCCAGTGATCGAACAAGGTAATTCAAATAGAACTAAACGCTCACAGAACAAACGCGTAACAATTGGTTTCAGAAGTGGGATTCTGTAAACATGGTGAAAATTGACCAACTAAAAGTGAAAACTGAAAAAACAGTTGTCAGAGAGGAATCTATCGTCATCAGGTTCAAAAGCAGAACTGCTGGTGAGGCTAAGGCAAGCCATGGAGGTTAAAGGTATTAATGTAGAAGAACATGAGTTCTTTCAGGAAACCGAGATACATGCAGTCGTACACGCTGAGGAAGAAAGCAAGATAGATTCGAGTGGTCAACTCATGGAACTCATGAAATCCATGATGCAACAACAGCAGCTGCCACTGCAAGGAATTAATGCGAAGTTACAAGAAAATGCATCTCGCATTGACTCCAAGCTTCAAGAACATTCGGCTCGCCAAGAACACGTCATCGAAAATCTACGAAAAAAAATTGAGATTAGATTTCAGGAAAAATTCCGGAACCATTAACGAAAAAGTCACGGGTCTGAAGGATCATGTAGGTGACTTGGAAGATAAGTTCGAGAAATTACAGCACGAACTCAATCAACTAAAAATAAATGGACCGGCCACGTCAGTGATTAGAGATTCAAGTACAATCAAACTAAAGCCACCAACATTTGACGGAAGCACGCCATTCAATATCTTCAAGCTTCAAATCGAGACAAACGCTTCGAAGAATCAATGGGATGATAGCGACAAGACTGCTGCTTTAATAGTCGGATTAAAAGGCAATGCTTCCGAAGTGTTGCAAATGGTTCCAGAGAAAGATCGTGGTAGCTACCAATCACTGATGGACAGACTCCAGCGAAAATATGGAAATGAATACAAGAGTCAATTACATCGAGTGGAATTGAGATCGCGAGTGCCTTCAGGAATTCGCTTCCGATATTGAGCGCTTATGTCATCTAGCGTTCTCCGGTAATTCGGAAGAGTTCGTCGAAAAAATAAAAATAGAGGCATTCATAGACGGCATACGTGATGGAGAAACAAAGCGTGCCCTAGTCATGTCACCCAGAAATACATATGCCGCAACAGTCAGTAGTGCCTTGAAGTTTAAGCCGCCAGTTTGATGTGACGACCAATGCCACGGGTACGCCAACTAGAAACAGAAACAGCAGATCTGTTTGAAGCAGTGTGTCAGGCATTAACATCTGTAGTGCAGCCTGAAGGAAGAACGACAGGTCGACGCGAAAACAAATTTACTGGTAAGTGCTTTATTTGCGACAAACCAGGACACATGGCGCGTGACTGCCATCTACGACTAAAGCGATCGAGATCGAATTCTCCAGGAAGACAAAAGAAGAAGAATACGTTGGACAGCGATCGCTCCACTAACACAAATCCATCGTTAAACTAAATCGAGTCAGTGCAGCGGGGCGATAACTGACTCCAACAGTGGGTTGCCCCATCATTCACATTTCACAACTACAGCGTGTAACAAGCAGCTTGACTATTGATGGAAAATTGGACAGTATGCAATTCATGTTAACCTTGGATACTGGTGCATTTTATAATCAAGAGCGATTTTGTAAAGAGGTTTGAGCCTTTAGTGGGAATAAAATTGCGTACAGCAACGGGTGAGGATGCACAAATTCTGGGGAAGATAAAGAAACGAGTATCTATTAGAAATTGTACGTGGGAACATGAATTCATTGTGGCCGACATCATCGATGATGTAATAATTGGTGCTGATTTTATGATTGACAACGGATTTACGTTAGATTTAAATCAACGGATACTGCGCTATGCAAATGTCGAGTTACCATTGAACATCGGTTACAAACGTAGTGGGAACATCAAACGAGTACTGGCATGTCAACACCAAGAGGTTCCAGCAAAATCAAAAGCGGTGATTTGGGCACAGATGAATGTGGATGATGGGACAGGCAAGTTGTGGGTAGTGGAAGCGGATAAAGAAATAACAAAAAAAAAACATCGTATTGGTAGGACGTAGTAGACGTAGTAGTAGAACCTAAAGAAAATGAAATAGTACCGGTGGGAATATCAAATCCAACTAATACATCTACAGTTGTGAAGAAAGGAATGGTGATTGGTCATTGCCAGGAAGTTACTGCCGTAGTAGACTGCGAAAAGGGTTCGTCGATGAAAAGTGGAAGATCAGTATCTGTTAGAGTGGAATTAAAAGCGCAGATGGAAGAATGGGCAGGAGTGCTTACCAACCAGCAAAAAGAAAATGCTTTACAAGTATTTGAGAAGTACAGTTCAATCTTTTCTTCAAATTTAAAAACTGGAAGACGAACAACCATCGTGAAGCATCACATTGACACCGGTGATTCTAGAGCAATTCGTCAAGCACCACGACGAGTTCCATTGGCCAAAAGAGATGAAGCCATTAAGCTGATTAGCAATATGCAGAAACAAGGTGTTATTGAACCATCAGTGAGTTCATGGAGTTCACCAGTTGTGCTGGTAAAGAAGAAGTATGGAAGTACTCGATTCTGTGTGGATTACAGAAAGCTAAATGATATTACGAAAAAAGATAGCTATACACTGCCAAGAATCGATGACACTCTGGACACGCTATCTGGTGCGAAGTGGCTCTCAGCTCTTGATTTGCAAAGTGGCTACTGGCAAGTGGAACTTGGTAAGGTAGACAAAGAGAAAACAGCTTTCAGTATTGGCGACGGTCTATGGCAATTTACAGTCATGCCATTTGGTTTATGCAATGCGCCAGCTACTTTCGAACGTTTGATGGAGCGTGTACTCAGAGGACTACACTGGAAAACGTGCTTGGTGTATCTCGATGACATTATATGAGATGGGAAAAGATTTTAACGACCACCTGGAAAAGTTGAAAGAAGTATTTGAGCGTATACAATCAGCAGGGCTTAAACTGAATATGAAAAAGTGTTCACTCTTCAGGCGAGAAGTTAAATATCTTGGTTATAAAGTAACAACAGAAGGGGTACATACCGACGAGGAGAAAGTAGCAGCAGTACCAGAATGGCCTATTCCAAACCATTTGTGTGGGGCGAGGAACAACAGAAAGCAAGACTCTGTTCAGCACCCGTATTAGCGTATCCAGTAGCTGGTCAAAAGTTTGTGTTGGACACAGATGCGAGTGGCTATGGAATATGTGGTGTGCTCTCTCAGATCATAGATGCTCAAGAAAAAGTAATAGCATACTACAGTAAAATCCTGTCGAAGCCAGAAAGAAACTACTGTGTCTACTACTCGAAGAGAGTTGCTTGCAATACTGGAATGTGTAAAGTATTTCCATAAATACTTGTACGGTCAGTCATTTCATTTAAGAACTGACCACTCAGCGTGGTGGTTATTACAATTTAAAAACCTAGAAGGAAAATTGGCGCGCTGGATTGAACGGCTGCAGAGTTATGATTTTACCATCGAACATCGTAAAGGAGGATATCACGGCAACGCGGATGCTCTATCTCGTCGTTCTTTCAAAATGGAATGTAAACATTGTTCTCGAGTGGAAAATAAGGAGCACATTGTCGACATACGACTTACGAATATATTGCCGGATGAGTAATTGACCACCGAACGAGTGCAAGAAGATCAGCGGAACGACCCAGATCTCGTAAAGATTATGGAATACAAGGAGCAGGGCATACGTCCAGATTGGCAAGAAATGGCTAATGAGAGTCCAATAGCAAAAGTATGCTGGGCGCAGTGGCAAAGCCTGCACTTATGAGACGTACGTCTATTCAGAGCATGGGAAAGTGAAGACGGAAAAATCACTTATGATCTTCTAGTGGTACCCAAGGCAAGAATAAATGAAGTGATAGCTGAGTATCACAATGCCTCCAGTGGAGGGCATTTGGGAATCACCAAAACCGTCGAGAAAATAAAGAACCGATTTTATTGGGTTGGATGTCATGACCATGTCGCTGATTGGATTCAGAAGTGTAAGCAAAGTGCAATGGCAAAAGGTCCCAATAAGAAAAGTCGAGGTAAGATGCACCAATACACAGTGGGTGCTCCATTTGAGCGAATTGCTATGGACATAGCTGGACCATTTCCAATAAGCAACGCAGGAAACAAGTATGTTCTGGTAGTTATAGATTACTTCAGTAAATGGCCTTAAGTATACCTCATTTCAAATCAAGAAGCTAGTACTGTTGCGGATGTATTCGTCAAACAATGGATTACTCGTTTTGGTGTACCGATGGAGTTACACTCAGACCAAGGTCGAAACTTTTAATCAGTTGTATTCCAAGAGATATGCCGTATGCTGGTTATATACAAAACCCTTACAACATCTTTGCATCCACAATCTGATGGTATGGTAGAACGATTTAACCGTACCTTTGAGGAATATTTGAGAAAAGTCGTAGATAAATACCTGGGATGTACATATACCTATGTTCCTCATGGCATATCGATGTGCACAACATGATACGACGGCTACTACACCGGCAATGGCAATTTTTGGAAACGAGTTAAGACTGCCAACTGATTTAAAATTTGGAGTCGTAACACCAACGAGATCAACCGAAGGTAATTATACTAGCGAAAAGCGGGAACAGTTGGATGAAGTACATCAGTTCATCAGAGAGCAGTCGCAGATGATAAGCGATAAGATGAAGGCCAGGTATGACTTGAAAGCAAATTCAAAAGGGTTCTATGAAGGAGAGCTTGTAATGCTTCATAATCCACAACGAAAGAAAGGTCTGTCCCTAAACTACACTCATTGGGAAGGACCATATGAGATTATAGCAAAGATAAAGTAGTGCACTTAGAGCGACTTGCGCCATATCGGGGGGAAGTATAAATACTTGTTCGGGACGAACAAGGTTAAGAGGAGGGCGGTGTAACGAGTATCGATAGTTGGTTACTCATCACAGTTATGACTGACACTATTGGCAGCATCGAAACGAATGTCAACAAAAAGAAATATGCAATAACCAGAACAAGCCAACGAGAAAGAAAGAGAAGAATCTCGATAAAGGAAGATCCTGGGGTGTTGCCAACAGAGTATAAATAGAGCCAGTGTTGAGAAGTGAATATAAATTTGATCTCGAACGTGATTGCAGAAACATCGATACAGAGGCAAAAGTTGCAAGTACATTAAAGTGTTATTATAAATAGTTCATTGTAAACAGAGTTGATTGTAAATAGAGTTTATAAAATAAATTGTGGCTGTATATAGTTGTATAAAATAAGTGTTGCAGTTATTATTATCAGAATCCAGTAATCGAACAAGGTAATTCAAATAGATTTAAATGCTCACAGAATAAAAACGTAACAATATAATGTAATATTAATTTATCTTTTACAAAAATTGAAACTAGGGAAATGTATTCTCGTTTTACATATTGTATAATTTAATAACAACGTTACAATTTCCTTCTGTTGCAATAGCCAATTTTTCTGCACTATTCGAATGTGCTTATTTTCATCTCATACCGTGGAAAACGGAATGGTAACCACAGCTGTGGTTATACACATGAACATGGCAACTTGCTCTATTCTATGCCCTGAAGGTTAACCAATAGTTCTTATTTCACACTATTGTATTTTATATCCAAAATGAAAAAAAAAAATTTTTCTACCTTTGCACCTATACTGTCTTCTAATCTTGAAATAAAATTTCAGATCACACTGATGCCCTCCTAAAGGTGAATCATGCTAGTTGCGAAGTATCGTCAATATATCGTTTTCATTTGTGAGAAGTTCCTCATTCTTGTTCTCTTGATTTTCGGTGTTTTTATCTAGTTATAACTCATCATCAGGGCTTTCCTTAGGGTCTTCTTGACTTTCCGTTTCATCGACTTTATTCCTCGCCATGGACGAGTCACAACCACTATTGACTCATGATTCGGTTGTGAAACTCTGCTGAGCGCATCCGCGTTTGAATTCCTTTTGCCTGGTTTATAAATTATTTCAAATTCAGATATTTTATGTCTGAAACGGGCCAAAGGTGAAGTCTGGTCTTTAAGATTAGCAATTCCTCGTAAGGGCTGATGGTCAGTGTAGACTTTAAATGGTTTATCCAGTAGATAAGCTCTGTAATTCTTTAAAGCCCACACGACACTCAATAATTCCTTCTAAATAGTGGAATATATTTTCTCAGTATCACTAAGTGCTATGCTCACAAAGGCTATTGGTCGATCTTTCCCAATTTCACCTTGCGATAGCGCTGCACCCAAGGCTTCATTGCTAGCATCTGTTTTCAGCACAAAAGTTTTGGAAAAATCCCGATATGCTAAAATTGGTGGAGAGCAAATTGCCTCCTTTAAATCTTCACAAGCTTTCTGGCATTTTTTGGTCCATTGAAATTTTGCGCCTTTTCTTAATAATTTATTAATTGGTAGTGCCACGCCTACCATATTTTCAACCAATTTTCGATAATAATTTACAAAACTTAAGAAAGCCTGAACGTCTTTTTTATTTTTTGGAACATTAATATTTTCAACACATTCTGTAATACTGGGATCTGGCAACGCCCATCCTCAGTGCATTTATGACCTAGGTAAATTATCTCTTTTCATAGAAACTGGCACTTCTCTGTGTTTAGTTTTAGGATATTTTTACGTAACAGTTCAAACACTCGCCGTAAACGCGATTCATGTTGTGCCAAATTCAGACTGTAAACAACAATGTCATCCAAATATACAAAACAATATATTCCATGGAGTCCAGTCAATACATGATTCATTAATCTTTGAAAAGTAGCAGGTGCTCCCGTTAACCCAAAAGGAATTCTATTAAATTCATAATTCCCGACACCTGAACTAAAAGCGGTTTTTTCTCTGTTCGAATCTTCCATTAGCACTTGATAATATTCACTGGCCAGATCAATAATTCATCAACAACTAGTCTCCATTTCCATCGCTTCCAGCCTTCTGTGGAACTAATATTATTAGGGAATTCCATGGGGAGGAAGTGGGAACGATTATTTCGTCTTCCGACATTTTATTGACCTGCCTCTTCCTTATGCATTATGGTAACCTCTCTGATTTCTTGGTGCCTGATCTGTCTTTACTGGTATCGTGTGCTTTATAACTGTTATGTAAGACACTTTATCGCCTTCCAAATAAAACAAATCGTGAAATGACTTGAAGATGTCTTCCATCATTTTTCTTTCTTCCATATTTAGGTTTGAATCTAACTTAACCGTTTCTAATATTTTAGGAACCCTCTTGTAGTTATTCTTTTCCCTAATGCTATTTATTTTAAAAACTGTATCATACTCTATATGTTCCAGATGGTAAAATTTAACCATATTACATCGTTACTCATATTATACGATTTCGTATTTGTATTCAGTACATTGGTACATAAACTTTATTGTTTCCGACACATCCCAATGTCTCACCTAAAAATATCCCGGGAGAAAATTATTGTTTTTCCACTATAAGCGTTTCCTTATAGTGGAAAAACTTGCTTTTTAATAAAATTCTTCAAAGTAGAACGTCATCAAAGTACCTCTCTCTGAGGTTGTTGAGTGCGAACGCAAACAAACGAGTGTGCGCAATATTAAATAAATAAATAATAAAACACAACTAAAACCCAAAATTGATACCCGCAGAAAGAAGAGGAACCAACTCCACAAGTGTATACATATAATATACCTATACAACAAACTGAACATAAAATATAGATACTGTGTATATTTGTGCAAAATTAAAAATTATTAAAATTGATAATAAATGAGTGTAAAGCGCTCTCCACCCCCCGCTCGTAATTCTTCTTCAACTAATGTTATGGAGATTAAAACAAGTGTAGACGCATCTCATGTAAATAAAAACAATGCTAAAGAACTAAATAGAAATATACTTCTAATCTCGTATTTACCAAAAAATAATTTGATCAGTGCACACTCCAACACAACACAGACCAACGGTACTTCTCTCTCGTGGAGCGAACAATGTCCCTCTCCTAATCTTATTGAGGGACCAACAACAGCTTCGAATAGCAACTCCGAAACTCATGTTTATAAACAAACAAGCAGCAACATTGTTGATAACACATTGAATGCAAATAAGTCAGAAACAACAAAAGTACAAACAGGTTTGGACAGATACATTACAATTAAAAGGAAATTAAGCCCACAGAAATTAAATGATGGTAATAAGGCAAAAATAAATAAAACTAAAATAAATGAAGATGAAAGTGCTTCAATAGGAAATAGATTCGCATTACTGAGCGACAAAAACCATGCAACTAATTGCACTGACTTGGGTTCTACATTTAGTACCTCTAATGCCAAACCGCCTCCAATTTACTTGCGTGAATGCAGTACCAATGAATTAGTAGACAATCTAACGCGCATAGCTGGCCAAAATAACTTCCATATAGTGTCGCTAACGAAAGGAAACATTAAAGAGACAAAAATACAAATATATAATGAAGATAATTACCGCGCCATTGCCAAATTTCTCAATGAAAACAACAAAAACTTTTACACATATCAGCTCAAAAGTTCCAAAGGTGTTATTGTTATCGTCAAAGGTATAGATCCGAATGTAGAACCAAATGATATAAAGGAAGCACTGGAAGAAAAAGGCTTTCCGATAAAAACAGTTATACATATGGTCAATAAAAATAAGGTCCCACTGCCAATGTTTAAAGTTGAATTGATTCCCGAATTCAAAAAACTAAAAAAGAATGAAACACATCCTATTTACCAAATGCAATACTTGCTTCACCGTAAAATTACAGTGGAAGAACCACATAAGCGTAAAGGCCCTGTACAATGCACAAATTGTCAGGAATTCGGCCATACTAAGAGCTATTGCACCTTAAGAAGCGTATGTGTTGCATGTGGAGATCTCCATCAGACATCAGCATGTACTTCTAACAAAAACGACCCAAATACTAAGAAATGCAGTAATTGCAATGGTAACCATACAGCAAACTATAGAGGCTGTCCTGTATATAACGAATTAAAAAACAGGTCTAATCAGAGTCAGGCAACTCACTCCCAAGTGGCTACAAAATTTCAAAGTGATGTTATACAAAACAACTCAAATATTCCAAAAATTTCTCATATGTCGTACGCCAATGTATTAAAACAAACTGAGCAACATGCAAAAGAACCAATTGCCCAGCCCAATGGAACCGTTGAATCTATGATTTGCAATTTAACACAATGCATGACACAATTTATGTCTAATATGCAAACTATCATTCAAGAACTGATTAAAGCGCAAAATCAAATGTTACAAGCTCTATTAAATAAAAAATGAGTGTCCTTAAGATCTGCTTCTGGAATGCAAACGGTATTAATAATCACAAAATTGAACTAAAGCATTTCTTTAGAAGCATTACATCAACATTTCAAAAATGTTGATGTAATGCTTCTAGCTGAAACACACCTTACAACCAAGTACAACTTCAATATACCAGGATACACATTCTATAGCACAAACCACCCTGACGGCAAAGCACATGGTGGTACAGGAATTCTCATTAGAAGCAGAATTAAACATTATTCTTTTGAAGAATATTCAAGAAACTACTTACAAGCTGCTTCAATATGTCTACAATGCCTCAACAAAAATATAACACTCTCAGCTGTGTACTGTCCATCACGATTTTCAATAACCGAAAAGGTATTTAAAGAATTCTTTGACAAGCTAGGAAAGAGATTCTTGGCGGCTGGTGATTATAACGCCAAACGGCTCTCGTTTAATAAAACCTAAAGGAAGGCAACTGTATAACACTATAATAAATTCACAAAACATGCTCAATTTCGTGTCTCCTGGCCAGCCAACATATTGGCCAACAGACATCTCGAAAATTCTTGATTTGATTGATTTTGCAGTCGTTCGAAATCTTAATCGAAATATTGGCACTGCCGAAATAAGTTATGAACTATCCTCAGATCACTCTCCTATATTTTTTATTTAAATGAACGCCCTCCATTGTCAAAACTACCATTTAGGCTGACATCCCCAAAAACAGATTGTTTGAAATACAAAAAGTATATAAGTAGTTATATCAACACCAGTCCTGTAATCCAGTCTGAGATCGACATCGATGATAATCTAAACATCTTCAATACTATGCTCACTACTGCTGCAATAGTTTCAACCCCACGTGATTACCAAAAACAAACGAATATTCGTATAGCCACCAACACCCAAATTGAAAAATTCGTTAATGAAAAGCGCCGGCGTAGAAGAGAATGGCAGACATGCCGGTCACCTGCATCAAAACAAAGACTTAAGTGTGCTGAAAGAGCTCTGAAAGAAGCATTAAAACAGGATGAGGAATTTGAACAGCTAAAGTATATCGAAAAGCTTTGTCCTATGACTACCAAAACAAATTCGCTTTGGAACTCTTACAAAAAGCTGAAAACGCCACTTGATGCAGAATTTGCTATACATTTATGTAATGTGTTTCAGCCCAATCCGCCCGCAAACGACTTTCGAATCCCTCCACATAGCACTGCAACTAGTGGCTTCACTCCCCTCAAAATATCATCCAAAGAAATCAACGAGATGGCATCACACCAAAAATGCTAATTGAAAATCCAACGGCAGCTGTATTATTTTTAGTGGTTTTGTTTAATGCAATGCTAAAACTGGGCTACTTTCCTAACCAATGGAAAAAATCACAAGTAACAATGATCCTAAAGCCAGGAAAATATAAAACATTGCCGTCATCCTACAGACCCATAAGCTTGCTACCATGTCTCTTAAAATTATTTGAAAAACTGCTGTTAGCCGAACTCAGACCTCATCTTGAAGAACGTGACATAATTCCTCAGCACCAATTTGGATTTCACGAAAAACATGGGACGATCGAGCAGGTCAACAGAATTACCAATAAGATACGGAAAGCATTTGAATACAAAGCTATAATCCTCGATGTTGCTCAGGCATTTGATAGAGTGTGGCATGAAGGGCTAAAGTATAAAATAAGAAAACTTCTAACAGAAAGCTCCCACCAAATACTGAAATCATACTAGATAACCGTCGTTTTGTTGTAAAATATAAAGACTTTTCCACAGAAGAATTCAATATCAAAGTCGGAGTTCCACAGGGTAGCGTTCTTGGCCCCATTCTATATGTATTATATACTTCCGATCTACCAACAGATGCACGGTTGTTGACATCTACATTTGCTGACGATACTGCTATTCTAAGCCGTAATCGAAACCCGATTAAGGCATCCACAGATTTAGGGGAGCATTTAGTACTTGTTGAAAAATGGTTATCTAACTGGCGCATAAAAGTTAATGAGTCCAAATGTAAACTTGTAACGTTCACCCTTAACAAAAGCACATGCCCAACAGTTACACTAAATAATATCGCCATAACTCATACAAATGAAGTCACCTACCTAGGGATACATTTAGATAGACGGCTTACATGGCGCAAGCACATCGAAGCAAAAAGAACTCAGATGAAATTAAAAGCTTCTTATCTGCACTGGCTCATCAATTTCAGATCACCATTAAACTTGAAATACAAAGTCCTACTGTACAACAGCATAATAAAGCCAATTTGGAGTTACGGAATTCAATTATGGGGGAACACTAGTAATAGCAATATTGAAATCATACAGAGATCTCAGTCTAAAATGTTAAGGATGATAACTGGTGCACCATGGTATATTAGAAATGAATGTATACACAATGACTTAAATATCCCAATGGTAGAAATTGAAGTTAAAAACACTAGACAAAAATATACTAGAAGATTACAAAGCAAACCAAACACACTAGCAAGAACCTTGCTCAATACCTGCTATACTTCGCGCCTTCGAAGAAAGGACCTGCCAGCCTTCCAATAAAAAGAAGAGCATCGTACAAAAAACATTGCTCTAGATAATAATAATAACTGTTGTTGAATTAGATTAAGATTTTAAAACTTATTGTTAGATTCTTTAGGAATAGATTCAATAAATAAAGAAAATGTATAATAAAAAAAAAATATTTAAAGGTTGTATATCGGAGAGGGTTTTGTATACTTTAAAGTTAACCACTCCATAATCTTCAGAGACCCCGAAATTCTGAAGCACACCAATATAATTGAAGTGCTATGGAGACATGTGAAGCACTCCATGCCCCAATATCACAGAAGTAAGCGCCACTGCGATGGGTATATGGCAAAATTCATGCTTCTAAAATATTGCAAGCATAGCAACATTGATGTGCTTAAGCATTTTTCCTAGATGGCTGGAGCACTATATAATTCTCAACAGTCATTGTTGAATTTACAAATGTAGAAGAATTTGAAATTGTAGTAGAATAAAAAAAAATTATTTACATATTAAAAATACTTTTTGTGAAATATTTATGGTCGCGAAATCGGCGACGTGCTTATAAGGGTGCCCGGCCGAAGATTGGCTATCAAGAGACTTTTATCCGAAAATACTGATGGTCGCAAAACCGGCGTCGGGCCTATAAGGGCTATTTTTTTTTGCGCCCAGCTATCATGATAAACTTTTATTCGAAAAACTTATGGTAGCGAATATGGTCCTAAATTTTTTATAGGTCAATGGTGATTATTTTCGAAAAAAAAAATGGTTTTTAAAACAAAGATTGTTCAAATTTTTTATTTTCATCATAACTTTTAAAATATTCAAAATCTTATATATCACTGAAAAGGTATTAAGAAGACCTTTTTTTGATACCCAATACAATATATAAGAAAAAATTGCGAATTTATTGAGTAATTTCAATCGCAACTTTGAACTTTGACTTTGAGTCACGCCTTATATAGATGTTAGCGACAAACAATTTTTGGTTTTTTATATTCACAAAAATAGGCTCTAAACGAAAACATTTTTTTCCCTTTAAGTGTGCTACTCTGCACTTATTCCTCTATTTCCGTTACCACTTTTAGCAAAATTAATATAAAACTAATAATAGAAAGATACGAAAATACATTTGAGAAATTCAAATTATCTTATAAATACAATAGTAATAATGAATAAAGAACTTAAAAATAATATTAAAATTAATAATAGTTGTTTGGGAAAGTAATAATATAAAATAAAATCGAATTCAGTAAAACTTATTAGTAAAAAAAGGAGAGGGTCTAGATAACAAATTATAAAAAATCCAAAAAGTACTCAAGAAAATAAATTAAAATAATTGGAGAGAAAAGGGATATAATTTCTAAAAGGGACTTAAATGTTACTTAAAGAGAAGTGAAAAATTTTATCTTAAAAACGCTGGATTGAAAAGACCAAAGTTGCGCTAATTGTGATTGAGATACATGGCAGGCGGTGAAGCGCGAAGCATCGAATATGTCTTGATCTTGGCGAACCAATTTCAGTTGGACGAAAAGAAGTACGACATGGCATATAAATCGGTCATGGCATATCACGGGTGATATGATGATATATAGACGACTTCTTTGATACGTACTGAAAGTAAACATGCATTAGTGATGTTCAACAAAAAATTGAGTGAAGCCTTTCGGGAGGGAGGATGTTGAATGTTGAGGAATGTTGATTGATGGAGTTTTGACAGTTGATTGTTGAGTATCGATCGTTGAAGCGTGCAAGCAAATTTTGCCATCTCTCATTCCTTTCATCTTACGTAATAAGATAACACTCAAGAGGAACTCGCGACTGAGTGTTTCCTGCAACGTGTGGATGAAACACGGGAATTGGGGTGTACTCCAAATTGGTATAACCATGTCAATGAAGACCAATGTTGGAAAGATTCTGATCATGGATATGAGAGATACGAGAGATATGACGGCGGTTCCAGAACTACCCAATCTAACAAAGAAAACACAACAAATTTGGTAAAATTTTTCTTTATTTCTCAACATAATCTCCTGTTAGCTCCATACACTTTTCCCAGCGATATTTTATAGCTTCGATACAATGTTTATAGTATGAAGTGTCTATCTCATTATGATTATCTTGATGAAACAACATTTTCTCTTTGCCAAATGCGGCCTTTTTTCTTTAATTTCATCACCTAAACGCTGCAACAAATTAGCATAGTACTCGCATTTGATTGTTTTTCCTTTTTGAAGATTATCAATAAAAATTATCCCTTGCCTCAGATGGAACTGTCTTCGCCTTCTTTGGACACGATTCTCCCCTTTCAGTGCACTGTTTGACTACTCCTTTGGCTCAGATGTGATGTGGTGGAGCCCTGTCTCATCCATGAATCGACGCAAAAACTCGTCTTTATTAATGTGAAACATAACCAAACACCCTATAGAAACATCTTCACAACGTTGTTTTTGTACTATTGTGAGCACACGCGGCACCCATCTTACACACAGCTTTTTCATCTCCAAATTTTCGGTCAATATACAATGTATAGCACTTTTTCAAATGAAAGTAGTGAATTACATAACCGTGACCAATTTTTTCCTTGTTTACAAATTCACTAATGCCGTTAACTTTTGATGGCTCCAAAAACAATGCTAAACAAAGTGCCGCCTTGAAACTTGTCACTTTTCACCAAAGTAATTTTTTTCAAACTGCTGCCGCTACTGTATGGTAGGTCGGGTAGTTCTGGGACCGCCTTCGTACGATATATGTGTGTATACTTGTATGTGGGATCAAGCGAAATTGTTGTACCTGTTTTAGTGGTGTATTATTTTCTTTTAAATCGAGAAGGTATAATAATTATTTATTTTGTTATTATTATGTTTTATTTTATTTATTTATTAAGCGCTTAAAGAAAAATAGAATTGTTAAATAAACTTAAAAAAAACGCAGCGCTAGCAACGGTGGCTTTCGGCTGGCTGGTGAAAAGTAACTGGTTTATATACATGGTATAATAATTAATAATGTGCGTGCGTATAGAAACGTAAAGCATAATGTGGTATTTATTATATTATAGATGAGAGCGAGAATAAGAGATTGACATAGGCGAACCCAATGTGTTAAGAGCGTACGTACAATTAGTATAGTATAGTATACCCTGCTGGCCATGACTACCCACTTCCCCTTAAAATTCCAATACAATCTCACACTTTTTTATCTGAATACAAATACTAATGCATATTTCTGGATATTTCTTATTGCTTTATTTTTCATATAATGAGTGCGAATGAAATAGCATGACGTTAATTGACAAAATAATTTGAGCTTTCATTTTTGCTTTATGAAATCTGTCAAAGTGATAAATTCAAAATTATTTTGACACATTAACTCCTGGTTACGTATGAGGGTTAAACTTCTAAAATGCATTTGTGTATTTGTTCTTTTCGATTAGAACTAATTTCATCGTAATTACAATAACTTGTAAATCTTTTGTTAATTGTAACTATAATCAAAATGATCAAAAATATGTTTAAAAGCTATTGTCTTGCTTTCAAAAATTTTTAAATTTTAATTCAAAATCTTGTGCTCAACCAGAGCGTTGATAATTTTGACAAAGTCTGAAAATGTTAAAATGTGAAAATTTTGTAAAAAGGCTCTCAAATTGGTAAGTTGGCAAACCTTCAATAAAATTTGCTGATTTTATTTAATATCTTTCTTTTAACACAGAACAAGCAAGCAAGGAAGGACACACACAATGCAATATCATATTTTGGAAACAGCCAATAGCTGAAGTAAGTAAATTGTTTACAATATATTTTTGCTTTGTTATATTGTAGCTATTGCGGCCTTTCGTTGAATACGTACTCAAGTTAAAATAAGAAAAATGAAAGTGCTGTTTCTATTATTTAAATTGAAGTAAGGTTGAAATGGATTAACATTTGTTAAAATGCAACTGATGGTGAGTGCTTCAGTTAGCAAGTACACTACAGTCGAAAATGAGCCAGAGCATAAATTCGGCAAAAGTGAATTGTGGTCACATGCAGTCTATGTTGCAGTGCTAAGAATCTTGTGTAATCATATTTGCCGAATTTATAGTCTGGAATAAATAAATAAATAAATAAGCCTATTCGTGTCAGTGACTCTACGGTTTATTATTAATTTATAATATAAATAAATTCAATATATCCTTGGTTTTATAAATTTTAATTTTAATTTTTTCATTTGCGGGTCGTTGGAGTAATATATATTATTAACTCAAAATATTAATAATTAATATTATTAATATTGTTTTCATTATTATTAATGTTATAATTACTGCTGTTGTATGTATGGGAAGTTGTTGCCGGTGGGCCGTCGAATGGCAAGGCTTGCTTGATGATGATGGGGTTGTTGTTGTTGACGAGCTGCTGTTGTTGATATTGCTGCGGTCAGGTTAAAATTCACTTTAAGTTTTATTTTAAGTTTAGTTCGTATTTCTATTTTTTATTTTCTATTGGTTTGTTACAGTTTAATTTGTTTTATAATTTTATTTTTATGTTTTACTCTATTATTTTCACTTAGTTATCTTATCTTAATTTTAATAGGGAGAGAGGGAGAAACGCGCGCACTGCCGTGTATCATTAGAAGAATAATAATATAATCCGATAACAAAAGATATTGCACTTTGATAGAAAAATAATGTGTAAGAAAGTAAGTGCAATAAAAAAAGATGAGAGTAGTAGAAAAAAAAAATGTGAATACAACACACCGGCAACGCTGCGCATTCACTTTGGCGTAGACATTCCGCCCCCCTTGCAGGAATTCTGCAAAGGAGACGCACAGCGAAAAATATTAAACAAAATTATAAAGAAATTAGAATTTAACACTTGAAAAATAATGGGAAATAATGAGAAACTAAATCTAAAATAAATTTCAATTAAATAAAACCTAATTAAATCAATTTAAAAAAAAGGGAGGAGAGAGAATAAATTGCGAAACAAATTCAAAAAGTAAAAATGTAAATATAATAATGAAATTCAAAATCCTTAAAAATAACTTAAAGCAATAGTATAACTTAAGAATTAAGAGTTGAGCACGATGAATAGAATCCGTCGATGAACTTAAGCCGAACAAGCTTGCTGGTTCAAAATAAACAAATACGGCATGACATCCGGAACGAAGAAATACTTCGGAGAAGTTTCACGTCCGACATATTCTTCAATGCGTACTGTAAGTAGAGAAGCATTAGCGATGTGAAACAAAAAATAAAAAAGCATGTTGGGAGGGAGAATGTTGAATGTTGTGAAATGTTAACTGATGAACTTTTACGATTGATTGTTGAATATAGTTACTCAACTAGGAGACGCAAAATCCACTAACTAGCGCAGCTCCAAAGGCAGCACGGCGTAGAAATACCCATCGTATTCGATGGTCTTAAAATGGGTTTTCTCAATGCGAGTTGGAAGCAAACACATATTAGTGTGGTGTTGAAAAAAAAGTAAGTAAATTCTTTTGGATAAATATATTCGACGTTTGAATCGAAACAAAAAATTCTTGTTAAGCTTGACCGGAATAATTGATTGTTGATCCATGCTGTAACTGAAGTGTGCTAACGGCATGCAGACTTTTTCTTGTATGGTTCCTTTCAACTTACGTAATAAGATAACACTCAAGAGGAACTCGGGAGTGAGTGTTTCTTGGAACGGGCATACATTGGAATTGGTGTGTAATAGTACAACTAAGTTAATGAAAGGCAATCTTGTAAAGATTGTGATCACCTCTACATGAAGAGTAGTGATCTATTAATTTATTTCAAGTTATTATGTGACGCCTTTTCACTTGATCTTAATTCCATCGTTGATAGAAAAATCTGTAGAGAATTTAAGAACCTTATCAATGGTCGTAGACCAGATGTGAGAGAGAGGTAAATCAACGTAGGTGAGAAACCTGGAACTGAGAGCCTCGGATTGAGGTATGAAATTTGACACTCGTGACAAATCAAGGAGACTGCTAATGCAGGATGTGTCGTATCTGGAAGGTCTACTTTCTCGCATATTGTACATATATATTTTCGACTTTTGGCTGGTAGAGCATAAAGTGGATAAAAGGGGTGCGAAATTGTCATGATTGGCAGGATTGCCAGTCGCTTGTCGCCATGAACCATTAATACAAATGTACCACGTACACTACGATACAGCTTCGAGTGAAATGTATTTTTTACTGTATGTTATGTTGTAGTGGAGAATTTAAGTGGGTAAACCGATGAACAGCTCCAGCTGGAATAAAGCGCTGCTGTAAACGATGCTTTATTCAGAAATAGCACTTTCTCGTATACAGTATGCAGACATTTTTCACTTTTGACATGAATAACATTCGAATATTTCCATAGAATGTGAAGAATAGGATATAAGCCACTCTTCATATCGAGAATAATTAAAGAAATATATATTGGAAATAAAAATTGTCTTTACATATGATGTAGTGCGATGCACTGGCACTGACATTCTGGCTAGAATGTCAGAATCTGGGTTCCATGACAGCATTTAGTGTAATGGTAAGTCAACGTAGTTAACAAACCGAATTGAGGGGCCTCTAGTTGAGGTATGAGTATGTACCTCACTGTGGAGAAATCACGTAGAGTACAGAGAAGTTGGATAATCTCGGTTAGTAGAGCACGAACGATGAAAAAAAAATGTAATTGTCTTCAATTGACTAGATTGCCCGAACTGATAATGTTTCTTAGAATCGAATAGATTCGTATAGAACCCAAAGGTGATCATAGCTTGAAAATGTGGCAAATACTGTGAATTTAACACCTGGGATTATTCATACGCATAGAAATTACTCATTCATTGACGTTTCGTAGAATAGATCAATTGAATTGTTCAGCTAGGATGAACTGAACGGATGAAAGTGATGCGTATGACGGTCAGATTCAAAGAATTTGACAAAACGGTACTAGTTCATATTTTCGTGACTCCGGTCAGTATGACTGGGCCATATTGTCGCGTTAAAACTGAACTGAGACTGAATTCCTTGGCAAGCTTTTAGGCTTTCTATCGTTTCACGAACGCTGTCTTTCCCGGAAGTGCCGATTGTCATTGCTCGAAATGACCATAGAGTTGTCCGCATGTCTGACGGGAGTTGAATCCTTATTGTACACGACCTGTGAGGTCACAATTTCTTTTTCGGAGAAAAAGTCGATGATATTGGGGCTTTACATCCAATTTTTGTGTTATGCCTCATTCGGTGCAGCAGGAAATGGTGCCGTTTTCCACAAAAACGCAAATAAAACAACTGTGGCACTCTGCAAGAGTATGCGAAATTGCCAAGCAGTTAACGCAAATACAGTATTTGTTTACAATGGAAATTTTCTCTTTCACTATTAGTAAAGAGAATTGTTCACATTGTCGGAAGGAGTGCATGCTCCTACATAGAGGGTAGCATGTATGCGTAACAGTAACATTTGACGCCTTTTTATTTATACGGCTTAAGATGGAGTTCTCACATCTTGGGTACTTCCGACTATTATTTGCGTTATGATCAGGTGAAGACAAACAGGAACTGCCCTGAAATTGACACCGGCTTATTTCATTGCGGAATGATGAAATCCTTCTACGAGCCGTGGGATTTATGGGAAGGTGGATTATCGTGATGGACGTGGTATGCTGTTTCTCGTTGGAAACAGCTTATCGCTGAGAATCAGACGACTGGCGAGACACTTTAACTGATGTCGCTGTTGGGGTTGCTACGGTAAGTGATTGAGGAAGAGTACTGGACGGATTTTCCAGTCTATGCAGCAACGAATGATGCCGTTTTCTACATACGGAGCATGAGAATTGGCTCGTGCAACTGTTGTAGTCGTGGGAGTTTGCAAAACAATTAGTGCACAATTTGTGCTTTCTGACTAATTTGTAACTTTCACCCACTGATATTTTAACAAAATCGGGGTAACCACGTAGTGGATGCAATTTACAGCCTAGCGGACAAGTCGGTTGAGTAATTGACTAGTGAAATGTATTCACATTTCGAGAAATTACTGGAGGAGAACGGTGCCGCTTTAAATTTTCGGATTGGCCGGGTTGTCGATTCTGTAACTGATTGGATTGCGGATTAGTTGGCCTGCTGAGTTGCAACGTGGTAACCATCTGAGTTGATGGTTACCACGATGAATATCCAACACCGACTCCAGTGTTTGAAACCGTTCAGTCAAGAATGCTTTAAATGCGTTCCACGTTGGAATCTCACGCTTGTTCTTGATAGACTGCTCCCACAGATACAGGGTTATGTCTGGCAGTTTCGTAGAGCACAGATACACGAAGATGGCATCCCATTGACTTGTGTCGATATTTAACAACTGCAAGTTCGTTATGCAGTAGTTTATTGTTCGTTGTAAGCGTTTTATATTCGTACCCGTTTCTTGGATGACTGATTCCAGATTGAAGAGAGATTTTAAATGAATGTTGACGAGAATTCGTTTGTTCTCGTATCTCTCTTCCAATTTTACCACGCAATTGTGAATCCATAATTAGTCAACGGACTTGACTTAATGATATCATGTGCTTCTCCTCGAGGCTTTTGGAGCAGGTTGTGTAATTTCTCCACGGGAAATAACCGTGGATTGTTCCGGTATAATGCCGTAAACATATCCCAAAAACTGCACCATGACACATAGTCTCCATGCTGTATCGCATGGTAGCAGTTGAATAGCAGGAAATTACAAACATTGGTGAGAGGAACTCTCAGCAGGAGGAGTTGAAGTTGCGGGATTGGCCACCTCAGCGTCAAGCTCGTGAAGATGAGCGTTGATTGCAGAAAGACATTGGACATAAGTGGTTTTGCATTCTCTATATGTCCCCTTGATTTGATCAAATTCATCACCAACATCGTCTCTTCCGATTGAAAAATATGCAATATGCATATATTTTTACACTCGTTCCATAGGGCTTGAAACTTCTTCTTCTGTACTTCCAGAAACAATCGATCATGGGTATCCGCCTGGAAATTTGACTCAAAATCAATGGTTTCCTCTGCGGCTGCCTTGAATAGTTTTACAGCTGACATTAAATGTGACGTAAATATTGAGATATATAAATGGATATATATATATATATATATATATATATATATATATATATATATATATATATTTATATATATATATATATATATATATATATACATATATATATATACATATATATATATATATATACATATATATATATATATATATATATATATATATATATATATATATAGGTAATTCGTAAAATTCACAAAAAGTATGTACAGAGAGTAATTTGAAAAATTACAAAAAATGTAGACAGAAAAAAGATTGCGAAGCAAATTTTCTGTACTGTGGTGTTCAACTTTGGAATTGGATATCCAAAAAAAAAATGTCTGGCAAGTATTCTATCAGAGAGACAAAATCTTCCGTTGAGAGAGAGTGACATATATACTTTCGCGAGAGCTGAGATATGGAAGTGATTAGACTTCAAGCAATACGTAGAAATACAATGTAAATCAAAATGCCGCAGAAAAAGAATTTAAAAGTTCAAATTCGAGTAATTCGTAGAATTACAGCTCCAAATAAAATGCAGAAGCAATCGGAAAATTGCTCTGAGAGAGATGCAATATAACGCGAGAGGCCATGCAAACCGTTGAAAACTGCTAACTTCACGTAATTCGTGTAATTACAGTAGCAGGAAACAAAACAAATAAGTGAATGCGTATTAAAACTGACTTGCTGATTGGGTATCAGATGCTCGATTCTGCTGAATGATGTAATCTTTCTATAAGTTAACCGCATATAGTAACGTATCGATGTATAACTCGATCAACTCAAGTTCGAGTGTGATTTCACGTTCAAAGTACAATGTATTTAATCGTGATGAATTGATGAATTGATACGCATTGATTAATTTGGTATATTAACTATTATATATGTAATTATTTATTACGATGTAATAAATAAAAAAAATTGAGTCGCCTTAGTGTTCTATCTTGAGAGATAGTAGAATGGTACAAACACCATATACAAGGTGCGACAATTATGTATTAAGACTGCCTTTAGAATACACAATTAAAACACGATATCTGCTAATTTTTCGGTATATTTATTCGAAATATTCTCCTCCTGATTCAATACACTTGTTACATCGATTTAATAGTGATTCAAATGCGTGTTCCAGCTCATTTTTCGGAATTGGCTCAGTTCAGTTTTGGAAACAAAAAGAAGTCGCACGGTGCCAAATCAGGTGAAAGCGGCGGGTGTTTCAACACACAGGCCTGATTTCGAGCCAAAAATTTATGAAAAATAAGTGCTGTGTGAGTCGGAGCATTATCGTGCAACAGAGACCAAGTTTTTGGATCGCGGTATTCTGGTCGAACACGACGGATTCTGGACATCTAACGCTTCAAAACTTCGAGATAACATGCGGAAGTAACTGTGTGACCAGTTGGAACAAGTCTTTGTGGATAATTCCTTTGCTATCGAAGAATGTGATGAGCATTGTTTTGATTTTTGATGGAACTTTTCGTGTTTTTTTGGCTTGTGGTGAGTTTTTTGATTTCCATTCCGCACTTTGACGCTTGCTTTCTGGATCGTATTGGATACAACATGTTTCATCACCCGTAACAATTATTTTCAGGAAGTTTAGATCATTTAGATCATTGGGTGCCGTAGCTCAGTGGTTAGTGTGTTCGCCTTCTGATCTGTAGGTCGGTGGTTCAATCCCCGGCTGATGCATAACAAATTTAATATCGATAAGATTTTTCTTTCGAACAGTACCCACCTGTCGGCAAGCAATTGGCAATTCTTCCGACAGTAACAACTTGCCATGAAAAGCTTCTTAAAGAACTCTGTGACAAAGCTCAGAAAAAGTGATGTCACAAGTGTTCTGCCGTTCGGAACCGGCTAAAATAAGTAGGTCCCTTCTAATATTGTCCAAAATTTAAGACGCACAACAGTAATGGAAGAGAAGCTCGGCCAATGAGCCCTTTGGGGCTTTATGTGGCCACATATTTATTTTTATTTTAGATCATTTTCTGCAGCTGTAACCATTTCTCTAAAATGACTGACACTCATTAATTTTTAGTCCTCGGTCAATATGTGTGGAACAAATTCCGCGCAGACCTTTGTTTTGCCCAAATCCTCATGAAGAATGAGTCGGATAGTTTCTCCGTTAATGTTTAAGGCCTCTTTCATCATTTTCACTGAAGCATTGCGGTCTTCTATAATAAAATCACGAACTTTCTGGATCGCTTCCGGCGTCCGCACTGAAATTAGCCTTCCTTCTTTTATTTCATCTTCCAGCGACTCTCTGCCATCCACAAACCGTTTATGCCATATAAAAACATTTGATCTTGATAAACAAGCATCGCCATACGCTTGCTGCATCATTCCGAATGTTTCTGATGCACATGTACCAATTTTTGCGTGGAATTTAATGACTGCTCTTTGCTCCATGTTAAAATTTAACATCAAACGAACACGTGTTTTGTAAAATGAATGTCAATAAACATTAAATGTCAACCAAATGCCATGAAATTTTGACAGTTAGTAGAGGAAAGTAGAAGGTTCAAAACGTATGATCACACATAGATGGCGCGCTTGGTTGCTGAGATATGGTTCGAGTCTTAAGACATAATTGTCGCACCTTGTACGATGTATGTTTGTATATTTGTATGTGCGATCAAGCGAAACTATCGTACCTGTACGTTTTATGGGTGTAATATTTTCCTTTATGTCAAAATGGTATAATAATTGATAACGTGCGTCGTAAAGAAACATAAATTTCGGGAAAACCTTCCTATAATACTAGTAGTAGGTCTAGATTGACCAAAGTATGGACTTAGCACGGAAAATTTAAATGTATTTAAGTTAAATAAATTATTCTATAATAATTTCGCTCAGTTAGACACGCTATGAGTTATTTATTCTATTATAATATTTTATGTAATAAATCAGAAAAACGAATAAATTGAGGCGGCCTATTGCGGCCATTGTATTAAAAGCGTATGTATACTTAGTATGGATAAAATCAGAGACTTTAGAAGTAATAAGATATCCCACTGTTAATAGACAGCGTTTTAACAGCAAATCTGGCGATGAAACATTGGTCACCTTTTCACACAAAGCCAAAAATGCTTTACACTGGAAACAGTTGAGAATGAGTATTTTCATACGTAAACCAACCGCAGCTTCACAATCAATTTAAGTCGCCATGTCACATATCTAAATACTTTCATATGCACCTATATATGAATCCGACGATGAAGATTCAATATTGAAATTATATAGGATAATTCGAAATTATATTTATACAAGAATATGCGAAATTCAGCATATGCAATACTTTAGTTACTTTTTTATTAGAAATTAATGAATATCAAAATTTTATTAAAAATATGGTAATAATAATTAATTAAATTATCATGGAACACGATGTTTCCTTAAAATTTAATTTGTTTACAATAATAAATTGCAATCAAAATGTTTAGCTATCAGGCGAATTTCAATAAGAAAGCATTCCTTATTTGTATAGTACAAACAATAAACTCGATCATCTGTTCGATTTTAATTGTTCTCATTTTTTCGTTTTCTACATATTTTACTACGTCAAATATATATGTATGTACACATGCGAAGCAGAATTGTCTATTTTTCATTGATAAATACGCGAGATCGGCAACACAGCAATCATGCGATTGAATTTTTGTTTTTTTCAAGATTTTGTCATTTTGCGTTTGATCAGCAGTTAGCATATCAAATTGTTCATCTTTCGTTGATTACCCATGTATTGCATTCACACACACACATCTACGCATGCGTTCTTGATGTTGCTTTAGCTTTCGTTTCGTGCATATAGTTTGTATACGAGTATGGACGGCCAATCGGCTGGTTTCATGTGCGTGTATCAGAAAGGGATGCGTGAGGCAATCAGCCTCCTTCGAATTTATATGAGATTTAGAATAAAAACCCTCTACATAACACAAGTGTTCGAGGAAATCTTTCTGCAGACGCCATGATGACAAATTTAGAACAGGCATCGGCAAAAGCTGCTCTCCCACATCACACGCATTCTTACGCTCTTTCAATTCAATCGTTGTTGAGACAGCAACGAAGCAACACGTGCACGGGTGCGCTAATAATTTTCTTATTTTTTCTTGTTACAGTGGACATGTATGATAATATGGCTGCAAGAAAATATTTTATGATTCCGAATGCTTTCAATGCAATGCAATGTCTCCTTTGCCACAATTCTTTATGTTTTAAGAAACATAATGTCAAAAGACATTATGATATGTTTCATAAGGATTTTGACAAATTTCAGGGTGAAGCAAGGGATAATTTATATATTGAAAAGAAAAAGCAGTTCCTTTTAAAGCTGAAGGAATGGATTTCTAAAGAAGAAAATGAAGATAAAAAAGGCGTTGGGAAGCCAAAAATCGCAATAAAAATGACTTTGTCTAACTTGATTAGCTTAAATATTGTTAAAAAGGGAAGGCCTTTTTCTGATGGGGTTTATATGCAAGGCATTTTTAAACAAGTTTTGCAGAAACTAAATAGTCATTTGGTCGATGTCATTGAAAACATTCCTTTGTCCCCTAGAACTTTATCTCGGCGGACAGATCAAATTGGTGTATTTATTGAAGCGGAAATTGAAAAGAAAATTAATTTTTGCAAATTTTTTTCAATATGTTTGGATGAAAGCACTGATATAAATGACCTTTGCCAACTAGTTATTTGTATTCGAAGTGTAGATTCCAACTACGAAGTTTTTAATTCCATGTTTTCATTAGAAACTTTCTATGGAAACGTGACCGGCAAGCTGGTATTTGAAGTCGTTTTAGAAAAACTTTCTAAAATCGAGCTAAGTACGCTTGCTGGAGTATGCACGGATGGTGCAAGTGTCATGATTGGCAGAAGAGAGGGCTTTGTAGGACAGGTAATAAAGAATGATATTAATGTTTTTTCTTTTCATTGTATTATCCATCAACTTTCACTTGCATGCCAGTTCTTAAGCAACCATTCCACCATGAAAACTGCAGAGCAGATAATTAATAGAATAAGAGGAGGGCATCATTCGCTTACCCACAGGAAATTTACAAAATTTTTAAAAAATTGTAATGCCTGCTATGGTGACCTTGTAATGTTCACGGAAGTTCGATGGCTAAACCGCGGTAATTCTCTAAATAGATTATTTGCTTTAAGGAAAGAAGTACTACAGTTTTTGCGTTTGGAAAATTTGAGCGGAACAGAAAATTTAGTACAGGTTTTATTGGATGATGACTTTATTTTTGATTTTGCATTTCTTTCAGACTTAACTTATTATTTAAATGAATTTGAAACTACAAGGAAAAGAAAAAACCTTACCCGATCTGTTTGAAAAAGTTATAAGTTTTCAAACCACTTTATATTTACGCTTAGCTGAGGTTCGATCGGGTGATTATTCAAATTTCCCACGAACTGCTGCTATTATTGCTAACACAAAAGGTCTTACAAATAAAGATGACCATGTCAACATTTTGGAAACCCTTTTTTTAATTTTGAGGAGAGATTCAAAGACTTTAAGAAAGTTCAGAATGTAATTGATCTCTTTAAAAATCCATTTACCTGTGATATATGCAAGTATGAATTTAAAATTCAAGTAGAACTTGTAATCTTGCGTAGCGAAATGAGCTTTAATATATGTAGTGAATCAGACATTATTGAGTTTTGGAGAAATTTAGACGACTCTTTGTATCCTCAACTCAAAGAAATTTCTTTAAAGTATTTATCACTTCTCCCTTCAACATATTTTTGTGAACAAATTTTTTCTGACTTAAAATTCATTTGCTCCAACCACAGAAATAAATTAAACAGGAGCCATATTAAAAATATTATTTTAGCAAGAAACTGTTCCAAGAATATTGATATTAATAATAATATTAATTAATAAGCCTCCTTTTTCTATTCTTTTTGTTGATAAAAAAAAACAAAATAAAACACAACTTTATACGCCAGACATATTTGATACGTTTTTTTTGTTCTTATAAGCACTGTGCAGCGCAATTCTCTCTCGCGCTCACCAATACACACTCAAAAATGATTTTGCCGACACCTGATTTAGAATTAGAGAACAAACAAAACATTTTTTTCATGCATTCTGTTACACATATACATTAGAGCAGTTTCTAGGAGAATTCCCACCATGTCCATATAAAAAAAGCTGTTTTTCTCTGTCTAATTCTTTCAATAACACTTGATGATACCCACTGGCCAATTCAAGAGTAGTGAAATATCTACAATGACCTAACTGGTCTAATATTTCATCGATGCGGGGAATGAGAAAAAATTCTTTAATGGTGACGTCATTTAATTTCCTGAAATCTACTACTAGCCTCCATATTCTTTTACCATCTTATCCCGCTTTCTTTGGCACCAAAATTATGGAGGAATTCTAGGGCGATGAGGTGGGAATAATTATGTCGTCTTCCAACATTTTGTGTACTAGCTTATTGATTTCTTCCTGGTAGCCTGTACTGTCTTTGGTTGATTGGTGCCTGGTCTGTTTTTATTGGTATTGTGTGTTTTATACCTGTGGTGTGAGACAATTTATCACCTTCCAAGAAAAATAAATCGTGGAATGACTTAAGTATGCCGTCTATGGATCTCTTTTCCTCAATGTTTAAGTTTTCGTCTAGCTTAATTGTTTGTAATATTTTGGTAACCCTTTTGTGGCTATGTTCATTACGTAATTTATTTTATACTAAACACTTTTACATTAATACTAGAGGGCCTCGTAAGGATCGCAGTATTTTATAATTGCTTACTCGCTAACACTTCACAACTTGGAACAAGACTCACAACTGTAAAGCGACTGCCTTCGATAAGCTGGCAGCTTATATACCATTTTTCTAATACTATGCACATATCGATCTACCCACATACCAACATATAACATGAAATAATATATTCACACCATATGTGTATATGTCATGTAAAGGTTTATATATATGTATATATATATATACAGCAACTGTATATATATATATATATATATATATATATATATAATATATATATATATATATATATATATAATATATATATATATATATATATATATATATATATATATATAATATATATATATATATATATATATAATATATATATATATATATATATATATATATATATATATCGTTTACCGCCTAAAAATAGAAGAGATTAGATGAATTAAATACAATTAAATAAATCTTAAAATATCCTGTTTAGTTGGCAGATTCAGACCAGTCAAATCAGAAGACATACCAAAAGCAGGAACATCGTGAGAAGGCATATGTTTCAAACTACTTTCGGTACTTATTGATGTTGGTGCGGCTTGTGATGTTGACGGCAATAGATCCATGTTTAAAATTAAATATTAATTAATTAATTTATAAATATTAAGATTTTCCAGCTAGATTTTGAGGTTTTCTTCCTTCAAAAGCTGGTAAAAATGTGATTTAGGTCTTAGCTTGAAATCTATCGATTTTATTTTTAGAAAAGCTGGAAAAAGGAACAAAATGTATGGAATATGATTTAACAATTTATAATTCGAGTATGTATTTTGAATATATTCAATACAAAGTCAAAAATTCGTCTACCACCCTAATATATATATATATATATATATATATATATATATATATATATATATATATATATATATATATATATCTATATATATATATATATATATATATATATATATATATATACACCCGTACAAAATAGCCATGATGAAGGTCAAAGGTTGTAGAGGCCAAGCACCAACCAGCCCTATTCTCATAGAAAAGGTGGTGAAAACGCTTTTCCCGGAGGAAGATCCACAACCAAGTATGGTGGCACCTGCAGTAGAGGAAGCAGTGCTAATCGACGAGGCGGAGATAATAATGACGGCGGAGAGGTTCGGTAACACAAAGGCGCCTGGACTTGATGGTATCCTGAACAAGGCGTTTAAGATCGCCGTTAAGCATAATACGATAGTTTTCGTTGAGCTTTATACGCGTTGCTTGAATGAACGGGTTTTTCCGAAAGTGTGGAAGAAGCAGCGTCTAGTCTTACTTCAGAGACCGAATAAACCGGCAGGTGAGCCGAGTGCGTATCGACCACTATGCATGATAGACACGATGGCCAAAATGCTGGAGAGGCTGATCTGCACACATCTGGAGCATCATCTAGAAGGTGAGTCGCCTGGCTTGTCTGCGAATCAATTTGGCTTTAGGAGACATCGATCCACCATAGACGCAGTTGGAAAATTGAAGGGCATTGCGGGCAAGGGGATAGAGGGCGTCAGATGGATGCATGGCGACAAAAAATATTGCGCAGTTATCACATTTGATGTGCAAAATGCTTTCACCTGTGTATCTGCTGCGGATAATCAACAGCTATCTGTCTAACAGACTGTTGTTATATGATACCGACGAAGGTTCCAAAAGCTATGTTGTAACGGACGGAGTACCGCAGGGCTCCGTACTGAGCCCTTAGCTATTATTGTACGTCAAAATAATGCTCATCTAATTTATGCATTTTGACTCACTACAAATATTACAGTAATATTACTATTATCATTATGTTATTTTATTATGTGTACCCATTAATTAATGATAATCAACATACTATGCATAATGTAATTGTCATTGGCTTAAATGGGTTGTAGTGTATTATGTTATATATTTGAGGCTATATAATCTGAAAGAAGGCCTGAGAAAAAGGCAGGCAGTGAGTTAATTAATCTAGTGGAATAAGATAACTCGAAGAGTGCGTGTTTACTGCTAAATGTAAAAGGATTTTATATCCTACAAAAACAAAAGTTTGTTGTAAAGGATTTAATATCCTGTGAACTTATGAGTAAATAGTGAAAGAGAGAAAGAAGAACGCATTGTAAAAGAAAAACTAAATAAAGACGGACTGCTATTAAATTGAAAAATAATTGTGTTGTGAAAGAGATTTTGCAGGAAACAGAAACAGAGTGCAAGAAGTAAGTCCTAGAAATTAAGTTATCTAAAAAAAGTTTACGGTGTCGAAAATAAGGCACATCATTTTGGCGCAGCCGGTAGGATACTGCGAAATATCTTGTAAGACAAGATATTTTACGTTAAATGTTTAACGCAGTATTAGGATTCCATTGTTCGCTAGGACATAAAAATAGATTTGTTTCCAGGATAATATCTAATGGAGGTTAGTATCTCCTTAGATATTGCAATTCAGGAAGCCACCACTTTCGAGTGGAAATTAATTAATCAACATAGTACTCAGCTCATAAAATCGAAAGTGCAGCACGGCAAAGTACTAGCACCAGGAGCTAGAAGCCACATTAACAGAACTAAGAGACCTTTTAAGAACACAGGGTGAAGCAAGTTTAGTCGTGAAGGACAATTTGGACGCAGCGGAGGCACAAATAAGAAACCTCAGATTAAGGATTGTGAACCAAGAGTTGGAAGCTGAACAACTTGACATAAAGAACGTAGAACTCCACAGAAGAAATCAGGAGTTAGAAGAACTACTTAAGGAGAGAAATATTACCGAGGAATTTATAGAAAAGAGACTCAGAACTTCCGTTGGCAGAAGAGACACATCTTCGCCGCTGTACACCTGTAAGGAAGATACTTACGAACATCCAGCCACAAGCAACGGAAAAGATGCGTATAGACGAGATAGCACAGATGGTTAGTAGCCTAGTTCCAGTACTCACTGGAGCTGAGTCAAAAAATTTGAGAACAGAAGTCTACCAATTTATCTCTGGGTGTGAATTAGCTAGTAAAGGAATAAAACCAGATGAGTTGGAAGACTTCATATCCTGTATAAAGCAACGTCTATACGGAAGGAAGAATTATATACACTTCTAAGAAACACATACCTGAAAATAATCCAGCTAGAACCCATCACTCACCAAATCCAGTTTGCACGGCAATTACCACAGGAGAGCATAAGTGCATTCGCCAGAAGATTAGACGAATTGAAAACCACCGCAACTCAGTGTGTCAAAGTCTCATATGGGGGAAAAGGAGACCAAGCACTGCTGCATGAGCTAGAGACGTCCACAAGGAAATCATTTGTAACAAGCCTTAGTGAACCAATGCTTAGAGTCCATATGCTAAGCAAGAAAAGCACGTTAGAGGAACTGGCAAAGGAGGCTTTAAATACGAGTATTCTTCTCGAAAGAGGGTAACAGCAGTTCAACGCGGGAACCAATGTAAGTCTCAATACAGTATTTAATTCTTATGAAGCTTGCCAAACCCAAACAGGTAACATAGTAGCGTTCCACCACAATAGTAATAATACGATACCATCTAAGGCAGATCAGTACACAGAGAATAAAGTAAAACCCCAAAACAGCCAAAGGAAATTTCCTACCTGTTCCTTCTGCGACAAGGGGACGAATGTTTTAAAAGGAAAAATACGCCGTTCTGTATTAAATGTAAGCAATATGGGCATGAGTTCAATCTATCCTGTTCACAAACAATACAAAGCCGCAAAGGAATTATACTCCAAAAACTAATCGGAGTAAGTTCGAAGCTAAATGTTTCTTTTGCAGGAAGGAAGACACAGGTTACAAACGCAAAGAGTTGGAAAAGACTCAGAAAAACTACGGGGGGCCCAGGTACGGCCAACAAACCGGGAACCCCACAATTTTGCTAAAAATAGGCCAGCTGAAAAGGAAGGTGTCAATCATGCGTCTCTACAAATTGTTGACACACCATCCGCATCAGGTAGTAGGATGGTGAAAGTTGGTAGTCAGGCGTCCAAAGGGATTGTTGACTCATCTTTCCCATCCAGCGTTAGCAAAAATGGTTATTGTTTTGGAGTCTCTGAGTTCCCTTGCAAGGAAGCAAAAAATGGAAAACTCGTTTTACTTGTAGATTCTGGGGCAGATACCAGCTTAGTAAAATCAACAGTAATTAACAAATACGTTAGCAAGAAAGGGAATTCAAGGAAGAATCTTAGTGGTGCATACGGAGGATTTGTCACCACATTAGGATCAATAGCAGTCCAACATGAAAGGACTAATGATTTGAATTTAGAATTACATGTAATATCTGAAGAGAAAGGGATACCTGCAGATGGGATCCTAGGACGTAACAATTTACGGAACCTATCGGTCCTCAGTATTATGAAAAAGAAGCTGATTTTCTTCGATGAGCGAAATCAACATTTAATGACTTTACCTCTCAAATCATTGAACGAGGCTAATAGAGTACTCCACAACAGTGAGGTTGTAGTACCAGGGAGAACTATGAAGAACTATGTAACGCTATGAGAGTTAATATAGTTAAATTTAATCATAAAGCGCATATAGAGCATGTTTCTAAAATAAATAGCGTTAGGGAAAAAGTAACTACAAGAGGGTTACTAAAATATTAGAAACAGTTAAGTTAGATAAAAACCAAAATGTGGAAGAAAGAAAATCGATGGAAGACATCTTCAAGTCACTTCACGATTTGTTTTATTTGGAAGGCGATAAATTGTCTTAGACAACAGGTATAAAACACATGATACCAGTAAAGGCAGATCAAGCACCAATAAATCAGAGACAGTACAGGTTACTAGAAGTGCATAAGAAAGAGATTAATAGACAGGTAAATAAAATGTTGGAAGACGAAGTAATCGTTCCCAGTTCTTTCCCAATAATATTAGTTCCAAAGAAGGCGGGAAGCGATGGTAAAAAGGAGAGGAGACTAGTTGTTGATTTCAGAAAACTGAACGATGCCATCATTAAACAGCTTTTTCCAATTCCACGCATCGATGAGATATTGGATCAGTTAGGTTATAGTAGATACTTTACTACACTTGATCTGGTATTGATGGAAGAGTCAGACAGAGAAAAAACTGCTTTCAGTTCAGGTGTCGGGCATTACGAATTTAATAGAATGCCTTTAGGGTTAACGGGAGCACCTGCTACTTTTCAAAGACTAATGATACATGTATTGACTGGACTCCAGGGAATAGATTGTTTTGTATATTTGGATGACATTGTTGTCTACGGTCGGAATTTGGCGCAACATGATTCGCGATTGCGGAGAGTGTTTGAAATCTTATGTAAACATAACTTAAAACTAAACACAGAGAAGTGCCAGTTTCTGTGAAAGGAGATTATTTACCTAGGTCATAAGTGCACTGAGAAAGGGGCATTGCCAGATCCCAGTAAGATAGAATGTGTCAAAAATATTCCTGTTCCAAGGACAGGAAACACGTTCAGGTATTCTTAGGTTTAGTACACTATTATCGAAAGTTTGTTGAAAATATGGAACGCATGGCGCTACCAATTAATAAGTTACTGAAGAAAGACGCAAAATTTTAATGGACCGATAAATGCCAGAAAGCTTTTGAAGATTTAAAGGAGGCAATTTGTTCAACACCAATTTTAGCATATCCAGATTTTTCCGAACCCTTTGTGCTGGCAATTGATGCCAGCAATGAAGCCTTGGGAGCAGTTCTATCGCAAGGTGAAATTGGAAAAGATTGACCAATAGCCTTTGCGAGCAGGGAGCTCAGTGATTCCATAATTGAAAAGGAATTCTTGGCTATCGAGTGGGCTGTAAAGAATTATAGAGCTTATCTACTGGGTAGACCATTCAAAGTCTACACTGACCATCAGCCCTTACGAGGAATTGCCAATCTGAAAGACCAGACATCCCGCTTGGCATGTTTCAGACATAAACTATCTGGATTTGATTTGGAAAAAATTTATAAACCAGGCAAACGAAACTTGAACGTGGATGCGCTCAGCAGAGTTCCACAACCGAATCATGAGTCAACAATGGTTGTGACCCGTTCTATGGCACGGAATAAAGTCAACGAAACCGAAAGCGAAGAAGAGCCTGATGAAAGCTCTGGTGAGTTAGAACTAGATGAAAATACAGAGAATCAGGAGAACAAGAATGCGGAACTTCTCACTGATGAAATGGATATATTGACGATACTTCGCAACTTCCATGATTCATCTTTAGGAGGGAATCAGGGTGCCCTGAAAACTTATTTCAGGATTAGAAGACAGTATAGGTGGAAAGGTATGCGAAGCCAAATTAAAGAATATGTTAAAAATTGTAAAAAATGTCAAATTAACAAGAGCTAGAGGCTTACGGAAATGCCAATGATATTAACTGATACACTATCTAAGCCATTTGAAAAGGTATATATGGACATGGTAGGAATTCTCCCAGAGACGATCTCTGGAAACAAATACATACTTCAATATGATTTTTCCAAATTTTTTATTTGTGCAGCTATATCAGATGGTTTCAGCATCTGGTAGCAAAATCGTTTTACAACGAAGTTATTCCGCGTTATACCATACCAAAAATTTTAGTGACTTATAATGGTACGAATTTCACTTTGAAATTATTTTCCGATACATGCAAGATGCTGGGTGTTAAAAAATTACATATAACAATGGTTCTTTAGAAAGAAGCCACAGACCTTTAGCAGAATATCTAAGGAGTTTTGTTAAAAAAGATGGATCTAATTGGGACCAATGGTTAGCATCAGCGTTGTACGTACATAATAACACCATACATACTTCGACAAAACGTACACCATTCAGTGTTCTGTACGGTTTCAATATAGATATGCCGCAAACCTAAAAACAAAAAGATCACCTCTATACAATGCAGATGATCAAAATAAAGTTTTAAAATACCAATTACAAAGGTCACATGAGTTAGTGAGGGAAAATCAGGAAAAAGCAAAGAAATTAGCTAAAATTCAATACGACAAAGGGATTCACCCTATAATTTTTAAAATAGGTGATAAAGTATTGTTTAGAAATAAGACTAGGAAAAATAAATTTAGTCCCATCTGGACTGGACCATACGAAGTGATAAATGTGGAGAGCCCAGTAACGACGACTATCAAAATCGGACAAAATGGTACAAATGGTAATGATAAAACATTTTTTATCAATAAGTAATAGTAGTTTAACGAATTAATAGTTATTGTGGTAGAAAAAAAAATTTTTTCAGTTAGGATATAAAATACAATAGTATGAAGTAAGATCTATTAGTTAACGTTCAGTACATATAATAGGGCAAGTTGCCATGGTCATGTGTATAACCACATCTATTCCAATATATCGCGTTTAATTGTAATTCGGTGTGTGGATACACGGACGAATTAATTAATCAAGCATTTTAAGCTGTTGTCGATTGAGTGGCTGGATTTAACAAAATCATTTATGATAATATAGCTCGTTTATTCTAAAGAAAAAACAGTTATATATTGTAACGAGTATCGATAGTTGATTACTCATCACTATTGTGACTGACACTATTGGCGGCATCGAAACGAATGTCAACAAAAAGAAATGAGCGATAACCAGAACAAGCCAACGAGAAAGGAAGAGAAGAATCTCGATAAAGGAAGATTCTGGGGTGTTGCCAACAGAGTATAAATAGAGCCAGTGTTGAGGAGGAAAATCAATCTAATTCCGAACGTGATTGCGAAAACATTGATACAGAGGCAAAAGTTGCAAGTACATTAGAGTGTTATTGTAAATAGTTGATTGTAAGCAGAGTTGATTGTAAATAGAGATTATTAAATAAATTGTTGCTGTATATAGTTGTATAAAATAAGTGTTGCAGTTATCATTAACAGAATCCAGTGATCGAACAAGGTAATTCAAATAGAATTAAACGCTCACAGAATAAAAACGTAACAATTGGTGTCAGAAGTGGGATTCTGTAAAGATGGTGAAAATTGACCAACTAAAAGTGGACCAGCTTAAAAAGCTGTTGGTAGAGATGAATCTATCGTCATCAGGTGCAAAGGCAGAACTGCTGGTGAGGCTGAGGCAAGCTATGGAGGCTAAGGGAATTAATGTAGAAGAACATGAGTTCTTCGAGGAAGCCGATATACAAGCAGTTGTGCACGCTGAGGAAGAGAGCAAGGTAGATTCGAGTGGTCAACTCATGGAATTTATGAAAACCATGATGCAACAGCAGCAACAACAGTTACAACAAAATGCCTCTCGCATTGACTACAAGCTTCAAGAACATTCGACTGAATTGCGTATGAAAATTCAAGAAGGTTCGTCCCGCCAAGAAAACGCTATGGGAGAATTCCAGAAAACAATTGACTACAAGTTTCAAGAACGTTCGGCTCGCCAAGAGGGCGTTATTAGTGAATTGCGTATGGAAATTCAAGAACATTCGGCTCGCCAAGAACACGTCATCGAAAATCTACAAAAAGGAATTGAACTTAGATTTCAGGAAATTTCCGGAGCTATTAATGACAAAGTCACAGAGCTGAAAGAACACGTGGATGAGTTGGATGATAAGCTGAAGGAACATGTCGACGACTGGGAAGATAAGTTCGAGAAATTACAGCACGAACTCAATCAACTAAAAATAAATGGACCAACCACATCAGTGATTAGAGATTCAAGTACAATCAAACTAAAGTCACCAACATTTGACGGAAGCACGCCATTCAATATCTTCAAGCTTCAATTCGAGACAACAGCTTCGAAGAATCAATGGGATGATAGCGACAAGACTGCTGCTTTAATAGTCGCATTAAAAGGTAATGCTTCCGAGGTGTTACAGATGATTCCAGAGAAAGATCGTGGTAGCTATCAGTCACTGATGGACACACTCCAGCGAAAATATGGAAATGAATACAAGAGTCAATTACATCGAGTGGAATTGAGATCGCGAGTGCAACGGAGTAATGAGAGCCTTCAGGAATTCGCTTCTGATATTGAGCGCTTATGTCATCTAGCGTTCTCCGATAATTCGGAAGAGTTCGTCGAAAAAATAAAAATAGAGGCATTCATAGATGGCATACGTGATGGAGAGACAAAGCGTGCCCTAGTCATGTCACCCAGGAATACTTATGCCGAAACAGTCAGTAGTGCCTTGACGTTTGAAGCCGCCAGTTTCATGTGTCGACCAATGCCACGGGTACGCCAATTAGAAACAGAAACAACAGATCTGGTTGAAGCAGTGCGTCAAGCATTCAAATCTGTAGTGCAGCCTGAAGGAAGAACAACAGGTCGACGCGAAAACAAGTTTACTGGTAAGTGTTTCATTTGTGACAAACCAGGACACATGGCGCGTGACTGCCGTCTACGACGAAAGCGATCAAGATCGAATTCTCCAGGAAGACAAAAGAAGGAGAATAAGGTGGATAGCAATCGCTCCACTAACACAAATCCATCGTTAAACTAAATCGAGTCAGTTCAGCGGGGCGTGAACTGACTCCAACAGTGGGTGGCCCCATCATTCACATTTCACAACTACAGCGTGTGCCAAGCAGCTTGACTATTGATGGAAAATTGGACAATATGGAATTCATGTTAACCCTGGACACTGGTGCATCACATTCTATAATCAAGAGCGATTTGGTAAAGAGGTTTGAGCCTTTAATGGGAATAAAATTGCGTACAGCAACGGGTGAGGATGCACAAATTCTGGGTAAGATAAAGAAACGAGTATCTATTGGAAATTGTACATGGGAACATGAATTCATTGTGGCCGACATCATCGATGACGTAATAATTGGTGTTGATTTTATGATTGACAACGGATTTACGTTAGATTTAAATCAGCGGATACTACGTTATGCAAATGTCGAATTACCATTGAACATCGGTTACAAACGGAGTGGAAACATGAAACGAGTACTCGCATGTCAACGCCAAGAGGTTCCAGCAAAATCAGAAGCGGTGATTTGGGCACAGATAAATGTGGATGATGGGACAGGCAAGTTGTGGTTAGTGGAAGCAGATGAAGAAATACAAAATAAAAACATCATACCTGGTAGGACGTTAGTGGAACCTAAAGAAAATGGAATAGTACCTGTGAGAATATTAAATCCAACTAATACATCTACAGTTGTGAAGAAAGGAATGGTGATTGGTCATTGCCAGGAAGTTACTGCGGTAGTAGACTGCGAAAAGGGTTCGTCGATAAAAAGTGGAAGATCAGGAACTGTCAGAGCGGAAATAAAAGCACAGATGGAAGAATGGGCAGGTGTGCTTACCAACCAGCAAAAAGAAAAGGCTTTACAACTATTGGAGAAGTACAGTTCAATCTTTTCTTCAAATGGAAAAACTGGAGGACGAACAACCATCGTGAAGCATCACATTGACACCGGTGATTCTAGACCAATTCGTCAAACACCACGACGAGTTCCATTGGCCAAAAGAGACGAAGCCATTAAGCTGATTTCCGATATGCAGAATCAAGGTGTTATTGAACCATCAGCGAGTCCATGGAGTTCACCAGTTGTGCTGGTAGAGAAGAAGGATGGAAGTACTCGATTCTGTGTGGATTACAGAAAGCTGAATAAGATTACGAAAAAAGACAGCTATCCACTGCCAAGAATCGATGACACTCTGGACACACTATCTAGTGCGAAGTGGTTCTCAACTCTTGATTTGCAAAGTGGATACTGGCAAGTGGAACTTGGTAAGGAAGACAAAGAGAAAACAGCTTTCAGTATTGGCGTTGGTCTTGGCAATTTACAGTCATGCCATTTGGTTTATGCAATGCACCAGCTACTTTCGAACGTTTGATGGAGCGTGTACTCAGTGGACTACACTGGAAAACGTGCTTTGTGTACCTCGATGACATTATCGTGATGGGAAAAGATTTTAACGACCACCTGGAAAAGCTGAAAGAAGTATTTGAGCGTATACAATCAGCAGGGCTTAAACTGAATATGAAAAAGTGTTCACTCTTCAGGCGAGAAGTTAGATATCTTGGTCATAAAGTAACAACAGAAGGGGTACATACCGACGAGGAGAAAGTAGCAGCAGTACAAGAATGGCCTATTCCGTCGAATCTTCACGAGTTAAGAAGCTTCCTAGGCTTATGCACCTACTATAGACGATTTGCTCCTGGATTTGCAAACATCGCCAGCAGTCTGCATGAGTTGACAAGAAAGAACAAACCATTTGTGTGGGGCGAGGAACAACAGAAAGCATTCGAACAGCTGAAAGAAAGACTCTGTTCACCACCATTATTAGCGTATCCAGTACCTGGTCAAAAGTTTGTGTTGGACACAGATGCGAGTGTCTATGGAATAGGTGGTGTGCTCTCTCAGATCATAGATGGGCAAGAAAAAGTAATAGCATACTACAGTAAAATCCTGTCGAAGCCAGAAAGAAATTACTGTGTCACACGAAGAGAGTTGCTCGCAATACTGGAATGTGTAAAGTATTTCCATAAATACTTGTACGGTCAGTCATTTCATCTACGAACTGACCACGCAGCGCTAAGGTGGTTATTGCAATTTAAAAACCCAGAAGGACAATTGGCGCGCTGGATTGAACGGCTGCAGAGTTATGATTTTACCATCGAACATCGTAAAGGAGGACATCACGGCAACGCGGATGCTCTATCTCGTCGTCCTTGCAAAATGGAATGTAAACATTGTTCTCGAGTGGAAAGCGAGGAGCACATCATCGACATACGACTTACGAATATATTGCCGGAGGAGTCATGGACCACCGAACGAGTGCAAGAAGATCAGCGGAACGACCCAGATCTCGTAAAGATTATGGAATACAAGGAGCAGGGCATACGTCCAGATTGGCAAGAAATGGCTAATGAGAGTCCAATAGCAAAAGTATGCTGGGCGCAGTGGCAAAGCCTGCACTTATGAGACGTACGTCTATTCAGAGCATGGGAAAGTGAAGACGGAAAAATCACTTATGATCTTCTAGTGGTACCCAAGGCAAGAATAAATGAAGTGATAGCTGAGTATCACAATGCCTCCAGTGGAGGGCATTTGGGAATCACCAAAACCGTCGAGAAAATAAAGAAACGATTTAATTGGGTTGGATGTCATGACCATGTCGCTGATTGGATTCAGAAGTGTAAGCAATGTGCAATGGCCAAAGGTCCCACTAAGAAAAGTCGAGGTAAGATGCACCAATACACCGTGGGTGCTCCATTCGAGCGAATTGCTATGGACATAGCTGGGCCATTTCCAATAAGCAACGCAGGAAACAAGTATGTCCTGGTGGTTATAGATTACTTCAGTAAATGGCCTGAAGTATACCCCATTCCAAATCAAGAAGTTAGTACAGTTGCGGATGTATTCGTCAACCAATGGATTACTCGTTTTGGTGTACCGATGGAATTACACTCAGACCAAGGTCGAAATTTCGAATCAGTTGTATTCCAAGAGATATGCCGTATGCTGGGTATATACAAAACTCGTACAACACCTTTGCATCCACAATCTGATGGCATGGTAGAACGATTTAACCGTACCTTGGAGGAATATTTGAGAAAAGTCGTAGATAAATACCAAAGAGACTGGGATGTACATATACCAATGTTCCTCATGGCATATCGATGCGCACAACATGATACGACGGCTACTACACCGGCAATGGCAATTTTTGGAAACGAGTTAAGACTGCCAGCTGATTTAAAATTTGGAGTTGTAACACCAACGAGATCAACCGAAGGAAATTATACTAGCGAAAAGCGGGAACAGTTGGATGAAGTACATCAGTTCATCAGAGAGCGGTCGCAGATGATAAGCGATAAGATGAAGGCCAGGTATGACTTGAAAGCAAATTCAAAAGGGTTCTATGAAGGAGAGCTTGTAATGCTTCATAATCCACAACGAAAGAAAGGCCTGTCCCCTAAACTACAGACTCATTGGGAAGGACCATATGAGATTATAGCAAAGATAAATGACGTAGTGTATCGTATTCAACGTGCCTGGAATAAAAGAGCAAAGTTTAAAGTAGTGCACTTGGAGCGACTTGCGCCATATCGAGGGGAAGTATAAAAACTTGTTCGGGACGAACAAGGTTAAGAGGAGGGCAGTGTAACGAGTATCGATAGTTGATTACTCATCACTATTGTGACTGACACTATTGGCAGCATCGAAACGAATGTCAACAAAAAGAAATGAGCGATAACCAGAACAAGCCAACGAGAAAGGAAGAGAAGAATCTCGATAAAGGAAGATTCTGGGGTGTTGCCAACAGAGTATAAATAGAGCCAGTGTTGAGGAGGAAAATCAATCTAATTCCGAATGTGATTGCGAAAACATTGATACAGAGGCAAAAGTTGCAAGTACATTAGAGTGTTATTGTAAATAGTTGATTGTAAGCAGAGTTGATTGTAAATAGAGATTATTAAATAAATTGTTGCTGTATATAGTTGTATAAAATAAGTGTTGCAGTTATCATTAACAGAATCCAGTGATCGAACAAGGTAATTCAAATAGAATTAAACGCTCACAGAATAAAAACGTAACAATATATACACATACAACAATTGATAAATAGACAAGTACTTACCGCAGTGCATCACTCCACTCTCCAGGCTGATCGACAACTGAATTCAAAAATGTTTAACATGCGTGCATGTACGTGAATTCAAACTTCACAAAAATGTATTTACCGTAATCAAACTGCGCAGCCTGGAAAGTGGAATAATGCCGCGATGTACATAATTGAATTACGAAATAGAATCATAACACAACAATGCTATGCTATTCCTTTGATGCTTTGGAAGTGCCGTTATTAGTATTTGCATCTTCTCATGCATGACAAAGCAAGCAGCAAACTGTACATAGGCAAAGACTCAAATATAATATGTATACATATATATACCTATTCTAAGCAGGGTTTACAACATCCCCACCCCAGTGGATCGACCCGATTCACCACCATCAACGACAAGTACGGCCAACCTGGAAACCGCACATCTCTTCACACCACCAGAAGTTCGTATATCGGCGCGACGTACTTCACCATTCTCGATTGATTGTAACTCCATTGCATATACCTCACGATGTACTATGCGGCATAAAAGGCATTTGGCATTTTTGATTTCTTCAGGGGTCAAACCGCTGAAGATCGGCTGAATACGGCGGCGGCAAATGTCAACGAAGCGCAAAACCCAAGCCGTAGCTCTTACTAATCTATTAAATGACGAAAAATGATTAAAATCCAAAAGTTTATAACTCACGATGACTAAGGCAAATTTAGAGCGAAGCTCTTCATCAGGCTCATTATGGCTAATAATGATGGCGTCTTGTGAAAGCCAAAATCGATGTGATCGTTTGGACGCGTGGCCTCGTCGGCTACATTCTGTGCAGTAGGTAGCCTCCAGTTTTCAATGCTTGTTACAGCCAATATCTCTGCCACTCTGTACTGTACAAAAGGCTTATATCTACGATGCTCACTCTGGGTCCATTTGATCACCGTCTTTGAGTCACTCCACAGAATGCAGTTGTCGATGCTAACAGAGTGTTCATCACGAAGACAGTGCATAAGACGACAGCCCAATACAGCGGCCTGAAGTTCAAGCCGTGGCACAGTAAGAGCCCTCACTGGTGCGCATTTTGACTTTGCACATACAAATGTCACCTCAGTTTCACCCAACGAGTTTTGAGATCGCCAATATGCAACAGCGGCGAAAGCGTCTTCACTGGCGTCGACAAATATGTGGAGCTGCAGTTTATGAGAGGCACCATTGCGAAAATAAAAACGAGGTATAGCATATTTGATGACTGCTGGTAGCTGTTTACGCCACTTCTCCCACGCGACGTTAACGTCATCTGGCAGCAGCTCGTCCCACTGGATGTCACGTTTCCACACTTCGCGCATAAGTAGCTTAGCGCCAATAACGAAGTTACTCAGCAGTCCCAAAGGGTCGAAAATGGACATAACAACGCTAAGAAGTTCTCTTTTAGTAGGGCGCCTAGCTCCATTCACTACTGTTGCATCAACGTTATGAAACTTCAACATGAATCTGAAGCAATCCGACGATGACTGCCAAAACAAACCAAGCACACGTTCAACTAACACGCATTCTTTTTTGGCAATCGGGCGCGTGGCGTCAACACCACCCAATGCAGCAACCACGTTCGATGAATTAGATGTGAAATTATGGACCTCGAACCCAGCATTCATGTGAATCGCTCGTACCCGTTGCGATACAGCAATTGCTTCTTCCTCTGAACTGAAGCAATCAACGAAGTCATCGACGTAGTGGTGGTGCAATATTGCTTTCACAGCATGAACGGTGGTGTCGTCATTACTTTGGTGCTCCAACGCGTTAATTGTTTTGACATAATTGGCAGCACACGGCGAACAGGCAGCGCCAAACGTCATCACGCACATTTCATAAACATCTGGCGGCTTTGTAGCATCACCACCACGCCAAAGGAACCGTTGAGCACATCTGTCATCTTTCTGTATTAGCACTTGGTGGAACATATCTTTAATGTCTCCACATACAGCAACCGCGCCTTCACGAAAACGAAACAATATGGATGGCAAGGACCGATATTCTTGTGGGCCCTTTAACAGCTGTGAATTGAGGGAGATGCCACTTACCTCAGCGGCGGCGTCGAAGACCAAACGCAGCTTACCAGGCTTGTTGAGATTAACAACGGCGAAATGCGGCAAATACCACGTCGTAGGCGTAGGCACGGAAGCTTCCACTGGCAGCAGTTTTCGGGCATATTTCTTGTCGACGTAGGAGTCCATGATGCGCTTGTATTCGGTGGCGAAACCTGCATCACGACTCATTCTCCTCTCCACACTGACTAATCGTTTTAGTGCCATGTTGTAACTATCAGGCAACCTTACGATGTCGCGTCTCCATAAGAGCCCTGTTTTGAATCGTCCATCTATGCGGCATGTAGTGGACCTTAAGATCGTCTTAGCACGGATGTCGGCTTCACTCTCTACAGGTGGTGCAGACCTGACACCGAAGCTCTCAATATCGAAGAAGTCCGCCACCATTTCATGCAGTGAATGATCGGCTTGGCAGTTCACAAATAAACACGATGACGGCGATGGCAATGCACTGGATGTTGGGCCAAACACCACCCAACCCAACTCTGTATTGGCGACGAAAGGGCCACTCTTTTTTACGTTCATAGTGGTCGACGGCAAACCCAAATGGCAATGGTCAAGTCCAATCAAAATCCTAGGCCTGACCCGAGTATACGGCTGCACCGGCAATTGGCGTATATGGTTGTCATCACAATTCAAATCGTCCTTGCTCAAGCTCTGCAAAGGAAGCTGTAAGTTCGACACCGCATACACACTACGAAGTTTGTGTCGCCTTTCCATACCGGCACCACTGATGAGCAAATCGACCACAACAGCTGGCTCCTGCGATGCACGCCCTCCAAACCACTGTAGATTCAAACGTTGCTGGCGCCCATGCATACCCAAGTCTTGAACGAGAGCGCTGTCAATCATCGTGATGGATGAACCCTCGTCTAGGAGTGCATATGTGTCGATGTGCCTTTGGTTTCCATATAGCGTGACCGGCAGGATACGAAACAGAAGTCTGCTATCAGAGGAACCACAACTCAAAACTGCTGAGCTCGCCTCTTGCGGTTGCTGCTGGCTGTAGAGTGGCGGCTGCATTGATATAAACCTACGGTGATGGCGTGTAGCCACGGCAGAAGTGGACCTGTGGTGTACTTGAGACGATGTTGACAGTCTCGGCATATTGTTGGTGTCACCCACGGCTTCGTGTAATAATTTATGGCACCCTTCAATCGCACATAGCTTACGCCGTTGACAATTCCGTGTACCATGACCCAAATTGAGACAAGAAAAACACAAACGATATCGTTTCGCCTCCGTCCACCTTTTCGGAACTGATAATTCTAGAAAGTGCGTACACTCTACTAACCTATGTTGACTCTCGCACATTGGGCACCTCGACGATCGTTGTGACGCTACTGCATGCAATACCATGCGGCTCGACGATCGTTGTGAATTTTCAACACAAACGGTACAAATGACATTGGCCAATTTAGACAACCAATCACTAAAATGCTTCACCGTTGCATATGGCTGTACAGACGCTGCGAAACTTGCCATTCAATGCGCTTGCTCATTGGCAGTTTCGATATGAGCTCGTCGAGCAATGTGGGATTCACCAGATGTAACTCACCACCATTGGTAGATTGCAAAAAGACACAAATATTACTAACCTTTGTTGCGAATGGTATGAGCCTCACCATCGCATTCTCGGGAATGGGTGAAATTTCCCTCACCTGGGACAGCTGGCTACGTATCAACTGCTCAGGGCGAACAAATCGAAACTTCAACTGCTGAATGATGTTGCTGACGTTGTTAGGGTGGATGAGCAGTGACTTGACAACCTCACGCGCATCACCCTTCAAGCACTTATGTAAGCGTTGATTGTTTTCAAAATTGCTGTACCCATACATTGCAGTGGATTCTGTGAAGGCCGTATAGAATATTGGCCAATCTTCCGACCATCCACAGAATTCCGGCAAATCATGCATTTTCCTGGACAGACTAGACAAATGAGTAGCTGCGGAACACGTATTGGCAAATCCAGCTACAGTCGTTGGATTAGAGTTAGCTGAAGGCGTACCGCTCATCAGTACAGTTGAATTGTACATATTACTCGTCATCGCAGCAACACCAGACGTAACCGTCGGCATATCTGCGGCAGCAGTGCTCGTAACATAGAGTGGCGGCGAGTAACGGGTATTTGCAAATTGCGGCAACGGTACCGAACAGTTAGCCAAAGCTGGCGAATGTAACACTGGTAACTGTACAATTGGCGGCTGTGTTGTTGTTAGTCTCGCTAGCTGCAAGACTGACTCCCCGGTGGAAATACTGTTGTCAGGTTCACGTGCGCTGTTTGGCACATCCACGTTGAGCACTTCACTACGCGATTGGTGCTCTTTTATTACGACCTGTACAGCCGACAAATTGCTTTCCAATATGGCGATGCGCTTCTGTAGAGCCGCAACCACACTGTCTTGACGTGCAACAGCAGTGGCTGATGAAGCACGAGTAACTGGTCCTGTGGCAATTGGAGCAGCTGGCAAGTCACTGGCTGTGACGGTGGTGGTGGGTGCATCTATACCCTGGCTGGGTGTTGATGTGACGATACTGGGAATACTACCCTCCATAGCTGGCGAACTGGCTGACGTGGAGCGGCGGGGTGATCGATGACTTGACCGCATAGCAAATATCAATTAACACCAACACACGTTATGCTTAATAATAAAGCGGCTCACCAATGTTCCACGCAATAAAATTGGCGTATTGAAGCCACGCAAGGCAAATCAAAAATGTAGTGCAAATAAAATTCGCGTAATGAAGCCACGCAAGGCAAATCAAATATGCGTTGCGAATAAAATTCGCGTAATGAAGCAACGCAAGCAAATCAAATGTGCAATGCGAATAAAATTGTTGTCGATTGAGTGGCTGGATTTAACAAAATCATATATGATAATATGACTCGTTTATTCTAAAGAAAAAACAGTTATATATATACACATACAACAATTGATAAATAGACAAGTACTTACCGCATTGCATCACTCCACTCTCCAGGCTGATCGACAACTGAATTCAAAAATGTTTAACATGCGTGCATGTACGTGAATTCAAACTTCACAAAAATGTATTTACCGTAATCAAACTGCGCAGCCTGGAAAGTGGAATAATGCCGCGATGTACATAATTGAATTACGAAATAGAATCATAACACAACAATGCTATGCTATTCGTTTGATGCTTTGGAAGTGCCGTTATTAGTATTGGCATCTTCTCATGCATGACAAAGCAAGCAGCAAACTGTACATAGGCAAAGACTCAAATATAATATGTATACATATATATTAAAGGGCTGCACAAACTGATTCGATTGCCTTTGCACACAGTGTGATTCGTTGTCATTTGCTTTGTTTGTTTTGATTTTGTCTAGCAAATGAACAACATTCACATAACAACAAACGGTATCATGAATTGAGAGGCAAAGATTTGCGCTCTTTTCTCAATAGCTTGAACCGTCTGTTTTGGTCCCATTTCTATTGCATTTCAAATCAAAAGAGAGGGAACAGTTATGGCAATACAAAATGCAAATAAAACACGCATAATTCAAATCATTCGATGTTTGTCTTGCCCGCTTTAGGAGCTTTTTTGTAATTTGTTTTAGTTCTCAATATTTTTTATTTGGTTTAAATTTGATATTCTTCACAGCAGCTTGAGTTACTGTATGTATTTCCCATCAGAAACAAAATTAACAAAAATACATACATATTAAATAGTATACCAGTACGATCTATTGGCACATAGACTACCATCTCAGTCAATGTTGCCATTCGAATCAATTGCCTTTCAAGTGTATTGCTTTTCGAGTGCGAAATACAATGAATAATAAACGCAACGGCGTCTTGCTCTTTAATTTAGTACAGTGAGAGACGCTCTCTCTGTAAGTGTGCAAGCTCTTCCATTTAAATGTTGAATTATTGTTGTGCAAATCATTCCACTGAGTTTGGAGCGAATGTCTTACAACTCAAAATAAATGAATCGTTGCAGTGCTTTAATATATATAACTATTCTAAGCAGGGTTTACAACATAAGCAATCAAATAGTTAAATTCGAGTTAGTATAGAAATACATAGGTTTAGGAAATCATTATGAAAAATAGGTCAGTCATAGCAATAGGAGACCGAAGTTATAGAATGGATAGAATTAACATAACGGGTTACCATTCCGTCTTTCACGGTCTGAGATGAAAACAAGCACAATCGAATAGTGCAGAAAAGTTGGTTATTGCAATGGAAGGAAATTGCAACGTTGTTGTTAAATTATACAATATGTAAAACAGCGATGCATTTCCCAAGTTTTAAATTTTTACAAAGATAAATTAATATTAAAACTTACATTATATACAATATACATAAAAACTGTTTAAAGTAAAATTATAAAACTTTGTATAAACATTTTTTTTTTTTTTTTTTTTTTGGTAGCTTATTTTTTTTTATTGAATCTTTCTTAAATACAAGAAACTAACAATAAGTATTAAAATCTTACAAACTAAATAAAACTATGTGATATCCCCTACGTTCCATCACAATTTGGTGAGTCGCGAGATGTAGCAATTTTACAGCATATTCTAGAAATCAACTTATCTGAGTTGCGTTCTCTCAAGAAAATGGGTGGGGGTTTGAAATTTTCCTTGGAGATAATATTTTCGTCACTTTCATCACCTGAAAGCAGAGCGTATCTATTTTCCGAACTAATAGGGACAGTGTTCTGTTTTTGAATTTTTGTTGAATTCATTTGTTTTGAATTTTGCGGACTTCTCTTTCGCTTTACTACAGTAATGTAGCGATCAATACCAGTTTGAACAGCAACTGGTTCTTTATTAGTCATCGCACTAGTTGCTTTAACTACTGGGTCATGCACTTCAGTAGAAGTGCCGTTATTTGATTGCTTTGATGTTGTAGCTGTTGGTGTTACAGCAGGAGAAGCACATTGTACACTCCACGGTATAGAGGGAGATAGTATATCACGATAGAACAAATTATTTTTTTTGTCTGTATTTATTGTTGTTGCAAAATTTGATGAATTTTTAATATGTGCAGGCAAAAGATTTGCACTGTTACTTTCACTTGTGCAGTGTGTATCAACTGTTTTATTTGATAATGCACTTATCGGGGGGGTTTGCGCGGGTGACTGCAAATTATTGTTTACACACACATTAACAGGCGATTGCCGTTGCCGGAGAGGAGAGCGCTGAACACTCATACTGTAAACAAAATGTTTGCAAATACTACGACTATTATGTAGGTGTAATTATGCAAAATAAAAGAAAAAGTATTAGAGTTTGTAGAAAATAATCGAGTTGATTTTACCAGAGATGCTTTCTTATTGAAACCTGATAGCTAAACATTTTGATGACAATTAATTATTGTAAACAAATTAAATTTTAAGGAAAAATCGTGTTCCATGATAATTCAATTAATTTTCATAACCTACATATTTTTAAAAAAATTTTGGTATTCATTAATATCTGATAAAAAAGTAACTATAGTATTACATATTATTACATTTTGTATAAATATAGGATAATATTAATATTGAATCTTCATCGTCGGATTCATACATAGGTGCATATGAATGTATTTATATATGTGACATGCCGACTCAAATTGATTGTGTGAAGCTGCGGTTGGTTTACGTGTTTTTTTTTTTTTTTTGTTAAATAAGCATTTTTTAATTGAATCTCTCTATAATACTTAGAAACTAACAATAAGTAATCAAATCTTACAAACTAACTAAAATTATGTGTCTTTTCTTTTTAATCGACGATACCCCGTACTCAGCAACAATTGCCTAGCAAGGGGATTCGGATGATTGTGTAATTTTTGAATGTAGCTTCTGCAGGACATTGCAACTTCCTCAGAAATTGTGGGTCCATTTAAATCTCGATGGATGTTAACGTTCCTCATATACCAAGGCGCGTTTACAATAATTCGCAGACACTTGGATTGTATTCGCTGCAATTTTTCAATATTTGAGGGAGATGCGGTGCCCCGAAACTGAATACCACAAGTACAGATTGGCTTCAAGATTGCTTTATATAATAGCACTTTGTATTCGAGATTCAACTTTGATCTTTTGTGTAACAGCCACCATAACTGATTCATTTTAAACTTGATCTGAGTTTTCTTTGCCTCTATGTGATTTTTTTAGGTCAGCCTTCTGTCGAGGTGAATACCCAAGTACTTTGTTGAGGAACATTGTGGAACTGATTGGCCTTTAATTTTAAGTGGGGGACATGTACCTGTCCTTAACGTGAAGGTTACATGCTCTTTGATTCATTGACTTTTATACGCCATTTTGCTAGCCAGATTTCGAGAGAATCGATATGAGTCTGCAGGAGTTTAGTAGCTTCTATAGGGTTAGAGCGAGAGCACAATATTGCCGTATCATCTGCAAAGGTCGATATAAATGTATAGTTATTGCTGGGCATATCTGTAGTATATAAGAGATATAGTAAGGGGCCCAAAACGCTTCCTTGAGGAACGCCAGCGTGAATATCCAATGGATTTGTTGTGTAATCCTTGTTGTCTAAATCCCTTTAGACAAGTCATATGGTTGGTCCCTGAAAGGAAGAAAAATATAAGTTAAGTTAAATAAACACTTATTTTTTATTAACGTACCTGAATTTTATACTTACCATATGGCCACCCTGACTCTCCGTATAATTTCCCTTTATGCTATCTATTCGCCACTCGTGCGACGATCGACCGATCAATTCATTCCTTAACACTAAAACATCGTGCCAATCCGCGCCGAAATCGAGTCAACGAACAAAACGATATTTTTTTTATGTTGTATACAATATTATAATTAATAATATTCGTAAAAACATTGTGACAATAATATTCAATAAAAAGTCTAGTGAGTTTATTATTACAAACAACAAACGTGCAATTCATTCTAGTGCGTTTAAACACTTGTGATGTACGAGAAATTGTCTTTTCGTGAGGTAGCTACTAAGCAATGAGAAGATATTTGCAGGCAGTAATAGTTTGAGTTTGTAAATAAGGTCATCGTGCCATACTTTATCGAAAGCTTGAGTGATATCAAGAAAGACAGCTGAGTAATACTTTTTTTCTTCAAAAGTGTTCCTTATCAGAGTTACAATGCGGTGGACTTGTTCTATTGTGCCGTGCTGTTTTCTAAATCCAAACTGATGTTGGGGAATCAGTTGGTTGAGATTAATAAATGGAGTTATATTCATGACAAGTAGCTTTTCGAATACTTTAGAGAGTAGAGGCAGGAGGCTAATAGGTCTGTACGATGCAACTTTTGTAGGGTTTTTTCCTGGTTTTACTATCATAATTATTTTTGAAGTTTTCCAACATTTGGGATAGTGTTTAATACGAAGGATAGCATTGAAAATGTGCATGAGATGAATTACTGAAGCCGGAGCTAGCTCTTTTATCATTTTACCGGTAATTTTATCTGGACCAGGTGATTTTTTTGGGTTTAAATCTTTATAAATTGCTTTGAATATGTCCGTTTTTTTAATTTTGAGCGTTATTGAGCAAGGTTGAGAAGTTAATTTTGGTAATGAGGACTGTAAAGAGGGTGGATTGGGTGTAAACACACTTTTAGGTGGTTTGCAAAAGCCAAACCCTTCTCACAGTTACTTCTAGCCCAATTGCCGTCACTCAAACTGATGGGGGAATCAGTGAGAATTGGCCGATTTGAGTTTTTTGCTGATTTCCACAAAGAGTAGTCTGACGATTCACCAGGTGTTAATTTGGCTATGTGATCTTCCAACTCTTTAGTGTTTTTATTTTTTAGGGTTTGCTTTAACTTTCGAGTGCAGTGCTGTAGCTGTGTTTTCAGATTCGGTGATCTGAATTCTTGCCATTGTCTTCGGAGTCTTCTTTTCTGTCTTACAAGCAATTCAATGTCGGCTGGTGTGTATGGGCTGTAGTTTGATTGCTTGCATACCCTTGTGCAGGTGGCTGAGCTGAGAGCTAATGAGAGCAGCTGGTTGAATTTTTCGAGTGCAGAGTGTCCATTCCTTAATACAGTACTTAGAAGAAGATGGGAATTTATATATTTCTTGAATTTCAACCAGTCTATTTTCTTTCTAAAGCAATTGCTTTGGGGGCTTGGTGATTTTATAGATATTACCGTGGGTGAGTGGTCAGATGATAGATCATAATTACACTCTGTGGAGATATTTTCCATCTGCAAACCTTTGGCGACTCCAAACTCTATGAGATCGGGTATTTTCCTCTTGTCCGTCGGCCAATATATCGGTTGACCATTTGAAATAACATCGTAGCCGTGGTTAGTGATGATTGAACATAGTCTTCTGCCTTTTGGAGTTATTAAGCGGGAGCCCCAGTGAGTGTGTTTGGCGTTGAAATCGACAGCAACCAAGAATTTGCTACCAAGAGTTGAGAAAAATTCTTTATATTGCTGTTCGGTAATACTGTATCTTGGGGGACAGTATATCGCAGATATTACTAGCTTAGAGATGTATTCGTCCAGACATATAGATTTTGCTTGCAAGTAGACTCTACTGAAATCTTCGAGAACATGATGTTTTATTCTGCTTTTTATCAATATGGCAGTTCCTCCGCGTGCCTTACCATGCGGATGATTTGTGGTGTACAGTGAAATGGGTCTCAGATATCATCATTATGTCGATCTGGTTGGATTCAAGGAATTGAATTAGCTCCAAACGGTGCTGGCTTAAGCCGTTGGCGTTCCAGTGGCATATCTTGAGACAACTCATGGTCTGGATAGCAATGTTTGGAGTAACATCGATTGATTTTTCAACATTTCTTGCATCATTGTTTGCATTGAGTTCATGAATTGGTTCATATTCTGAATTAATGTTTGAAGCAAATATTCAAGGGTACTTGGCTGTTGGGTGGGCAGTGAGTGTTTATGCTCATTATTTACATTGCTTTGTTGGTGTGGGTTTTGTTTTAACACACTAGCGTATGAATTGGTTTGGTTCTTGTTTGAAATTGCAGAGAAGAATTGTGTTGCATCAATATTTTGTCTCTTACTTGAGTTGGCTAACTGAGTTTGCTCAACTGGTTTTAGAGGTTGATTGCTAGCGGAGAAATTTAGCTTTAGGGTTGTATATACTGGGAAACCTCTATAATTTGCGGTGTGATTACCTCCACAATTCCTGCATTTTTTCATGCTTTGGGCATAGGTTGGATTTATGGAGATCTCCACAAATCACACAAATAGCTGGCAGGGTACAATATGTCTTAGTATGTCCATATTCTTGGCAGTTACTGCTCTGAGGAGGTCCAGTTCTCTTATGGAATTCTTCGATTGTGATTTTGCGATGCAATAAATATCGAATTTTATATATGGGGTGTACTTCACCTTTTTTAGGGGTTTTGTTTCAGGCTGAAGCTCAATACGATATAACGGTTGAGGTATATTGCTCTTGTTGAGAATGTTGAATATTGTTTTGGCTTGAAACCCTTCTTCCTGAAGGACAAGTTTGATTTCGATAATATCATCGTTGGGTTCGACGCCTTTGAGTACTACGATTAAGCCTTTACTACTTTTTAGCTGATATGTGTAGTAATTTTATTTTCCAGCATCAAATTCCGCAATTACTTTACTATAATGAGCTTCGCTGTAGATTTGCACTTTCGTTTCCTCAATTCGGCCTTTGAGAATAGGAACAACGTGGAAATTCTTTGGTCCTATAAGACTTGTAATTCTAGAAATCAACTTATCTGAGTTGCGTTCTCTTAAGAAAATGGGTGGGGGTTTGAAATTTTTCTTGGAGATAATATTTTCGTCACTTTCATCACCTGAAAGCAGAGCGTATCTATTTTCCGAACTAATTGCCCCTATTAGTTCTGCTTTTGAATTTTTGTTGAATTCATTTGTTTTGAATTTTGGGGACTTCTTTTTCGCTTTACTACAGTAATGTAGCGATCAATTCCAGTTTGAACAGCAACTGGTTCCTTATTAGTCATCGCACTAGTTGCTTTTACTACTGGGTCATGCACTTCAGTAGAAAGGCCGTTATTTGTTTGTTTTGATGTTGTAGCTGTTGGTGTTACAGCAGGAGAAGCGCATTGTACACTCCACGGTATAGAGGGAGATAGTATATCACGAGAGAACAAATTATTTGTTTTGTCTGTATTTATTGTTGTTGCAAATTTTAATGTAGTGTTAGAGTGAGGAATATGTGCAGGCAAAAGATTTGCACTGTTACTTTCACTTGTGCATTTGTATCAGCTGATTTTTTTGATAATGCTCTTATCGAGGGGGTTTGTGAGGGTGATTGCAAATTATGGTTTACACACACATTAACAGGCGATTGCCGTTGCCGGAGAGGAGAGCGCTGAACACTCATATTACAATCACAATGTTTGCAAACTATATTATTATCATTATTTTTTCTTTGATTTTATTGTTCTTTCTGCTTATCTGTATAAGCAATAAAAAACCACAGAAATAACAGCTTGTTTATTTAGCGTCTTTTCGCAATATATTTGATTTTTTAAACCGAAATCAATCACTTTTTCGACTCTATCAAAGGAGAGATGCAAAACGTGTGTTTACGTGTGAAAATATTCATTTCATCTGTTTCCAGTGTATCTTAAACCATTTTTGGCTTTGAGTGAAAAGGTGACCAATGTTTCATCGCCAGATTTGCTGCTAAAACGCTGTCGATTTACAATGGGATATCTCATTACTTCTAAAGCTTCTGGTTGTACTGTGTCAATTTGTAATTTCACGAGAAGTAGCCGAACACAGAGTAGTAAGACGATAGCGAAACTTTAGACCAATATTATACGAGACGAGTTGTGTGCAACAATGCGAGTGAAATCGACGAAAGACGAACAATTTGATGTGCTAACTGCTGATCAAGCGCAAAATGAGTTGATTGTTTGTAGTAGACAAATAAGGGATGCTTTCTTATTGAAATTCACCTGATAGCTAAACATTTTGATAACAATTAATTATTGTAAACAAATTAAATTTTAAGGAAAAATCGTGTTCCATGATAATTTAATTAATGTTTATTACCTACATATTTTTAATAAAATTTTGATATTCATTAATTTCTAATAAAAAAGCAACTAAAGAATTGTTTTGTATGTATGGTGTTATTATGTACGTGCAACGCTGATGCTAACCATTGGTCCCAATTTGACCCATCCTTTTTAACAAAACTCCTTAGATATTCTGCTAAAGGTCTGTGGCTTCTTTCTAAAGAACCATTGTTATATGTAATTTTTTAACACCCAGCATCTTGCATGTATCGGAAAATAATTTCAAAGTGAAATTCGTACCATTATAAGTCACTAAAATTTTTGGTATGGTATAACGCGGAATAACTTCGTTGTAAAACGATTTTGCTACCAGATGCTGAAACCATCTGGTATAGCTGCACATATAAAAAATTTGGAAAAATCATATTGAAGTATGTATTTGTTTCCAGAGATCGTCTCTGGGAGAATTCCTACCATGTCCATATATACCTTTTCAAATGGCTTAGATAGTGTATCAGTTAATATCATTGGCATTTCCGTAAGCCTCTAGCTCTTGTTAATTTGACATTTTTTACAATTTTTAACATATTCTTTAATTTGGCTTCGCATACCTTTCCACCTATACTGTCTTCTAATCCTGAAATAAGTTTTCAGAGCACCCTGATTCCCTCCTAAAGATGAATCATGGAAGTTGCGAAGTATCGTCAATATATCCATTTCATCAGTGAGAAGTTCCGCATTCTTGTTCTCCTGATTCTCTGTATTTTCATCTAGTTCTAATTCACCAGAGCTTTCATCAGGCTCTTCTTCGCTTTCGGTTTCGTTGACTTTATTCCGTGCCATAGAACGAGTCACAAACATTGTTGACTCATGATTCGGTTGTGGAACTCTGCTGAGCGCATCCACGTTCAAGTTTCGTTTGCCTGGTTTATAAATTTTTTCCAAATCAAATCCAGATAGTTTATGTCTGAAACATGCCAAGCGGGATGTCTGGTCTTTCAGATTGGCAATTCCTCGTAAGGGCTGATGGTCAGTGTAGACTTTGAATGGTCTACCCAGTAGATAAGCTCTATAATTCTTTATAGCCCACTCTATAGCCAAGAATTCCTTTTCAATTATGGAATCACTGAGCTCCCTGCTCGCAAAGGCTATTGGTCAATCTTTTCCAATTTCACCTTGCGATAGAACTGCTCCCAAGGCTTCATTGCTGGCATCAATTGCCAGCACAAAGGGTTCGGAAAAATCTGGATATGCTAAAATTGGTGTTGAACAAATTGCCTCCTTTAAATCTTCAAAAGCTTTCTGGCATTTATCGGTCCATTAAAATTTTGCGTCTTTCTTCAGTAACTTATTAATTGGTAGCGCCATGCCTGCCATATTTTCAACAAACTTTCGATAATAGTGCACTAAACCTAAGAATACCTGAACGTGTTTCCTGTTCTTGGAACAGGAATATTTTTGACACATTCTATCTTACTGGGATCTGGCAATGCCCCCTTCTCAGTGCACTTATGACCTAGGTAAATTATCTCTTTTCACAGAAACTGGCTCTTCTCTGTGTTTAGTTTTAAGTTATGTTTACATAAGATTTTAAACACTCTCCGCAATCGCGAATCATGCTGTGCCAAATTCCGACAGTAGACAACAATGTCATCCAAATCTCTTTTATTATTAAAGAGATTAATATGCACTTCTAGTAACCTGTACTGTCTCTGATTTATTGGTGCTTGATCTGCCTTTACTGGTATCGTGTGTTTTATACCTGTTGTCTAAGACAATTTATCGCCTTCCAAATAAAACAAATCGTGAAGTGACTTGAAGATGTCTTCCATCGATTTTCTTTCTTCCACATTTTGGTTTTTATCTAACTTAACTGTTTCTAATATTTTAGTAACCCTCTTGTAGTTACTTTTTCCCTAACGCTATTTATTTTAGAAACATGCTCTATATGCGCTTTATGATTAAATTTAACTATATTAACTCTCATAGCGTTACATAGTTCTTCATAGTTCTCCCTGGTACTACAACCTCACTGTTGTGGAGTACTCTATTAGCCTCGTTCAATGATTTGAGAGGTAAAGTCATTAAATGTTGATTTCGCTCATCGAAGAAAATCAGCTTCTTTTTCATAATACTGAGGACCGATAGGTTCCGTAAATTGTTACGTCCTAGGATCCCATCTGCAGGTATCCCTTTCTCTTCAGATATTACATGTAATTCTAAATTCAAATCATTAGTCCTTTCATGTTGGACTGCTATTGATCCTAATGTGGTGACAAATCCTCCGTATGCACCACTAAGATTCTTCCTTGAATTCCCTTTCTTGCTAACGTATTTGTTAATTACTGTTGATTTTACTAAGCTGGTATCTGCCCCAGAATCTACAAGTAAAACGAGTTTTCCATTTTTTGCTTCCTTGCAAGGGAACTCAGAGACTCCAAAACAATAACCATTTTTGCTAACGCTGGATGGGAAAGATGAGTCAACAATCCCTTTGGACGCCTGACTACCAACTTTCACCATCCTACTACCTGATGCGGATGGTGTGTCAACAATTTGTAGAGACGCATGATTGACACCTTCCTTTTCAGCTGGCCTATTTTTAGCAAAATTGTGGGGTTCCCGGTTTGTTGGCCGTACCTGGGCCCCCCGTAGTTTTTCTGAGTCTTTTCCAACTCTTTGCGTTTGTAACCTGTGTCTTCCTTCCTGCAAAAGAAACATTTAGCTTCGAACTTACTCCGATTAGTTTTTGGAGTATAATTCCTTTGCGGCTTTGTATTGTTTGTGAACAGGATAGATTGAACTCATGCCCATATTGCTTACATTTAATACAGAACGGCGTATTTTTCCTTTTAAAACATTCGTCCCCTTGTCGCAGAAGGAACAGGTAGGAAATTTCCTTTGGCTGTTTTGGGGTTTTACTTTATTCTCTGTGTACTGATCTGCCTTAGATGGTATCGTATTATTACTATTGTGGTGGAACGCTACTATGTTACCTGTTTGGGTTTGGCAAGCTTCATAAGAATTAAATACTGTATTGAGACTTACATTGGTTCCCGCGTTGAACTGCTGTTACCCTCTTTCGAGAAGAATACTCGTATTTAAAGCCTCCTTTGCCAGTTCCTCTAACGTGCTTTTCTTGCTTAGCATATGGACTCTAAGCATTGGTTCACTAAGGCTTGTTACAAATGATTTCCTTGTGGACGTCTCTAGCTCATGCAGCAGTGCTTGGTCTCCTTTTCCCCCATATGAGACTTTGACACACTGAGTTGCGGTGGTTTTCAATTCGTCTAATCTTCTGGCGAATGCACTTATGCTCTCCTGTGGTAATTGCCGTGCAAACTGGATTTGGTGAGTGATGGGTTCTAGCTGGATTATTTTCAGGTATGTGTTTCTTAGAAGTGTATATAATTCTTCCTTCCGTATAGACGTTGCTTTATACAGGATATGAAGTCTTCCAACTCATCTGGTTTTATTCCTTTACTAGCTAATTCACACCCAGAGATAAATTGGTAGACTTCTGTTCTCAAATTTTTTGACTCAGCTCCAGTGAGTACTGGAACTAGGCTACTAACCATCTGTGCTATCTCGTCTATACGCATCTTTTCCGTTGCTTGTGGCTGGATGTTCGTAAGTATCTTCCTTACAGGTGTACAGCGGCGAAGATGTGTCTCTTCTGCCAACGGAAGTTCTGAGTCTCTTTTCTATAAATTCCTCGGTAATATTTCTCTCCTTAAGTAGTTCTTCTAACTCCTGATTTCTTCTGTGGAGTTCTACGTTCTTTGTGTCAAGTTGTTCAGCTTCCAACTCTTGGTTCACAATCCTTAATCTGAGGTTTCTTATTTGTGCCTCCGCTGCGTCCAAATTGTCCTTCACGACTAAACTTGCTTCACCCTGTGTTCTTAAAAGGTCTCTTAGTTCTGTTAATGTGGCTTCTAGCTCCTGGTGCTAGTACTTTGCCGTGCTGCACTTTCGATTTTATGAGCTGAGTACTATGTTGATTAATTAATTTCCACTCGAAAGTGGTGGCTTCCTGAATTGCAATATCTAAGGAGATACTAACCTCCATTAGATATTATCCTGGAAACAAATCTATTTTTATGTCCTAGCGAACAATGGAATCCTAATACTGCGTTAAACATTTAACGTAAAATATCTTGTCTTACAAGATATTTCGCAGTATCCTACCGGCTGCGCCAAAATGATGTGCCTTATTTTCGACACCGTAAACTTTTTTTAGATAACTTAATTTCTAGGACTTACTTCTTGCACTCTGTTTCTGTTTCCTGCAAAATCTCTTTCACAACACAATTATTTTTCAATTTAATAGCAGTCCGTCTTTATTTAGTTTTTCTTTTACAATGCGTTCTCCTTTCTCTCTTTCACTATTTACTCATAAGTTCACAGGATATTAAATCCTTTACAACAAACTTTTGTTTTTGTAGGATATAAAATCCTTTTACATTTAGCAGTAAACACGCACTCTTCGAGTTATCTTATTCCACTAGATTAATTAACTCACTGACTGCCTTTTTCTCAGGCCTTCTTTCAGATTATATAGCCTCAAATATATAACATAATACACTACAACCCATTTAAGCCAATGACAATTACATTATGCATAGTGTTTGGTCATATCGCGCCTACTGTTCATGCACTACTTTAATTCGCTTCATTGTTTTGCTTATTTCTCTTATGATCTTATTTCTCTTTTTTACTTAACTCTCTTTTCGATAAAATATGTACATTTAATATTTATTTTGTGTATATACTAGTATACCTTTATACATAGCGGTACTTAAGTTAATTTCTTTTCTTTGTTACTCAACTCAAAATCATTCGATGGTAACAGTTAATTTCCAATGAATTTTAAAGTATATAAGCACATAGTGCAAAATTTTATTTGGAGAAATAAACGAATCAAACACATCGAATCAAACCAAAACGTTTTCTTGTTCATCATAAATTTGGCGACCGTAACAGAACCTGTTGGACACAAGTCTTTTGAAAATTAATAAAGACAAGAATTTCGTTATTTGGTTTCTTTTTACATATTGTTCGGCTTTGGATTTGAATTATTTTACCACGTACTATTGCTATAGATTGCCAGTTTGCAGTTACCACTAAAATGGAACCACAAAATACATCCCAATCGGACGCCTCGTCAGACGAGCAGAACCAACTCGAGTTACTTATTCAACAACGAGCCATGGTAAAACGCAATCTACTCAGTATTAAAGAAAGATCTGGATTTGAAGACATCGAGTCCGACGCTTCTATCCTCGAATGTCGCGTGCAGATCGTAGAAACTTATTTTCAACAATTTTGTTCAATACAGGCGAAAATTGAGGCACTAAATCCCTCTGACTTGTTCAGGGTAGAAATTGAAGAAGTCTACATTGCGGTAAAATCAAGAATTCCTTCGTTGTTGAATACTTTTAGGAATCGCCACGCAGCCATGGAATCTAGTATGTTTAACGCTACAGGGTTTGGAGTAGCCACTCATCAACATTCGTTAACTAAACTAAAATTACCAAAATTTGATGGCAAGTATGCAGATTACAAAAGGTTCATTCGCACGTTTTCGAATATGGTTGACGAGGACCTTACCATTGCTAAGGTGGATAAATTTAACTATCTTCCAGACTGCTTGTCTGGACCAGCGTTAAGTGTGGTGGAACCCTTCCAGGTAACAGACGATAATTACCCGAAGGCTCTACAACGGTTAAAGGAAAGGTATGATAATAATGTGTTAATTTTTCGTGAACACATTACTTCATTATTTGAAATATCGTCGATGAAATTTTCTGATTCTGCAAATTTTCGTAACATTATTGATACCGTAGCTGCAATTCGTGGTTCGCTTCTCTCAATAGGATCGGAAAGCGATGTTATGAACTCGATACTAAATCAAATTGTTTTATCCAAAATAGATGCAAACTCAAAAGCGGCTTACAATCAAAAACAAGATTACGATGGCTTGCCTTCGTGGGAAGATTGCTACCTCTTGCTCAGTCGTCACTGTCAATTCTTAGAGAGCTGTAATAAGAGAGAATCCTCAATGCCAACTCATCGCGAAAACAAGGTAGCTGGTAAGAGAAACACTTCGCTCGTTAATGTAAAATCGATCTGTCCACATTGCAATCACACAGACCATAGCCTTAGTAGTTGCCCAACATTTTTGGCACTACCTATTTCCGAACGTTTTGATTTCGTTAAGCAGTCTAGAAGCTGCATAAACTGCCTACGAAAGGGGCATCTAGTGTCAAAATGTCCATCTACATTTCGTTGTCGTATATGTCATCAGGCTCACCATACACATTTGCATTTCAACAGTAGTTCCGCTTCTGCACAAAAAACAGCTCCACTGAAGCATTGCGGTCTTCTATAATAAAATCACGAACTTTCTGGATCGCTTCCGGCGTCCGCACTGAAATTGGCCTTTCTTCTTTTATTTCATCATCCAGCGACTCTCTGCCATCCACAAACCGTTTATGCCATATAAAAACATTTGATCTTGATAAACAAGCATCGCCATACGCTTGCTGCATCATTCCGAATGTTTCTGATGCACATGTACCAAATTTTGTGTGGAATTTAATGACTGCTCATTGCTCCATGTTAAAATTTCAACATCAAACGAACACGTGTTTTGTAAAATGAATGTCAATAAAGATTAAATGTCAACCAAATGCCATGAAATTTTGACAGTTAGTAGAGGAAAGTAGAAGGTTCAAAACGTATGATCACACATAGATGGCGAGCTTGGTTGCTGAGATATGTTTCGAGTCTTAAGACATAATTGTCGCACCTTGTACGATGTATATTTGTATGTGCGATCAAGCGAAACTGTCGTACCTGTACGTTTTATGGGTGTAATATGTCGAAATGGTATAATAATTGATAACGTGCGTCGTAAAGAAATATAAATTTCGGGAAAACCTTCCTATAATACTAGTAGTAGGTCTAGATTGACCAAAGTATGGACTTAGCACGGAAAATTTAAATGTATTTAAGTTAATTAAATTATTCTATAATAATTTCGCTCAGTTAGACACGCTATGAGTTATTTATTCTATTATAATGTTTTATGTAATAAATCAGAAAAACGAATAAATTGAGGCGGCCTATTGCGGCCATTGTATTAAAAGCGTATGTATACTTAGTATGGATAAAATCAGAGACTTTAGAAGTAATAAGATATCCCACTGTTAATAGACAGCGTTTTAACAGCAAATCTGGCGATGAAACATTGGCCACCTTTTCACACAAAGCCAAAAATGCTTTACACTGGAAACAGTTGAGAATGAGTATTTTCATACGTAAACCAACCGCAGCTTCACAATCAATTTAAGTCGCCATGTCACATATCTAAATACTTTCATATGCACCTATATATGAATCCGACGATGAAGATTCAATATTGAAATTATATAGGATAATTCGAAATTATATTTATACAAGAATATGCGAAATTCAGCATATGCAATACTTTAGTTACTTTTTTATTAGAAATTAATGAATATCAAAATTTTATTAAAAATATGGTAATAATAATTAATTAAATTATCATGGAACACGATGTTTCCTTAAAATTTAATTTGTTTACAATAATAAATTGCAATCAAAATGTTTAGCTATCAGGCGAATTTCAAAAAGAAAGCATCCCTTATTTGTCTACTGCAAATAATCAACTCGATCATCTGTTCGATTTTAATTGTTCTCATTTTTTCGTTTTCTACATATTTTACTACGTCAAATATATATGCACATATGTACACATGCGAAGCATAATTGTCTATTTTTCATTGATAAATACGCGAGATCGGCAACACAGCAATCATGCGATTGAATTTTTGTTATTTTTCAAGATTTTGTCATTTTGCGTTTGATCAGCAGTTAGCACATCAAATTGTTCGTCTTTCGTTGATTACCCATGCATTGCATTCACACACACACATCTACGCATGCGTTCTTGATGTTGCTTTAGCTTTCGTTTCGTGCATATAGTTCGTATACGAGTATGGACTGCCAATCGGCTGGTTTCATGTGCGTGTATCAGAAAGGGATGCGTGAGGCAATCAGCCTCCTTCGAATTTATATAAGATTTAGAATAAAAACCCTCTACATAACACAAGTGTTCGAGGAAATGTTTCTGCAGACGCCATGATGACAAATTTAGAATTGGAGAACAAACAAAACATTTTTTTCATGCATTCTGTTACACATATACATTGGAGCGCTCCAAATTTTGTAGCCACGATCGTATAGCAAAAGCGGAAACTACTATGATTTTAAGTATATTTTTACGACAACTGATGGGTCTAAATTTAATGTTGACGCTCCGAATTTTCGGAAATTAGTATGTCTATCCATACAAAAATAATTTTTTTTTTAATGTTTTGTATGTGTATTACCCATGTGTGCTTTTGTATTGTATATCATAGACCAAATCGAAAATCAGAAAGTTTCTGATTCTTCCTCTTCCTCAAGAAACGAAAGCAAAAGCAACAACAAATACGCAGGAGTAGATGTGTGTTGTGTGCACCAATGAGAGTGAAATCGACGAAAGACGAACAATTTGATGTGCTAACTGCTAAGCAAGCGCAAAATGACAAAATCTTGAAAAATAACAAAAATTCAATCGCATGATTGCTGTGTTGCCGATCTCGCGTATTTATCAATGAAAAATAGACAATTCTGCTTCGCATGTGTACATATATATTTGACGTAGTAAAATATATAGAAAACGAAAAAATGAGAGCAATTAAAATCGGACAGATGATTGAGTTGATTGGTTGCAGTAGACAAATAAGGGATGCTTTCTTATTGAAATTCGCCTGATAGCTAAACATTTTGATAACAATTAATTATTGTAAACAAATTAAATTTTAAGGAAAAATCGTGTTCCATGATAATTTAATTAATTCTTATTACCTACATATTTTTAATAAAATATGGATATTCATTAATTTCTAATAAAATTTTATTTAAAATTTTATTTTTATGTTTTAGTCTATATAATGGCTGACCCAAATTGCTTCGTGCAGGCGCAAATTGACATGGTCATAGGTAGTGATTTGATTCCTCAAATCCTCCTAACCGGAATCCGCCATAATATCTGTGGAAGCCCTCTCGCACAGAATACGATATTTGGCTGGATAATTAGTGGCCCTATCTCTCAAAAAGTGTCAACATTCTCGACACAGGTAGAGGAAGTTTCCAATGAACTTCTTAGTTCTCAACTAAGGAAGTTTTGGGAACAGAAAGAAGTCAAGCAGCCAGCTCAAGTATCGGAAGAAGATATAGCCTGTGAAGACTACTTTCAGAGGACCACATCTCGTAGGTCAGATGGAAGATATGTGGTCAGGCTTCCATTTAAATCCAATTTTCCCGCTCTTACGGCTCTTGGTCACTCCCGAACCATAGCCTATAATCAATTTCGCAGTATCTCAAAGCCATTTACGATGAGGTTCTCGAAGAATACCTCACGCTGGATCATATGGAACCCACAGGCTCGCATGAAATCATCTCTGATGGCAAGTATTTCTCCTTTTACCTGCCACATCATGCAGTGGTGAGGCCAGAAAAGCAAGAAAACCACCAAAGTGCGTGTTGTTTTTAATGCCTCAAGAAGCAGCGGCTCAGGCCATTCTCTTAACGACGTATTACATATTGGTCCCACATTACAACCAGATCTCATGGTTCTCATCCTGAGGTGGCGACTATATCAATTCGTTTTCAATGGTGATGTACAAAAGATGTACCGACAAATTGTTGTCCACCATGACGACCAGGATTTCCAGCAAATTCTCTTTCGCAGGTCACCAAATTCTCCAATTCAAGACTTCCGGTTGAAGACAGTCACATTTGGTGTAAATTGCGCTCCATATTTAGCCATTAGAACACTGCAACAATTGGCTAAGGATTCCAAGAAGAATTTCCCTCTCGTGGAAAAAATAATCTTCAAAGAAACCTATGTGGATGACGTATTATCTGGTTCACATACAATTCCAGATGCAGTAGAATCTTTATCTCAAGTGATACAAGTCCTCAACTCCGCAGGATTTCCATTACAAAAGATTACTAAAAATCATCCTAAAATTTTAGAAAATATACCAAAATCAGAACTTCTCGATTCTGATTTTTGTAAAATTTGAAAGTGCCAGTGCCACAAAAACCCTTGGAATACGATGGAATGCATTGACTGACACATTCTCGTACTCAGTATCGCCCATCGAAACAACATCCGCTGCTACCAAGCTTCAAATTTTATCTGCCGTTGCGAAACTTTTTGACCCGGCAGGATGGCTCTCGCCCATCATGACTCAAGCCAAGCTGCTTCTCCAAGAGCTCTGGTTAGAAGGCACCGACTGGGATGAATGCGTGAAACCCAGATCGCTCATCAAATGGAATGTTCTGGAGAACATTTCGTCCATTGGTCTCATCGAAATCCCTCGATGGGTACAATTCTCTCCCAAGAAGCGAATCCAGCTTCATGGATTTTGTGACGCTTCAGAGAAAACGTATTGTGCAGCCCTGTACATACGATCAATGGACATGAATAACCAAATATCCTGTCATTTACTGGTGGCTAAAGGAAAAGTTGCACCTCTGCAGACGGCCAGCTTACCAAGTTTGGAATTGTGTGGCGCCGTTTTACTTTCGCACCTAGCCAAGTCCGTTAAAGAAACTTTAGATGTCGAACTCTCAGACATATTTTTCTGGTCCGATTTTCAAATCGTTCTCGCATGGCTGGAAAAACCACCTCACACATGGAAAACGTACGTCGCTAATCGTACAGCCCAGATACTCCAAAACGTTGGAAATGCTATCTGGCGCCATGTCATCAGCAGCGAAAATCCAGCTGATTTGGGTACACGCGGATGCAAGCCCCAAGATCTTGTGTCCAATACTCTTTGGTGGAATGGCCCTGCATGGCTTCATCACCCCGAAGAAGCCTGGCCAAAACCAACACTTTCCAGTACTTTGCCCCCCGAGGAAAGTAGAGGTTCTTCTCACGTTAGATGACCATACCGACATTCTCGATCGGTTCTCATCATTTTCAAGGGCACTGCGTGTGATTTCTTACGTCTTCCGTTTTGTCCATAACGGACTCTCTAAATTGCGAAAATCTTCTCCAATTTCGAATTCCTCACTCTCGCAGGACGAAATTCGTTTCGCAAAAAGCCGGCTAATCTCGTTAGCCCAATGGCAATATTTTCCCAAAGAGCTGAAGGCTCTTCTCAGCTCAACCGCAGTCAGCAATAAAAGTCTTTGTGGACTTTAAAGCCTTTTCTCGACAAGGAAAATCTCATGAGAGTAAATGGTCGATTAGCTCATTCTGGTCTTAGTTATAGTGAGCGCCACCCAATAATTCTTCCTGAAAAATCCCGATTTTGCGTTTTGTACCTCGAGTTTCTCCATACTCTGCTCCTACACGCAGAACAAAGATTCATGTTCCGAATGGCTCGTCAAGAATTCTATATTCCTCGTCTTAAGCCCCAAATAAGGAAATGCATATTTCTATGCAAAGTTTGTACCATCCACAAACAAAAGGTTCGATCACAGATTATGGCAGCTCTGCCGCCTGAACGGTGTACCTTGTCGGTACCTTTCGCAACCACAGGTGTTGATTTTGCAGGCCCATTCCAAATTAAAGCATCTACGCTTCGAACTGCTGCCTTTCTCAAAGGGTATGTGGCTGTATTTGTATGCTTTTCCACAAAGGCCATTCATTTGGAATTGTGCTCTGATCTCTCTACAGAGGCATTCCGCGCCGCATTCGCCAGATTCGTTGGCAGAAGAGGCCTTCCCCTCAAAATCATGTCGGATAATGGTACAACTTTCGTTGGAGCTCAAAGAGCCATGAGCAAAGAATTTCTCAAATTCTCTAAGGAGGTGTCCAAAGATATTCTGGCCCAATACTCTCCGCAAGGTATTGACTGGGTTTTTATTCCTCCCAGTGCGCCTCACATGGGCGGTATCTGGGAGTCGGCAGTCAAACGCTTTAAGGCTCATCTCAAAAAGACTGCCGGCAATCACAAATTCCGCTTCGAAGAGTTCTCAACTCTGCTCTGTAGAATCGAAGCCGTGCTCAACTCTAGACCATTGTCTTCCCTATCTCAAGATCCCAACAAACTGATATCGCTAACTCCAGTTCACTTCCTGCGAGGTGCTCCACTAACGGCCTTGCCCGAACCCAACTCGGAAGATATATCCCTAATAAACCAATGGGAAAAACTCAAGGCGCTTCACCACCAGTTTAGCCGCAGATGGAAAACTGAGTACCTACAAGATCTGCACAAACGCTACAAATGGCAACACCCTCAAAAGGAGCTAGAAGGAGGTCAACTGGTGGTCATCAAGGATGAGCTGCTGCCCCCCAACGAATGGAGTCTCGGACGCGTCACTCATTTGTATCGAGGATCTGACGGCCACATCCGTGTCGCAGATATTCGGACCAAATCGGACGTTCTCAAGCGGCCCATAGTAAAATTATGTATTTTGCCGCTCGCGTAAAATCGTAATATCCAAAAAAAATCTCTTTTTTTTTTCGCTATCAGACTTTGGCTCAAGCCCTTAAGCTAATTTTGTTTTTCAATTCTATCTTTCCAGTTCCGCCCATAGCGATCATCATCGGTGCCAACTATGTCATCGGCTCCACGCTCTGCGGTATTGCCGCGGTTTTTGGCGATGAGCACAAGCCAGAGGGAGGATGTGGTGCGAGCGCATCGATACTGCCGCAACTGCCTGGCTCGGTCGCACGGGACCGGGTCGTGTGATTCGCCAAACTCGTGCAAAAAATGCAGGTTGGCGCGTCACACGCTCCTCCATCCGGTCCAGTCCCCAACTGGGCAGGGGCCGCCGAATCGCCGCACCACCCAACAGCGTCGACGACGTAATCGTGAGCCACGTGGACGACCTGAAAGCGGACGCACGAGGCATCGTCCTGAACCCCGGCATCGGCGCAGATCTGAGGATCTCCGCCACGGATTGCAGCGAAACCCTCTGCGCTCTCTTTGCGTCGAGCAACTACATGTAGCTTCCACCCCGAGAAGCTCCCAGCCTAGACAACGACCGACTCCCGATGTTCGTCGGAGGACAGCTCGAGCGATCGAGGACGCGATCGGTTCACTGTCCCGTCTACGAGATGCTCTCAATTAATGCACGAGTGCATGCGGGCCGCGATGTCTAAATCCCTTTAGACAAGCAATATGGTCAGTCCCTGAAAGAAGGAAGTAAAAATAATGAAATAGTATTTATAAAATGAATTAATGATACTTACCATTTTTACTTACCTTACCTTGCATACTTACCATATGGCAACCCAACTCTACACATAAATTCCCCTTTTATGTTTTTGGGTTTTCGCGGTTCGCGTTATCATCTGTTTTACATTCGGTCCTTGAACATTTTTGGCGAGATCGTGTTTTCCGCGCTTTTTTCCTTAAATACAAATTCGAACATTTTTATAGATATACATACAGTGTACTAATTTAACTTAAAACGTGTAAACGTGTAAATCGAAAATAAAAATACGTGTATTTAAATAATAATTGTGTATAATTATTCATAATTTCACTTAGTTTTCTTATCTTAATTTTAATAGGGAGAGAGGGAGAAACGCGCGAGTTACATACCCTGTAACCCAGCACACCACTCACCCTACTACTCACTCTGTAAACAAAACCGATATTGTTAACACAAGCAATATCGATGAAATAATAAAAAAAAAATACATAAACGATCAAGGAACTTAGAAAGATGCAACGTAATGAAAAAGATCTACGTACTTTGTTGACATATATAAACATTGCATCATTTTGATATCGTTGACCGAAAAAAAAAACAATATATAAACATTGCAACATTGTAAAAGCCTTATGCATAGTAATCAAATAAGTAACTGAACAACGAGGTCTTCTATAGCGATAAGAATCAAATTGTATTTTTTAGTCTTAAGATTCGTCTCAACCAAAAAGGTTGGAGTTTATCGGAAACAATAAAAGTACAAGTATAAAAAAAAATCAAGTTTTTTTGCCTTTTTCTATGCTTACATAAGTGGCGCAGTCAAACGGACTTTATCTAAAGATAAAGTTAATCGAACCACAGTCGCGGTATTATTATTTTTTTCTTTGAAAAAATTTGTTAACAAAAAAAACCAAATAAAAACACTCGATTAAAAATAAGAAATACGAAAAAAACCGTACAAACTTGAGTAGCCTTACAAGAAAATCTTACCAAATTATCCTTGTGGAAAATTAAAAAAAAGACAAAATTAAAAAAAAACACTAAAAATCAAAACAATGCAAAGCCAAAAGCTACATCAGATTCAGTTGGTCATTCAACAAGAAGAAGAACTTATTTACAACCTCTGGCGACAAAAGCAGGAGCAACAAATGCAACAAGAACAACAAGCTCAAATGTTGTAAAATCTTCAACTTAATAATCTGGGAATGTCCCCAAAAGATGTGGAAAACCAATTCAGGGCGATCCAGCCCCTAACAGATTCAACATACTTGACGTCGTTCATCAAGTCAGTGGAGCAGGTGATACAGCTATGTGACAGCAACGAGCAATTGAAATCTTTCGGCCTCAACATAATAATAAATGAAAAAATAAAAATAGAACCAGCGAAGACGATACAGGACCTCAGCAATAACCCAGATCGAGTTAAAGATGAAACTGAAGCAACAATTCCGCCCAAGGACAACCTTTGCACATATATAAAACGTATGTAGGGCAGTTCAAGTGAGTAATCTTAGAGAATTGTTCGAATATTTTGAAAAAGCAAAATATGAGTTGAAGGTATTGTATGAATTAGGGGATGGTATGTCCACCCTATATCAGCCAATAAGTGTTAATAGAGACTTGGTGGACATACTCATCGAAAAATTAGATTATACGGTTAGAGCGCACATTGGTGATGATATGAGACTAGATGATATCATCCGCTTATTCACAAAGCTAAATCTATTGGACAACGTAAGAGCGACAGATTACAATCATAGAAAGCCAAGGCAAGATAGACAAAATAGAGAGAGGAACTATAACAATATTTACAAACAAAACAATGAACACCCTAATACGAATAGACAAAACTACTACAATTATAACAACAACACATCAAAAGCTAACAAAAACGAAAACACTAACAACCTAAGCTATCAGGGTAATCGTAACATCACTAACAACCAAAGCTATCAAGCTTGAATAGACACTATTCAAGAACATAACAAGGACACAACCGAGGAAGTAAATTTTCTAACACCAACCTCAGAACAAAGTTACCAATAATATCAATAAAAATCAATAAACAAATTTTGAAGTGCCTCATAGATACTGGATCTGATACCAGCATTATTAAGCCAACAGCACTTCGCGGTTTTCAGCCACAACCCCTAAAAAAAAACTACATTTTAGCACTATAAACGGTGTTAACGAAATAACACACCACATCATTACACCTATATCGGAGGAATTTGGAATAGAGGGAACAGTTTCTTGGAAAGTAACAGATTTTTCTAATAAAAAAAGGCTCAGATAAGTTCCGGCGACAGACATATCGAGATATTCGGAAATCGAATATTATTCGAAGATTCCTCACAACCTTTTTTATATGAGGAAATATATAACTTAGAGGCAACGGAAAACAATATTAATTTAGACCATTTAAATAAAGAGGAAAAGGATAGAGCACAAGAATTACTAATTGAGTTTGTTGATACCTTTTTCATAGAGGGCGATAAGCTAACGTCCACAGGTGGAATTAAACACGAAATTATAACAAAAACAGATAAACCATTGTACTCAAAAATATACGGATATCCGCAAATTCATGGAAAGGAAATAGAACGACAATTAAAGGAAATGTTAGATAACAATTATTCGACCAAGTAGCTCTCCATACAATAGCCCGCTTTGGATCGTCCCCAAAAAAATTGATAATTCAGAAAAGCAAAAATGGCGTCTTATCGTGGACTATAGGCTTCTTAATGAAAACACCGTAGACGACAAGCTCCCAATCCCTAACCTGAATGACATTTTACACAAGTTAGGAAGAGCACAGTATTTCACGACGTTGGACCTTGCAAAGAGTTTCCACCAGATAGAAGTAAAGGAAGGACACAGGCCCAAGACCGTGTTTTCGTCACCGCTAGGGCATTATGAATTCGTAAGAATGCCCTTCGGCTTGAAGAATGCACCCTCTACCTTTCAACGATTAATGAATTCTGTACTAAAGGAACACATTAATAGAATTTGCGTCGTATATATGGACGACATATTTATACTGAGTACGTCCCTTGAGGAACATATAAACAGCATAAAATCTATTTTGACAACACTTAGACATGTACAATTACTCCACAAGCCAGACCCAAAAAAAAATAGAAATAATTCAAAATTTAAAACTTCCCAATACCCAAAAACAGATCAAGTCTTTCCTATGTATGACAGGATTCTACAGAAAATTTATTAAATATTACGCAAAAATAGCGAATCCAATGATAAAATACCTTCAGAAAGAGGAAAAGGTAAACAAAAACGATCCGAATTATATTTATGCCTTCGAAAAATTAAAGGATATTGTGACCACAACACCAATCCTTAGATACCCCAATTTTGCACGTCGGTTCAAATTGATCACCGACTCAAGTAACTCCGCTCTGGGAGCAATTACCCAAGACGGACATCCGACTGCTTTTGCATCGCGGACACTGAATAAACACGAACGAAATTATTCAGCAGTTGAAAAAGAGTTACTTGCCATCGTATGGGCTGTCAAATATTTTTGACCATATATCTATGGCCGAGAATTCGACCAGAGTGACCATTAACCACTTAAGTGCCTCCAGAAAAAATTTTCAGGAAAAGATATAAACCTTAGATTGCAAAGATGGTTACTACAATTGGGAGAATACAATGCTAAGATAAACTATATAAAAGGGAAAGATAATACATATATATGTATATACATAAAACATACAATCCGCTTTCCATTAATAGAAATAGCCGTACATTAGTATCTAAAATCCAAGAATTCATGGCAATCAAAGGAAAATAAAAAGTTTGTTTTCGATAACGAATTTAATAATGTAAACGTAAAAGAATTTCTAACACCGCAGAATGTTGAGTTTCATTTCACAAAACCTAATAGCCACACAGGAAACTCAGATGCCGAGAGACTAAATAACACTATCACAGAAAAAATCAGAACTTTAAACATAGAAAATAAAATTACAATTATTGAACAAATGAACAAAGCCATTTATTGGTACAATAACACACACCATTCCACAATAAAATACACACCCTTTGACCAGAGAACGTGGAATACCAGAGAAGTCCTAATTTGGCTTTTGAGCTTAATTCTGATTACAACTATCAGGTTCACTTAACAGAGTTGTAGAATACAGAGATTTTGAAGAGAGCAATCAGAGACTTCAGAAGTAATGAGATATCCCACTGTTAATAGATAGCGTGGTAACAGCAAATCTGGCGATGAAACTTTGGCCACCTTTTCACACAAGGCCAAAAATGCTTTACACTGGAAACAGTTGAGAATGGGTATTTTCACACCTAAACCAACCGCAGCTTCACTCAATCATTTTGAGTCGGCATGTCACATATATAAATACTTTCATATGCACCTATGTATGAATCCGACGATGAAGATTCAATATTGAAATTATATAGGATAATTCGAAATTATATTTATACAAGAATATGCGAAATTCAGCATATGTAATACTTTAGTTACTATTTTATTAGAAATTAATGAATATCAAAATTTTATTAAAAATATGTAGGTAATAAGAATTAATTAAATTATCATGGAACACGATTTTTCCTTAAAATTTAATTTGTTTACAATAATTAATTGTTATCAAAATGTTTAGCTATCAGGCGAATTTCAAAAAGAAAGCATCCCTTATTTGTCTACTACAAACAATCAACTCGATCATCTGTTCGATTTTAATTGTTCTCATTTTTTCGTTTTCTATATATTTTACTACGTCAAATATATATGCACATATGCGAAGCAGAATTATCTATTTTTCATTGATAAATACGCGAGATCGGCAACACAGCAATCATGCGATTGAATTTTTGTTATTTTTCAAGATTTTGTCATTTTGCGCTTGCTCAGCAGTTAGCACATCAAATTGTTTCTTTTGTCGATTTCACTCTCATTGGTGCACATAACACACATATACGCCTGCGTATTTGTTGTTGCTTTTGCTTTCGTTTCTTGAGGAAGAGAAAGAATCAGAAACTTTCTGATTTTCGATTTGGTCTTTGATATACAATACAAAAGCACACATGGGTAATAGGGAGGGTCAAATTTGTATAGCAAAAAACCGTGACATATCGCATAGCAAGAACTAAAACTAACATGGATTTTAAGTATTGTATATGTTTCCACAATACCATGGGTCTAAAATAATGTTGACCACGCGTATTAAAAAAAAAATATTTTTTCCATACAAAACATTAAAAAAAAATTATTTTTGTATGGATAGACATACTAATTTCCGAAAATTCGGAGCATCAACATTAATTTTAGACCTATCGGTTGTCGTATAAATATACTTAAAATAATAGTAGTTTCCGCTTTTGCTTTACAATCGTGGCCACAAAATTAGGACCGCTCTAATGTATATGTGTAACAGAATGCACGAAATAAATGTTCGTTTGTGTTCTCATTCTATATTTGTCATCATCGCGTATGCAGAAGCATGGACTCAATGATTTGTGATATGCAGAGGGTTTATATTCTAATGGTGCAACTAGCCACGAACGTACCGCCCTTACCTACCGCCCGTACGTAAAAACAAAAATTTGTCAAAAGTTATGCCCGTAGCAGCGACGGAGAAATCGACTGTTCTTTCTTATATACATAATAACAATGTTGCCATGTAACACTGTGCGTGCATGCTTTTAATCACACTTACCATTTTCATGATCAAATTTCATAATATATATGTTAGAAACTAAAAAAAAAAATTAATATACGTGAAGTATATTTTAATAAATAACCAAACACGATGATAGTTTTGATCAATTAAAAAAAAAAACTAAACTTTTTTAGTTAATTTTTTATTCATTTATAAAAGTCTAAGCTGGTAACCCTGTAAAGATATAGAGCGATCAGCTGACACGTTTTTACGTTAAAAATCTAAAGGCTGTTGATTCTCTCCTCTACGAGCAACGTCTACGTCACCGTCATACGGTGGTGAGTTTTCGTTAACACGACGTTCCCATAAGATAGGTCGTGTCAGCTGACACGTTATACGTTTTTACGTCGGTGGCTAGTTGCAGCATAAATCTCATATATATTCGGAGGCTGATTGCCTCACTCATCCCTTTCTGCTATTTGCACATGAAACCAGCCGATTGGTCGCCCGTACTCGTATACGAACTATATAAACGAAACGAAAGCAAAAGCAAAAACAAATACGCAGGCGTAGATGTGTGTTGTGTGTACAAACGCGAGTGAAATCGACGAAAGACGATCAATTTGATGTGTTGGCTGCTGAACAAGCGCAAAATGACAAAATCTTCAAAAATAGCAAACGCATGCCAATTGTTGTTGCGTGACTGAACGATAGAATTTACATATGTGTTTTTGACAACAAAAATTAGCATGCGTGGCTGTCTATTCCTTTATGTGACGGCAGAGCAAAAGCAGAGAGAGCAGAGAAGGAATGAATTTACTATAAGGAGCAACAACAACGTGCTCGTTTTTTTTTTTCATTGTACTTTTCTGTTCCTTTACATTGAATATCAACACGTACTATTACTTGCTGATATTTCTGATTGCCTGATACACGGCATCGGGTGCTTCGATAAAACGATGCCATATGCATCTTTGTCAAAATTACTGAAATTTTATAAAATTTAATATTATAAAAATGGTAAATAATATTGTGAAACACCTCATATGTTATATAGGAAGTGCACATATTTATAAATATATGCATTTTGTGAATGGAGTATACCTATAAGCACTCCATACGTATGTACATACATATACTTAGTAGGGACATAAATACTGTTACAACATTAAACACACGCATTTGAATAGAAGAATTGAGCATACCACATAATTCTCATATGATTTATAAAATATAACCTTTAAAGCGTTAGTCTGTATAGGGAATTCTAAATTGTGTGAGTTTTCAACATGGAATGGTCAGATAATGAAAACCGTATCGCTGTTATAGCGCTTTTTAAGTGTGAAAAAGGTGATATTTTCAAAACGCTCCGTCCGCTCGGCATTAGTCGCATGTTCGTCTACCGGTGCATAAAACTGTTTGAGGAGACTGGGGATGTTAAAGACCGCGACCGGTCGGGCCGTCGCACAGTTCGAACGCCGCAAGTCATCAAAGCTGTCAAATCAAGAATTCTGCGAAATCCGCTCCGAAAACAGAAAATCATGGCCCGGGAGATGAATGTTTCGCAAAAGTCCATGAGTCGAATTATTAAAAAAGACTTGGGACTTGGGGCTTTCAAACGCCGTACCGGACATTTGTTGACTGCAGCTTTGAAAAAAAATAGGGTGGTAAAATGCAAACGTCTTTTGGTGAAGCATGCTGATAACTTGCACAGAAAAATCTTGTTTACCGATGAAAAAATTTTTACCGTGCAGGAAAAATTTAATAAACAAAATGATAGGGTGTATGCACGGTCATCTAAGGAAGCATCTGAACTGATTCCACGGGTCGAAAAAGGTCATCACCCAGCTTCAGTCATGGTTTGGTGGGGTGTCTCTTATGATGGGATAACTGACTTGCATTTTTGCGAACAAGGGGTCAAAACATCGGCCAAAGTTTACCAAGAAACCGTTTTGGAAGCTGTTGTAAGACCACTTAACCATTCCATGTTCCAAAACCAATCATGGACTTTCCAGCAAGACTCTGTGGCGGCCCATAAGGCTAAAACGACCCAAATCTGGCTCCAAAACAATTTACCAGCATTCATTTCCTCTGAAGAGTGGCCCTCTGGCAGTCCGGATTTGAACCCGCTGGATTACAAATTGTGGACAGTTTTAGAGGACATGGTTTGCCACAAAAGATACCCCAACATTGATTCTCTTAAGACAGCTTTGATTCGTGCTGTGGCCAATTTCCCAATGGAGGAGGTGCGTGCGGCTATTGATGATTGGCCAGTCCGACTTAAGGCGTGCGTGAAAGCCAAAGGCGGGCATTTCGAATGAATACTGCTTTTTTGTATACAATATATATCAATAAATATGTAAAAAAAATTGGTCCAAAAATATTCATTATTTTTAATTTTATAGCATAAAATGTGTGTAACAGTATTTATGTCCCTACTAAGTATATTGAACATTAGTAAAAATTCTTTATAATAAATTCTATATATAAAATTCATTCATAAAACTATTTACTATTATGTGATTTTATTTCAATATATGTTAATTTGCTATGTTAATTTACAGAATTTTTCTCCTGGCATTGTTCTCTTCAATATCTCTGTGTTCTACAACTCTGTTAAGTGACCCTGATATTTGCAATCAGAAATAAGCTCAAAAGCCAAATTAGGACTTCTCTGGTATTCCACGTTCTCTGCTTTGACGCTCAAAATAATAGAGTAAAACATGACACAATATACGAACACCTAAAGAAACAAAAAGAGAACACCGTAAGAATAGCAAATGGAGATAGAGAAAAAAACACCGAACTTAGAAGAAAGGGATATATTAAAAATTACAAATCTGTCAGACATAAAGAAACTCCAAAATTTGTACACTAACCAATAGAAAATATCCATAGCAGTAACATCAAACGACCTCTTAAATACGAATCAATTCCAGGTCCCGCAAGCAATCATCCTACTACTGATAATGTACCTTACCATGTCCAAGTAATACCGGTACATAACAAGCAAGGGTTTGTGTCGATCATAACAGCCGAAGAGGAGGTAGCCAACAACACCAACATCGTACTTCATGTCATAAATCCATTCGAAGTAGAAATAATCATCAACGCGATTGAGCAAAATATTAACCTATTAAACCTAAATGACAGAACGTCAATAAAAATCGAAATACAAAATATTAGAACAAAATTGAAAACCCTAATACCATCAAAACACAGACAGAAAACAGGCCTTTTAAATGTGGTGGGATCAGCCGAAAAATGGTTGGTCGGAGTAATGGATAAGGAGGACAGACAGGACATAGTAGGTCACTTGCAAGCTGTAGAAACAAACACACCCAACTCTATTGAAAACCTTAGCAAACAAATAACTATTAACGACTACTTCAACAGAACAATTACAATGCTTAGACAAAGAATAATTAACGACCGAACGAAAATACAGTCCTTACTCAACACAATCAGCAGAGGAGATTACGAAGTGGTAAAAAGACTAATTTACTTTGAACTAGTACAGACATTGCAACATCTCAAAGACAAAATAGAAAGAATTCAAGATAGTATAGCATCCGCCAAGTTCAATTTAGTGCACACATCAATTCTAACCGCGGAAGAAATAGAAAAATTCAACATAGACTTTTCAAAAATAAAATGGCTAAATATAGGAGTAATGGAGTTCAAGAAAAACCTCCTAGTAATAGCAATAAAGGTCCCAACGGATTTTGTCATCGCTAAAATTCGCTTAATATACCCAATCTCTAATGTGAACGACTACCGTATAGATGACTGTCTACGCCAGGAAATTATGTCACGCGCATTGTCTGTTGTCACCTTTATAGAAGACGAAGGCAACTCTGACTTGATCAGTCAGCAGTCGGTTCGTCTGTTCTTCTTTTTTTTTCACTCTTGTATTTTTCTCCACACGAACAGTGCGCGTATTTTTTTCTTGCCTTAATAATTTTTATGTATCGAGTGTTTTGTACTCTACAAACTTAATAAGTATTAATATATATTCTTAATACTTTCCATTCTGGAAATATTATAATTCGCTTTGATAATAAATTGTGTATATCACTTATACATAATTCGTTTAATAATAATATACAACGTTTATATATATCCCGAGGTTTATTTTGTACGAAATAAAATACAACAAAAAAACAATTCGTTTGTGATTTTCGTGCTTTTCTCCTTCATTTTAATACGGAATTTCTTCCGCTAACGAAAATGATTAAATTCATTAAAATTTGATTAAAACATATATTTTGAACAATGGTATTGGCCACCAACGGCTTTACAATTTGGAAGTTGATGGAAAGTGTGCTAATGCGAATACAACAACTACCACAAGTATCAGCAGCACCACCATCTCACCAACCATAACAATAACAACAACAGTTAATAAAGCGAACCAATGGAAGAAGATCAACAGTAACAGCGGCAACAACAGCAGGATTTGCCATCAATTATATACAGCAATAGTTTGCAAGTGGCAAAGGAGATGCTGAGAAATGACACATCCAGCAAACATTAACAATCCCGAAAACACCGGATTTCGGATCATAGTGAAGCCAAGTAGATTTCTATTTTTATTATTTATTACTCTTTCTTATCTAAGAGCGATTAATTGGAAATAACTTCAATTTTTGTTAGAAATCAAGAAACAGTCGGTAACTAAAATCTCAGCGGTGCAACTCAACCAAGGTATGAGCCCACCGGCATCTGTCTCACGTACACATTTACCAAGCCGAATATATCACAGAAATAGGTAATAAAATATTTAGTCTTCTAAGATATACAACACTTAAGGAATTAAAACTAAGCAATAATTGTATTATAAGAAAAACATGTAATTTGAAGTTCGATAATAACACAAAAATCTAACAAATTAACGAAGAAACTATCATAATACAAAAAACCGAAGATCTCGAGATTAGCTATGAAAATACAACCGAGAAACTTACTGCAAATTACATAATATTATTTTCCAACAACACAATAAAAGTTAGAAATGAAATCTTCACAAACAGAAACACCGTATTTAGACAAACAATAGTCGAAAAAAAGAAAAATAATAATATAACATTCCAACATAAAATCGAATTTAATGACATTATATTTAAACAATTTGACAATATAACAGAAATAGAAGAACTTAAATTCCACAAAAATATCTCATATACCATTACCACAACAACAGTAGTAGTTGTAATGCTATGTCTGGTAGTAATGTATATCTTTGTCAAGAAAAATTCAAACAAAAGAGAGAAGGAGTTACATACCCTGTAAACAAAACCGATATTGTTAACACAAGCAATCAACGAACTTAGAATGATGCAACGTAATGAAAAAGACCAACGTACTTTGTTGACATATACAATAAACATTGCACCATTCTAATATGGTTGACAGAAAAAAAAAAAACAATATATAAACATTGCAACATTGCAAAAGCCTTATGCTTAGTAATCAAATAAGTAACTGAACAACGAGGTCTTCTATAGCGATAAGAATCAAATTGTATTTTTTAGCCTCAACCAAAAAGGTTGGAGTTTATCGGAAACAATAAAAATAAAAGTATAAAAAAAGCTCAAGTTTTTTGCCTTTTTCTATACTTACATAAGTCGCGCACTGGCATGTATAATTAGAAGAAGAATAACAAAAGATATTGCACTTTGATAGAAAATAAATAAAAAGCAATAGCAAAGAGAGAGAGTGAGAGAGTGTGTAAGAAAGTATCTGCAATAAAAAAGAAGAGAGTAGTAGGAAAAAAATGTGAATACAACACACCAGCAGCGCTGCGCATTAACTCTGGCGTAGACAACTGTTATTATTGTTATCATCATTATTATAATTATTGTTATTATTAATAATATTAATAATTTTAAACAAAGTAAAGAATTTGACATGTTAAAATTGTGTTTGAAAATTTTAATAATATTTTAAAATGATTATTAGAAATGCAACCCTGCGCCGGCTGACGGGGGAAATTAGAGGAGTATAGCTATATGTTTTCTTTTTGACGTAGCTGAATGAGAGCGACAGGGATGCGGGATCACACGTACAAGAGGAAAGTGGTTAGTTTTTTCCCAGCGTCTATACTAAGTTACCCACTTTTTTAACCACTTTAGAGGGTAATGCTACCCACATATTAACCAGATAATTACCCAGTTCTGGCTAGCAGGGTAGTAGGAAGAGTATACTTTTTTTCTGTGTGTACAGTAGTGCGATATTTAACTCTTACGTATACAAGAGTAACTAAATTAGATGATCGAAACAAAAAAGAGAAGTTCCTTATGGTTCGCATACGGAGTAGCAGAACAGAGGTATACGTATAGGTATATTTTGTTTTAATTATTAGACGGTACGTTGTACTATGATAAGTGCCGAGATTAAGAGATATCAATATGTATGCATATGTTTTGAATTAAATATAGTGTTCAATACAGAGTTCTTGTAATAATTACATGGTACGTTGTATTGTGTCAATTCGTAAATTCACGAAAAATAGCCAAAATCAGAGTTAGTAAGCCAATAACTAAAATTGAGATGAAAATTATATGTATGCATTTACGAGAACAAGAAAAAGTAAAGTGTATAAAATTGCTTTTGTTACTCTTCTTTGGTAGAACACAAATAACTAAAAACAATATGATGTAAGTATGTATGTACGTATGTACATACAAACTTGACCTGCAAGAAGTATACTGGTAAATTGATTAGTAAATTTGAGAATTTTTAATTTTTTTTAACCTTTCGTTTCTTTTGGTCCCATATGTGTGATTTTACATTTCTCAATTTAAATAGTGCAAGGTAAAACTACTTTTTACATTCCTTCTACATTAACGACAATCCCACAAAGAAAACGTCGCATACAATTTGCTGAGAACCACGCTAATTGGCCTCTTATTAAATGGAAAAATGTGGTTTGGAGTGATGAATCTAAAATCAACCGTCTTGGTCCAGAGGGTAGAAAATATGTTGGACGGCCAGAAGGAGCGGGATTGAATCCTAAGTTTGTTTTAACCATTGTAAAACATGGTATCATTAATGTATGGGGATGTTTCTCCTGGTATGGAGTTGGTCCTATACACCTTATATAAGGAATACTCACCAAGGAAACCTACATAATATATTTATTTATATATATATATATATATATATATATATATATATATAAATATATATATATATATATATATATATATATATATATATATATATATATATATATATATATATAAATATATATATAAATATATATATATATATATATATATATATATATATATATATATCTTCTTCTTCTTCTGATGTGGCCATAACAACCGAATATCGATTTAGGCCGAAAATAACATGCTTCGCCAGACATCTCTGTTCTTCGCTAGCTGGCGCCAGTTAGAAATTCCAAGCGCCGTCAGGTTCTCCAGTACTTGGTCTTTCCACTGGAGGTTTGGTCTCCTCTTCTGCGGCGTCCTCCAGCGGGTTCCTTCTTAGCTGGAGCGTACTCGCCACCAACGCAAATAGGTCCAAAGATCTTGCGTAGGACTTTTCTCTCGAAAACTCCAAGTATTCGCTCATCCGAGGTGGAAATTGTCCAGGCTTCAGCGCCATATGTTAGGATAGGCATGATGAGAGACTTGTAGAGTGTAGTTTTTGTTCTTCGAGAAAGGACTCGACTTCTCAGTTGCTTACTTAGCCCAAAGTAACACCTGTTAGCAAGAGTTATCCTACGGATGATCTCCAAGCTGACGTCATTACTGCTGAAAATGCTGGTTCCAAGATAGACAAAGTCCCTTACTACTTCAAAAGCGTAGTCGTCAACAGTGACGTGCTGTCCAAGACGCCGGGGCTCTTTTTTTGTTGACACTAGATACTTCGTCTTGACCCATCCGACGCGACTCTCTTTCCAACTCTGAGAATGCTGCACTGACTGCTCGCGTGTTCATGCCGATTATGTCAATATCGTCGGAATACGCTAACAGCATGACACTTTTGTTGAAAATAGTGTCATTATGTCGTAGATCAGCAGGTCGTATTATTTTCTCCATAATAAGATTGAAGAAGTCGCACGATAACGAATCACCTTGTCTGAAAGTATTAAACGGTGCAGAGAGGTCCTTCCCAATTTTCACTGCACAACGGGAGTTATGCAGTGTCATTCTACAAAGTGGAATGAGCTTTGCAGGAATACTGAACTCAGACATTGTTGCGTAGAGGTAATCCCTTACCGTACTGTCGAAAGCGGCTTTATAATCAACAAATAGGTGGTGTGTGTCGATCTGTTTTTCTTGGGTCTTCTCCAGGATTTGGCGCAGTGTGAACATCTGGTCGATGGTGGATTTACCAGGTCTGAAGCCACACTGATACGGTCCAATCAGGTTGCTGAGCTTCAACCTTTCACACAGCACGCTCGATAGAACCTTGTATACGATGCTCAGGAGACTTATTATACGGTAATTGGCGCAAATTGTGGGGTCTCCTTTTTTATGTATAGGACAGAGAACACTGAGCCTCCAATCATCAGGCATGCTTTCATCCAACCATATTCTGCTTATGAGCAGAATATGGTTGGATCGACGGCGAAGTCGATCAGCCTCATTCCGTTATCGGAGGTGTTCTGGTGGAGGCTGAATTTTCCGACAGTTGGACCAAAGGTACCTTCATTGCCCACCCTGGCATTAAAGCCGCCACGCACGATTTTGATATCGTGGCGGGGGCAGCGGTCACAAGCTTCTATATATATATATATATATATATTGTATATATATATATCTATATATTGTATATATATATATCTATATATTATATATATATATATATATATATATATATATATATATATAGATATATATATATATATATATATATATATATATATATATATAGATATATATATATATATATATAACAGGGTTGACTTTTATATTATTTTAACAAAATATCCAAAATATGGTTTTTGTTGGGTTTAGATCGTCTTGGAAGACCCGCACGGTCGACTGCTGTTTTGTTTCGGGCTCATACGCATATATCAATGATTCGTCATCTGTCACGATCTTATAAACAGCATTCGATGCACCGCTATCGAATTTTTTCATTATTTCTTTGCACCAATCTACACAATTCTGCTAGATCCAACGAGAACGAATCTTTCTAACAGTTAACTGTTTATGTAATATCGAATGCATGGGAATGGAAATAATGTTTAAGGATGCCTCTATCTCACGTATGTCATTTGACGATATTTCATTATCAGTTCACGCACAGCATTGATGGTTTCTGGCACAATGACCGATTTTGAACGACTTTCATGAAATTCGCTCTGGAGCGAACGGCGATCACCATTGAATTGGAGGGTTGGTGCTTCATCGCCAAATGCCGCATGAAGACGATCGAAGCACTGCTATTGAAATAATTAATTTCAAAAATCATAGCTCGAAATTGTTCACGAGTTAAATCCATTTTTTGAGCAAGATGAATTTTTCAATCCACTTTCCAATGGAAATGTCAGATTTTACGAAAGCGTACAAGATCATACTTCATACATTATACATTCATATAAAATTATCAATAATTACAACATGTTAGTTCAAGATGTTGGTATTCAAAGAAACATAGTGGTTACACAATATTATATTGATTAAAGTCATATTGACTAGAGTTTTCGAATTTATAATCTATAGTCTTATTAATAGTACTACTTTAATGGGTGTTACAACACAACCAACGGACATAAATAAAATTAATGTGCAAAATGGACTTCTTTACGAACAAAAAATTACAAATTCAGTTATAAAAATAATAGATAATCCTGGGCTGGACACGACCCTCGTAGTTCAAAAAATATATGAGCAAAATTAATATTCCGGGTACCCCTATATCCTTGTTGTTGTAGCAGCACAAATACGGAAATGTTTTATTTTGTTTCGTATTTTTTGTTTCTTTTAAATGTGGTTTTTGTTATCGTCGGTGTCTCGTTGTTGTAGCTGGTTGTTAACGTCGATATCTTCTTGAGCGGAAGGTTGAGGTATCTGATCTATCGAAGCTGTTCCCAGTGACTCGAAATTCAGGTCGCTTGTGTTGACATTGCATGAAAAAACATACTTAACGTTGAATAGTCCTCAGGGAGGGCTACAATCTCGTCAAGATTTAGTGTAACACATGGACGATTAGGACAATATGACATATAAGTAACTTTCCAACAATTGGTTTTCCGGCCAAGCGACTGACGTTTCTACTACTTAAACCATCGGATATAGAGGAGTTTTAGCTATGACAGAAAAATCATTTTGGCGGTTCTAAAAGGGATAAGAAAAAAATATTTTTGTTTCGTCAACCTTTCAACTTAATTTTTTAAACTAGGGGTGAAATATAATTTTTTTTTTTTTGTATGGGAAGCGATTTTCTTTAAAGTGCATATGTAGATATAATAAAAATTAATTGTAGAGTGGATATTCCCAGTGGGAAAGGGGAATTATTGGTAATGCACAAAGTAATGTATTGCCCTTATAGCCGATACATTACAAGATTTTTGCACAGACATGTCCTACGATTACTTTCGTTGGACATGTCTGTCTGTAGCTTTCAGTAAAGAGCAACACATTACCGCCTTCATTACCAAATATTACATATTCCTCTAAAAAGTTGCATGGCAAAAGTAACACGAAATCATATCATGCGTTTTGTGTATATAAGCACACATCTCAGCATAGTATTCTTTCTGGACATACGTGCTAGAAATATATCTCCTAGATTATTACAAATAGGATGAGAAAAGTTAGTTAATTTGTTCACATTTTATTTATTATAATTTATTATTTATTACAATAAACGATAAACACTTAAAGAGGTAAGAACTTAGGTATGGGGTGGCTGCACACTTAGGCCAACATGGGCCCATTGTGCAGCCACACGGTCTCTATCTATCCCTAATTTCATTTTGAGCCACTTACTTTTCTTTCTCGTTCCTCGTCTCTGCAGCTTCTGCAAAAGTCGTGCGTTAGGTGGCCCAATCCTATTCTTCCAGCATGTATGCCAAGAATGAAGTGGCCTGTAATTACTCCCGTCATGACCCTCAACATGCTTCTATCTAGACTGAGCAGACTTTTTCGCTGCTCAAGTTTCGCTGTGGCCAGATCTGTTGCACGGTTTTGCTTGTGATAGAGTGCGTCCAGAGCTCATTTGTCTTGTCTATCATTCTCCCCTTTACTGTTAGCTTACAGGTGCGCAATGGACTGCCGACGCTTGCAAAATCAAGTGAGAGTTCTAGCGTATTGCCATTTCTGGCTAGTTCGGCCGCCCTGCAGTTGCGTGCAAGGTCACTGTTACGTCTAGCGATGCAAACACAAGCGATTCGCCTGGAATGCTGTAGACTTCGTAACTATAACAAAAAGTAAACACAGGCACTTGAACCTGGATTACTTATGGTAAAAAAAAGAAGAATGCAAACACAGGCACTTGAACCTGGATTGCGTGTATGATTAAAACAACTAGGCAAACTAATTATTCGTGATCAATTGAATTCCGTGAAAGTCACCAAGTCACCAACAAAATAATATCGTTTGCAAACATTTTGTTTATAATGTGTGTGTAAACAATAATTTGCAATCACCCGCGCAACCCCCCCCGATAAGTGCATTATAAAAAAAAATAGTTGATACACACTGCACAAGTGAAAGTAACAAATCTTTTGCCTTGTTCCTCACTCTAACACTACATTAAAATTTGCAACAACAATAAATACAGACAAAACAAATAATTTGTTCTCTCGTAATATACTATCTCCCTCTATACCGTGGAGTGTACAATGCGCTTCTCCTGCTGTAACACCAACAGCTACAACATCAAAGCAAACAAATAACGGCCTTTCTACTGGAGTGCATGACCCAGTAGTTAAAGAAACTAGTTGCGATGACTAATAAAGATCCAGTTGCTGTTCAAACTGGAATTGATCGCTACATTACTGTAGTAAAGCGAAAAAGAAGTCCACAAAATTCAATACAAATGAATTCAACAAAAATTCAAAAGCAGAACACTGCCCCTATTAGTTCGGAAAATAGATACGTTTTGCTTTCAGGTGATGAAAGTGACGAAAATATTATCTCCAAGAAAAATTTCAAACCCCCACCCATTTTCTTAAGAGAACGCAACTCAGATAAGTTGATTTCTAGAATTTCAAGTCTTATAGGACCAAAGAATTTCCATGTTGTTCCTATTCGCAAAGGCCAAATTGAGGAAACGAAAGTGCAAATCTACAGCGAAACTCATTATCGCAAAGTAATTGCGGAATTTGATGCTGTAAAAAAGAATTACTACACATATCAGCTAAAAAGTAGTAAAGGCTTAATCGTAGTACTCAAAGGCGTCGAACCCAACGTTGACATTAACGAAATCAAACTTGCCCTTCAGGAAGAAGGGTTTCAAGCCAAAACGATATTCAACATTCTCAACAAGAGCAATATACCTCAACCGTTATATCGTATTGAGCTTCAGCCTGAAACAAAACCCCTAAAAAAAGGTGAAGTACACCCCATATATAAAATTCGATATTTATTGCATCGCAAAATCACAATCGAAGAACCCCATAAGAGAACTGGACCTTCTCAGTGCAGTAACTGCCAAGAATATGGACATACTAAGACATATTGTACCCTGCCAGCTGTTTGTGTGATTTGTGGAGATCTCCATAAATCAAACATATGCCCAAAATCTAAAGGCGATGCTAGCATGAAAAAATGCAGCAATTGTGGAGGTAATCACAAAGCAAATTATAGAGGTTGCCCAGTATATACAACCCTAAAGCTAAATTTCTCCGCTAACAATCAACCTCTAAAACCAGTTGAGCAAACTCAGATAGCCAACTCAAGTAAGAGACAAAATATTGATGTAACACAATTCTTCTCTGCAATCCCAAACAAGAATCAAACCAATTCATACGCTAGCGTGTTAAAACAAAACCCACACCAACCAAGCAATGTAAATAATGAGCAGAAACACTCACTGCCCACCCAACAGCCAAGTACCTTTGAACATTTGCTTCAAACATTAATTCAGAATATGAACCAATTCATGAACTCAATGCAAACAATGATGCAAGAAATGATGAAAAATCAATCGATGTTACTCCAAACATTGCTATCGAGACCATGAGTTGTCTCAAGATATGACACTGGAACGCCAACGGCTTAAGCCAGCACCGTTTGGAGCTAATTCAATTCCTTGAATCCAGCCAAATCGACATAATGATGATATCTGAGACCCATTTCACTGACAAAAATTGCTTCCAAATACCATATTACCAACTGTACACCACAAATCATCCGCATGGTAAGGCACGCGGAGGAACTGCCATGATGATAAAAAGCAGAATAAAACATCATGTTCTCGAAGATTTCAGTAGCGTCTACTTGCAAGCAACATCTATATGTCTGGAAGAATACATCTCTAAGCTAGTAATATCTGCGATATACTGTCCCCCAAGATACAGTATTACCGAGCAGCAATATAAAGAATTTTTCTCAACTCTTGGTAGCAAATTCTTGGTTGCTGGCGATTTCAACGCCAAACACACTCACTGGGGCTCCCGCTTAATAACTCCAAAAGGCAGAAGACTATGTTCAATCATCACTAACCACGGCTACGATGTTATTTCAAATGGTCAACCGACATATTGGCCGACGGACAAGAGGAAAATACCCGATCTCATAGACTTTGGAGTCGCCAAAGGTTTGCAGATGGAAAATATCTCCCCAGAGTGTAATTATGATCTATCATCTGACCACTCACCCACGGTAATATCTATAAAATCACCAAGCCCCCAAAGCAATTGCGTTAGAAAGAAAATAGACTGGTTAAAATTCAAGAAATATATAAATTCCCATCTTCCTCTGAGTACTGTATTAAGGAATGGACACTCTGCACTCGAAAAATTCAACCAGCTGCTCTCATTAGCTCTCAGCTCAGCCACCTGCACAAAGGTATGCAAGCAATCAAACTATAGCCCATACACACCAGCCGATATTGAATTGCTAGTAATACAGAAAAGAAGACTCCGAAGACAATGGCAAGAATTCAGATCACCGAATCTGAAAACACAGCTACAGCACTGCACTCGAAAGTTAAAGCAAGCCTTAAAAAATAAAAACAACAAAGAGTTAGAAGAGCACATAGCGAAATTAACACCTGGTGAAGCGTCAGACTACTCTTTGTGGAAATCAGCAAAAAACTCAAATCGGCCAATTCTCACTGATTCCCCCATCCGTTTGAGTGACGGTAATTGGGCTAGAAGCAACTGTGAGAAGGGTTTGGCTTTTGCAAACCACCTAAAAAGTGTGTTTACACCCAATCCACCCTCTTCACAGTCCTCATTACCAATATTAACTTCTCAACCTTGCTCAATAACGCACAAAATTAAAAAAAAGGACATATTCAAAGCAATTTATAAAGATTTAAACCCAAAAAAATCACCTGGTCCAGATAAAATTACCGGTAAAATGATAAAAGAGCTACCTCCGGCTTCAGTAATTCATCTAATGCACATTTTCAATGCTATCCTTCGTATTAAACACTATCCCAAATGCTGGAAAACTTCAAAAATTATTATGATAGCAAAACCAGGAAAAGACCCTACAAAAGTTGCATTGTACAGACCTATCAGCCTCCTGCCTCTACTTTCTAAAGTATTCAAAAGCTACTTGTCATGAATATAACTCCATTTATTAATCTCAACATGGCACGATGGCCTTATTTACAAACTCAAACTATTACTGCCTGCAAATGTCTCCTCATTGCTTAGTAGCTACCTCACGAAAAGACAATTTCTGGTACATCACAAGGATTACACAACAAATCCATTGGATATTCACGCTGGCGTTCCTCAAGGAAGCGTTTTGGGCCCCTTACTGTATCTCTTATACACTACAGATATGCCCAGCAATAACCATACATTTATATCGACCTTTGCAGATGATACGGCAATATTGTGCTCTCGCTCTAACCCCATAGAAGCTACTAAACTCCTGCAGACTCATATCGATTCTCTCGAAATCTGGCTAGCAAAATGGCGTATAAAAGTCAATGAATCAAAGAGCGTACATGTAACCTTCACGCTAAGGCCAGATACATGTCCCCCACTTAAAATTAATAGCCAATCAGTTCCACAATGTTCCTCAACAAAGTACTTGGGTATTCACCTCGACAGGAGGCTGACCTGGAAAAATCACATAGAGGCAAAGAAAACTCAGATCAAGCTTAAAATTAATCAGTTATGGTGGCTGATACACAAAAGATCAAAGTTGAATCTCGAATACAAAGTGCTATTATATAAAGCAATCCTGAAGCCAATCTGGACTTATGGTATTAAGTTTTGGGGCACCGCATCTCCCTCAAATATCGAAAAATTGCAGCGAATACAATCCAAGTGTCTGCGAATTATTGTAAACGCGCCTTGGTATTTGAGGAACGTTAACATCCATCGAGATTTAAATGTACCCACAATTTCTGAGGAAGTTGCAATGTCTTGCAGAAGCTACATTCAAAAATTACACAGTCATCCGAATCCCCTTGCTGGGATTGTTGCTGAGCACGGGCCATCGTCGATTAAAAAGAAAAGACACACTGAATATGCTGTGAAATTGCTATACCTCGTGACTCAACAAATTGTGATGGAACGTTGGGAATATCACATAATTTTATTTAGTTTGTAAGATTTGATTACTTATTGTTAGTTTCTAAGTAAGTTTAGAAAGATCCAATAAAAAGGCTTGTAAAAAAAAAAAAAAAAAAAAAAAATTGAATTTCGACCTGTAGTCGATTTCTCTATTTATTACAAAAATATTGCCTATACATATATTGATTTAAAATATAAAAATTACAATTAATGCAAATATGTGAATAGGAATTTTACATGACTTTCCAAAAATATTGCATATACATATAATTGATTTAAAATATAAAAAATTACAATTAATGCAAATATGTGTTAATAGGCATTTTTACATAATTTGCCTTGAATATTGCATATACATATAATTGATTTAAAATAAAACAAATTACAATTAATGCCTTGACAGCATATTTAGGCAAAGCATATTGACCATTATACGTAACAACAGCAGACGCTGTTGTTTTTTAGTAGTTCATTAGCGGTCATATAATAATGACACTGCATTTATGATTTTATAAACTGTATATGGAGTTTACTCGCGGTCATATGCTGTCAAGGTTGCAAATATGCAATACAATATAATGTTTATGCAATACTATGAAGATCTTTTTATATACACATATCTTTCATAATTCCTTACAGAGTAGGTACATACTACATATATATGTTTAAGCATTAAACATTCTGCCCCCGCGTTGAACAATTGTTCAACTAGACTCAATTTAACATAAATTCTCAACCGTTTGTTGTCGTGGGCGTGGTTGAGAAGCAATCTTTTCTAAACTGTCTGTTGCACTTGATGGGTTGACGCTGCGTATTTTCCAAACTAGACCAACAATCAATAATATGGTTGATAGAAAGAGTGCGGCGTAGCTTACTGCCTGATGATGGCAGTTTGGAGATGTAATCTCTTTCAGCTGAACTAGTTTGGTTTTCGCTAATGCGTCTTGTAATGCGGCGAAGTTGTTCATTTGCATTGCGTTCGTGTTTTTATTCACTTCATGCATTAAGGAACCTAACATTTCTGCCTGTGTAGGATGTCGTTAGGTTGCTTGATACTGACTGCCGCCCTTTCAAAGAGGTAAAATTTTGCTTGAGGATGCACTCAGGTTGGAGGGTTAATATGTCGGAGCCTTTCACTCAAGAGGTAGCATGAATTCAATTTGTCATCATCAAGTAGAAGATACTGCTTACAGATAATATTTATGGCTAAAATGGGGGCGCATGTGTCTACTACCACCATTGTTTTGTTCACCCAATTTGGAGTCTTAAGAGTTCAAATTGGTAATGCTCCACAAGGGTTAATGTTATTTTGAATACAATGTGATCCTGTGTGAGTCCGCCCTTTACCGTCATTAGCCTATATAACTGCAATAAATCTTCTTTAGTTACAGGAAGTTGTCTAATTCTTTCAGTTTCTGTTTGCAGCTGATCGTGGTTTAACAATAATGGATGCAGTTTGCCATGGTGCGTGTCTGTCAGCACATCCAATATGACTTGTTGTGTCCTTTGAAGTTCCGTTATCATTAGTGTCAATTTCATGGACAAGGCATTAAACAGATGTAGTAGCTTTAATTGATGATCTTCATGGTTTATTTGGTTGCAAATTTGGTTGCTGATTTGGTCAAAACTTGCCTTAGCTGTCATTTGATTCTGCTTGATGATGTTTATTGCAGAATCGATGATGGATGTTTGATTTCGGAGCAGATGCAACAAGTTGGATTCATTTTCTTTAATGTTTAATATCGTTTTTGACATTTTCTTGGAGTACTCAGAATCAAGCACTCCAAATAGCGACTGTGCGATGCCGCCGACGAAATTCATTGCCCCTCTTCTAACACGACTGCTTGTGAATAGCTTGTCATCCAATCGCAATTCTTTATGCAGTCGTTCAAAATGATCAGTTAATTGACTACAAGTGCTGTTTTGTTTTATTTCTTGACAGAGTCGATGCAGAGTGCTGGTTCCGTTGAGCACTGATGCCGCCTCAGCCCAATACGGTTGCAAATCGTAGTATACAATTAAATTCCAGTCAGCAGATGAAATGCCTTCAAAGTGGATGCCAAGTTGTGATCCAAAACGGTTGACTTGTATTGGAGAGCCCCATATGATTGGCAGGATCATCAGTGTAACCAATAGCGTCGTAATTCCTTGGTGCATGGATGTACGTCTTTTCTTTGTTGGAACATCATCTTCCTTATTGTACAATGTAGCTTCTGTTTGCTCAGATGTGTCACTAGGCAATCGTGCTGACCCGTGACTGAACTTATCCTTTGGTATGTCGAAATCATGTTTCTTGTGTAATGTTTCGACATTTTGGACTTTGTTAAGAGGAGAGCATCCGAGACCATCGCTTCCAGAATTCCTCTTTAAGATGATTGACCAACTTCCATCTAGTTAAGAGATTAGAATTTGTTGATGTGGCCCTCGAATCGACCTGTGCGTTTAATGGTTCCCCTATGAGAAAGTGGCTAGGAGTTAGGGCGGCTAAGTCTTTTGGGTCTTCCGAGAGTGGTCTTGGATGTTAAAATGTGTAATCCAAGTGCTTTGATAGCTTCCTGGCTGTCGGAGATAATCTTCACATGGAGATTTAGTTTTCTCTGACTATAGAGAGATCTAAGTCTATTGCCTTAACCTCCGCTTGAAAGACATTGTAATAGTTGGTCAGCCTGAAAGAGTGGTTGATTCCTAAGGTACCTGAGTGTACCATCCAACTTGGGGGCATCAGTGAAGATCAGGTTGTATTTATCCATAAGTTCTGGGGCTCCCTTAACCCATTCCTTCCTGTCCGGTATACGGGTAGTGAATCACTTGTTGAACTCGAAAGTTGGGGTGGTGTAATCCAGTTCCCAGTATTAGCTATTTGATTGATTATCGAGGCATGACCATTGAAGTGCCGCTCTTAATCTGAGGCTCGTTATGGCCGCAGACTGCATATAGAAACTATCCAGTGGAATTAGGTGAAGCGTTATTTCTAATGCGTTTGTTGGTGTAGTTCATAATGCGCCTGTAACTATTATAGCAAGCCGAACGCTGTATTTTAGAGAGTATATTTCGGTTAGCTGCTTTTTGCAGAGCAGTTCACCAGACTAATAACCCACATGATAGGACAGATTTAACTACAGCTGTATAGATTCAGGGCATGACATTTGGTTTAAAACCCAATGTCTTGCCTATTTCCCTCTTGCAGGCATAAGGAGCAACTTCTGAACTCTGTTTTTAATGTTCTGTTTCCAGTTTTGCTTTTTATCTATGACAAGTTCCAAAAATGTAGCTTCTTCTTACTTGTTAGAGTTGTTAAGTCTAAGTTGTGAAAAAGATTCGTATTATCGGAAAGTGTGTGTCAGTGAGAAGTTCTGGAGTCTCTTTTTCTGAGGCGGTCCATATTCCATCCGCCCTATGTAGGGCACTTAGTATAAATGTGGACACAGAGAGTACCTCGCTGAGCCTTGCAGCTTCGGAGACCCCCTCAATATCTTCGCAGTAGGTTTTCCACGATTTCCGTTTCGCCTCATTTGGGCTTTTTTGTATTTCCTTAAAGATTCTTTGTGCAGATCCCCGTATGGACCGGAAGGATTGGGCCGAGGGATATCCTCTTTTTTACCTTCTTTTGCGACTTCCACGTCCTCCTGCACTCTTTCGAGCCACCTTCGCCGGATTTTGCTTCAGTCCGGACTCTGGCACGTGTCTTCGATCCTCCACCACATCCAAGAAGATGTTGGCGAGGGAGTCCTTCGAGTCCGTCTTCCTCGGTGGATCTTTGTTTCTTATTTGACTGAATCCCCATGGTAGATCTGTCTTCATATCCTTGATCTTCAAAGTTGCCCATGCAAGGGACTCTTTCTGTATGAAGGGTCTGCTACCTCTGGGATACTACTGATCCTTTGGAGTATTCGCTTTGCACTCTGGTGCTCTTAAAGTGGAGCTTCGACTCCTTCAATTTTTTGCCTTCACTGCTATTGATGTTTGCCTTCATCAGAATTACTTCAAATGAATGCAGCCATGAAACCGCGTGAGCTGGTGTCATAAGTAGATGATACGGCCCTGACATTACTGCGGTCAGGCTTTGCTCAACCGAGTACGTCAGCTTGGATTGAGAGTGGATGGTGGCAGTGCCTTGACTTAGCTTGAGCTTGGCCTTGGCTGTTGCCACAGATACCTGGAGATAGTAGATACCTGGCGGAGGACGCCAGTTATCTACTCCGTTAGAGACTGAGCTATTTGTACTAGGTCCACAGACAGGCTTACTCTCGGCACGGGTCGTATAACACCTTAGTCCAGCCTAGGAGATAGGGAAATGACGGAAATTTGGGATAGAGAAGGGCTAGGAATGGGCACCTCTTTCCTATGGATAGGCTCTGCCAATTGGTGTAACACTCTTTATGAGCAAACACACCCTCAAGGCTCACATATCTTTAGCTATCCGCCCCATACTCAAGGATTAGGGCAGTTAATACCGGTCAGCACTCACAGTAGAGTATTCAGTAGAGGAATTCCGCTAACTAAAATACTCAAATAAGTATATTAAAATTAAATCTAGCAAATATATTAAATATATTTTAAAAAATACATAAATAATTATGTTTGATTACACTACTCGACAGAAAAAAATTATCTAAAAAAGTATGTTTTCTAGCCTAAGTTTGTTCTGCTAAACAAATAACACTCATTAATTTTTCCAAAGAAGCGTTTCTGAGATATTCGCGAGAAACGTGATTTGATTAAATTTTACTGAGTTAAATGCGATGAAATTCGAAAAGAAGCGAGATTATTCACCTTTTTTGAAAATTACTTATTTTCAGTTGTTCCATTGACATGCTCCACTGACATGCTTCCAATGTATGCTTCGATATAGATGTTTTCACACTTTGCGCACAAAAATATATAGACTCAATAGTTAAGTTAAGGTCTCAGTTGCTTATTTAGCCAAAAGTACCACCTGTTAGCAAGAGTGATTCTTCGCAATATCTCCAGGCTGACGTCATTACTGGTGTTAATGCTAGTTCCAAGATAGATAAAGTCCTTCACTACTTCAAACGTGTAGTTATGATATAGGTGCAGATAAATATATTATTAGTTCATCAGACTGACTAATACTAGGTGTTTTATTTTTTTGTCCCATTACAAAATGCTTATAATGCTGCCAATAGTTGTATAGTAATCAAACCGGCTGATATATACTGTTCATTTCGCACCAAGAATATTGTAAAAATACTAATAATCGAATTACCGTTGCAAATTTAAAGTGCCAATCTCTTGTACCAAAGTTGCCTATCCTTACATATGACTCCGAAGCTTGAACAATTTCCACCTCAGATGAGAGAATGCTCGGAGTTTTCTGGAGAAAAGTCCTACGCGAAATCTTTGGATCTATTGGCGTTGGTGGCAAGTATCGAATAAGATGCAACCATGAGCTGTATGTATGGAAGAACGCACTCCGGCTAAGAAGGTGCTATATTCGGATCCCGTTGGTGGATGAAGCAGAAGAGGCAGATCCAACTTCCGGTGGAAAGACCAAGTACTGGAGAACTTGTCGCGCTTGGAATTTCTAACTGGCGCCAGCTAGCGAAGGCAAGAGTTGGCTGGCGAAGCATACCAGATTCTGTCTAAATTGATTTTCAGTTTTAATGGCTAAATAAGTAAGTAATATCATATATAAAAAGCAACACCTTAGAAGAGTGTGGGATTTAAAATCAATGTTTTTACAGTTATATCGACAATCCTCAAGCTGTCATTGAATTATCTATTTAAGTTGACTGTTTGGTGTGTTTTACATGCTGGCGACATCATGGGTAATTATTTCTTCCGAAATGAGGAAGGAGCGTCACCGTGAATAGCGAGCGTTATCTAGCCATGTTAACTGACTTTTTATTTCCACGAATTGATTAGATAAACATCGACGACATTTGGTTTCAACAAGATGGGGCTACGTGCTACGTTCGTGCAATTTAACGCTTCTTGACTACTTTTTATTGGGCTATGTTAAGTCAACAATTAGACTGATCGAATGGAGCACTCGTAGTCGTGGTGGACATATGACCGAAATCGTATTTAAAAAATTAATGGCATGAAATTATCTAACAGATTAAAATAAAAATAAACTAATATTTCTTTTATTTTGGTTCAAAATTCTCAAGCTCTTAAACAACGCCCGTTATAAGCAAGCCCGCCTATTTTTGTCAGTTGTTGCATCGTAAGTTTCTTGTGAACGTTTATCCTCTAAAGCGAGAGCCACAATAATAGCCTAGACAGACGAACAAAATTAATTTGCATAAATGCACATTTGAAATTCACAGTGACAGACGACAACTTTGTGCATTTAGACATCTGATTTTGAAGTCTTGAAAATAGTCAAATTAAAATGGATAAAAGAAAAATTTTATTGTCAATTTTGCTATTTTTAGAAAATCAACAGCAATTTAATAAAAAAAATTCTATTGCTATTAAATAAAATATAAAATAATACAATGCAACTAAAGCTATATTAGATTGTAACGCAATACTACGAGCCTACGGGAGATTTGGAAATTCGTAAGTTTAAACAAGTATTTTTATTTGGTCTTCAATTCATAAATTGTGCCTTTTAAGGACCGGAGTGTGTCATTTTGGGAGCACGACGTCCATGCAATATATCTGCATATATATGCAGATTGCGTCTGGTGCGACAACTTGATTTCATCGCTGGTACACCAGACTTTTCGATGGTTGTTATCTGCCATCTAAAAAAGAAAAAAAAAATTGTTTTGTTAACATACATAATTGCATATATATTGTAACAAAAATAGCTTACTTCTCTTGTTGCGTTTTTTTCGTTATTTTAATTTCTTTTCTTCTTCTTACTGTCAATGCAAATCACCATTCACCATAGCAACCAAATGCCAATTTTTAACGGAGTTGCCATGTCGAAATTAGTAAATTCATGTGTATTTGGATAAAGCAAATGCATGAGTTAATGTGCATTAAGGCTATTAATGCAAATTAAGGCTGCCGTCTGTCTAGCCTATAACACAAAACCCGAAACCGTGCGAGCATCTTTCAAAACTTTTATTTTTAGGCAATTTGTAATATATTTGTTAATTAATATTTAAATGCATTTTTTATATACATAAATTAGTTGAAGAATATTTTGTTTCTGAAGTTTAAGCTAGTTCACTTATAATTAAAATTAAATAAAATGAAAATAATTAAAATTACAATAAAATTGTTTTTTTAAGTTCCTAAAGGTGAGTGTATTTTAATATTAATAAGTAAAATAAAATTTGTTTACAGTTATTCGATACCGCAATTTTTAAAATTGTATGACCTGGAAAGTGATAACCATGGCTCCGATCAGCGACTACTAATCAGCAAATAATAAAAATTTATACCTGTGCATAAATATAAAGACATGTTGCAATAATAACTTCATCATCCGCTGGCTCGTCGTGGAAGCGGTAGGATTAATATTCATTTATATTTTGTGGCCCCAAACTCAATGTTCATAACAGATATGTAACCACCGTATTGTAGTTGTACCATATGATCACATATGAACACGGCTTTTATCTAACACGTTTTTTACAATATACCCAAAAAACATAAAAACCCATTAATTCTATGATTTCGTACACAGAAAGTTGTTTTGTAAATCTCATTGTTTTGGAGCTATAGGAATTTAAACATTTTCGTACTGATTCCGATGTTATCTTACTTATGTGGCCATAACAACCGAATATCGATTTAGGCCGAAAATAACATGCTTCGCCAGCAATCTCTGTTCTTCGCTAGCTGGCGCCAGTTAGAAATTCCAAGCGCCGTCAGGTTCTCCAGTACTTGGTCTTTCTACCTGAGGTTTGGTCTTCCTCTTCTGCGTCGACCTCCAGCGGGTTCCGAATATAACACCTTCTTAGCTGGAGCGTGTTCTTCCATTCGCTCGACATGACCTAGCCAGCGCAGCCGCTGGATTTTGATGCACTTTACTATGTCAATATCGGCATATAGCTCGTACAGCTCATGGTTGTACCTTATTCGGTACTCGCCACCAACGCAAATAGGTCCAAAAATCTTGCGTAGGACTTTTCTCTCGAAAACTCCAAGTATTCGCTCATCCGAGGTGGAAATTGTCCAGGCTTCAGCGCCATATGTTAGGATAGCCATGATGAGAGACTTGTAGAGTGTAGTTTTTGTTCTTCGAGAGAGGACTCGACTTCTCAGTTGCTTACTCAGCCCAAAGTAACACCTGTTAGCAAGAGTTATCCTACGGATGATCTCCAAGCTGACGTCATTACTGCTGAAAATGCTGGTTCCAAGATAGACAAAGTCCCTTACTAATTCAAAAGCGTAGTCGTCAACAGTGACGTGCTGTCCAAGACGCCGGGGCTCTTTTTTTGTTGACACTAGATACTTCGTCTTGACCCATCCGACGCGACTCTCTTTCCAACTCTGAGAATGCTGCACTGACTGCTCGCGTGTTCATGCCGATTATGTCAATATCGTCGGCATACGCTAACAGCATGACACTTTTGTTGAAGATAGTGCCATTATGTCGTAGATCAGCAGGTCGTATTATTTTCTCCATAATAAGATTGAAGAAGTCGCACGATAACGAATCACCTTGTCTGAAAGTATTAAACGGTGCAGAGAGGTCCTTCCCAATTTTCACTGCACAACGGGAGTTATGTAGTGTCATTCTACAAAGTGGAATGAGCTTTGCAGGAATACTAAACTCAGACATTGTTTCGTAGAGGTAATCCCTTACCGTACTGTCGAAAGCGGCTTTATAATCAACAAATAGGTAGTGTGTGTCGATCTCTTTTTCTTGGGTCTTCTCCAGGATTTGGCGCAGTGTAAAAATCTGGTCGATGGTGGATTTACCAGGTCTGAAGCCACACTGATACGGTCCAATCAGGTTGCTGAGCTTCAACCTTTCACACAGCACGCTCGATAGAACCTTGTATACGATGCTCAGGAGACTTATTATACGGTAATTGGCGCAAATTGTGGGGTCTCCTTTTTTATGTATAGGACAGAGAACACTGAGCCTCCAATCATCAGGCATGCTTTCATCCAACCATATTCTGCTTATGAGCTGGTGCATGCGGGTGAGCAGCTCATCGCCTCCGGTCTTAAACAAATCGGCAGGCAGGCCATCAGCACCTGCAGCTTTGTTGTTCTTCAGCCTTAAAATGGCCGTTTCAACCTCGTCATAGTCGGGTGGTGGAACATCAACACCATCATCTGTAATTGGGGTTATCGGGCAAACTCCTCCACTGGCGGAATTGTTCGTAGCATCGCCATTCAGTAACGTGGAGAAGTGTTCCCTCCATAGGCTGAGTACACTCTGGACATCTGTAACCAGATCCCCATTTCCATCACGACAAGAAGAGGCTACGGGATTTAAACCTCCACTCAGGCGCTTGATCTTTTCGAAGAATTTTCGAGTCTCATTCTTGTCGGTACACATCTCTATCTCCTCACACTCGCGTCTTTCCAACTCCCTCTTCTTGCGCCTGAAAAGACGTCTCTCTGCACTCCTTTTCTCTCTGCACCGCTCCTTAACAGCTCGCGTTGCGCCTGCACGCAGGGTTTTTCTGTAGGCGGCGTCTTTCTCTGCGGTAGCGTCGCGATACTCCTGATCATACCACTTATTCCTCAGAGACCGGTAGTAACCGATTAGCTCCTCGGCAGCAGTAGCCATGGAGTGGGATATATGTGTCCACCGTGCGCATGTATCATCAAGTGGGGGAGTGTTCTGCCTAAGCAGATCCGATTGTCGAGTGGAAAATACATCTGCTGTCTCTGGTGATCGCAGCTTACTGACGTCGAGCTTTCTCTGTGTGGGACTTCTCTTCTTATTTGCGATAGTGATCCGAATCGATGTTGGCACCACGGATCGATTTCACGTCCATCACACTGGAAGCATGCCTTCCGTCAATCACCACATGATCAATTTGGTTTCTTGTACGTTGATCTGGAGACAGCCATGTCGCTTTGTGGATGTCGAGATGCTGGAATCTGGTACCACCAATTACCGAAGTCGATCAGCCTCATTCCGTTATCGGAGGTGTTTTGGTGGAGGCTGAATTTTCCGACAGTTGGACCAAAGGTACCTTCCTTGCCCACCCTGGCATTAAAGTCGCCAAGCACGATTTTGATGTCGTGGCGGGGGCAGCGGTCATAAGCTTTTTCGAGGAGCTGAAAGAAGCTCTCCTTGGTCACATTGTCCTTCTCATCCGTCGGAGCGTGGGCACATATAAGGCTGATATTGAAGAATTTTGCCTTGATGCGGATTGTGGCCAGCCGTTCGTTCACAGGCGTGAACTGTGAGACAAGATGTCGTAGTCTCTTGCTGACCAAAAATCCACATCCTAATTCGTGCCTTTCAGCATGGCGCTCTTTTGGAGCAGCCCTGTCCTGTCCATCGCATTTCCTGGAGAGCGGTGATGTCACCTCTGTATTTTTCGAGGACATCAACCAGCTGGATAGAGGCACCCTCCCTATAAAGGGACCGGACATTCCAGGTGCATATCCGTAAATTATTGTCCTTTTTTCGTTTGCGGGGGTCATCAACAAAAGCGGTAGTCCTTATCCGAGGCATATTTGTTTTTTTCATTGGGGGGTTTTTTTTATGTGGCGGGTCCCAAACCCAACGCACAACCTCTAACCGAGGAGATTTTCGCCACTCACTTCAGCAGCCTCTCAGCGGGTGCCAGGAAGACGTTGCCCGGTCGTCGCCACATGGAGGGCCCCCATTAATAATAATGAAAGCGCCGTCACATAGTAAGCAGAGCAAGCTATATGACCACCCCTCATTAACAAATAAAGGTATCATCACATAGCGCTCAGATCAAACTACATGACAGCCAGTGAGTTGACTTGCGATGAGTTCAACAAGGATTGCGCTAGCCCCACCCGGTTGAGGCATTTAGACACGTTACCTTGCGAAAACACCACCACCTTCCGGTGTTGTCAGACTTTTAAAAAAAAATTTATGCATTTAACGAACCGATTGTATTTCTTTTTCAGTATATATAGTTGAAAGATTAAAGAAGAGACTGGAATCAATGTTTAAAAAGAAAATATTTTTTACTAAGGTTCGATGGACTGTCACGTTACACGTGTGAAAATTAACATCAAACAAATTATAAAAAATGCTCGTGTAACAGCGTACATATGATAGAAGTTAAACTTCTTAAAAAACCCAAATCAGCTTTTAACACCATATGTATGAATTCACCTAGGAAACATTTCGTAAGTGGTTTAAGGACACCCAAACCTTAAGAGTTTGTGTAAAGTTTCAGATCAACCACTTAAATTTATATATACTGGTCCTGTTTTAGACACAAAAACATTTGCATGAAATACATTTTGTTTGCGAACGAGGGAGGGGAAGAGAGAGGGGTTTTTATTTCAGGTATATGAGACACGCTTTGTCCTTTTCATCAGTAATCAGTGTTCGGACTATCCTACAATTAACTTGCAATATATTGATTAGTACATATAAGTATGTAACTGTAGTAGATGTCACAGGACGCTCTTTTGGAGCAGCCCTGTCCTGTCCATCGCATTTCCTGGAGAGCGGTGATGTCAGCTCTGTATTTTTCGAGGACATCAACCAGCTGTCGGAAAATTCAGCCTCCACCAAAACACCTCCGATAACGGAATGAGGCTGATCGACTTCGGTAATTGGTGGTACCAGATTCCAGCATCTCGACATCCACAAAGCGACATGGCTGTCTCCAGATCAACGTACAAGAAACCAAATTGATCATGTGGTGATTGACGGAAGGCATGCTTCCAGTGTGATGGACGTGAAATCGATCCGTGGTGCCAACATCGATTCGGATCACTATCGCAAATAAGAAGAGAAGTCCCACACAGAGAAAGCTCGACGTCAGTAAGCTGCGATCACCAGAGACAGCAGATGTATTTTCCACTCGACAATCGGATCTGCTTAGGCAGAATACTCCCCCACTTGATGATACATGCGCACGGTGGACACATATATCCCACTCCATGACTACTGCTGCCGAGGAGGTAATCGGTTACTACCGGCCTCTGAGGAATGAGTGGTATGATCAGGAGTGTCGCGACGCTACCGCAGAGAAAGACGCCGCCTACAGAAAAACCCTGCGTGCAGGCGTAACGCGAGCTGTTAAGGAGCGGTATAGAGAGAAAAGGAGTGCAGAGAGACGTCTTTTCAGGCGCAAGAAGAGGGAGTTGGAAAGACGCGAGTGTGAGGAGATAGAGATGTGCACCGACAAGAATGAGTCTCGAAAATTCTTTGAAAAGATCAAGCGCCTGAGTGGAGGTTTAAATCCCGGAGCCTCTTCTTGTCGTGATGGAAATGGGAATCTGGTTACGGATGTCCAGAGTGTACTGAGCCTATGGAGGGAACACTTCTCCACGTTACTGAATGGCGATGCTACGAACAATTCCACCAGTGGAGGAGAATGCCCGATAACCCCAATTACAGATGATGGTTTTGATGTTCCACCACCCGACTATGACGAGGTTGAAACGGCCATTTTAAGGCTGAAGAACAACAAAGCTGCAGGTGCTGATGGCCTGCCTGCCGAGTTGTTTAAGACCGGAGGCGATGAGCTGCTCATCCGCATGCACCAGCTCATAAGCAGAATATGGTCGGATGAAAGCATGCCTGATGATTGGAGGCTCAGTGTTCTCTGTCCTGTACATAAAAAAGGAGACCCCACAATTTGCGCCAACTACCGTGGAATAAGTCTCCTGAGCATCGCGTACAAGGTTCTATCGAGCGTACTGTGTGAAAGATTGAAGCCCATGCTCAGCAACCTGATTGGACCTTATCAGTGTGGCTTCAGACCTGGTAAATCCACCATCGACCAGATTTTCACACTGCGCCAAATCCTGGAGAAGACCCAAGAAAAACAGATCGACACACACCACCTATTTGTTGATTATAAAGCCGCTTTCGACAGTCCGGTAAGGGATTACCTCTACGCAACAATGTCTGAGTTCGGTATTCCTGCAAAGCTCATTCGACTTTGTAGAATGACACTGCATAACTCCCGTTGTGCAGTGAAAATTGGGAAGGACCTCTCCGCACCGTTTAATACCGAACGGGGTTTCAGACAAGGTGATTCGTTATCGTGCGACTTCTTCAATCTTATTATGGAGAAAATAATACGAGCTGCTAATCTACGACATAATGGCACTATCTTCAACAAAAGTGTCATGCTGTTAGCGTATGCCGACGATATTGACATAATCGGCATGAACACGCGAGCAGTCAGTGCAGCATTCTCAGAGTTGGAAAGAGAGTCGCGTCGGATGGGTCTCACGGTGAACGAGGGCAAGACGAAGTATCTAGTGTCAACAAACAAAGAGTCCCGGCGTCTTGGACAGCACGTCACTGTTGACAACTACACTTTTGAAGTAGTAAGGGACTTTGTCTATCTTGGAACCAGCATTAACAGCAGTAATGACGTCAGCTTGGAGATCATGCGTAGGATAACTCTTGCTAACAGGTGTTACTTTGGGCTGAGTAAGCAATTGAGAAGTCGAGCCCTCTCTCGAAGAACGAAAACTACACTCTACAAGTCTCTCATCATGCCTGTCCTAACATATGGCGCTGAAGCCTGGACAATTTCCACCTCGGATGAGCGAATACTTGGAGTTTTCGAGAGAAAAGTCCTACGCAAGATCTTTGGACCTATTTGCGTTGGTGGCGAGTACCGAATAAGGTACAACCATGAGCTGTACGAGCTGTATGCCGATATTGACATAGTAAAGCGCATCAAAATCCAGCGGCTGCGCTGGCTAGGTCATGTCGAGCGAATGGAAGAACACGCTGTAGCTAACAAGGTGTTATATTCGGAACCCGCTGGAGGACGACGCAAAAGAGGAAGACCAAACCTCCGGTGGAAAGACCAAGTACTGGAGAACCAGACGGCGCTTGGAATTTCTAACTGGCGCCAGCTAGCGAAGAACAGAGATGGCTGGCGAAGCATGTTATTTTCGGCCTAAATCGATATTCGGTTGTTATGGCCATATAAGTAAGTAAATAACATATAAGTATGTAACATCTGTATTTTAAATGCTGCTATAAATTTATATTTTAAGTTAACTATGTAGGTACATAAATATGTTCCCAAAATTTTATTTTTTAATGTAAGTACATATATTTGTGATTTAATTTTGATAAGCGATTTTTTAAATGTTTTAACATGTGTAACAATGAAACGTGAAATTAATATTTTTGTTTATACATTTGATGAATAAAAAAAGCGACTTCATACATATCATCATCTTTTACTTCACTAAAATCTACCACTAAATTTTAGAATCTACCACAATTTCATCTACCTCTAAAATTTTTTTTACTGTCCAAACCCTGTTCGTAATGTCAAACATTAGGTCAAACATACAAAGGTGTCTCCGAGAAACATTTTTGCCCGTGTAAAATCGAACGAAACATTAAAAGTTAATTTAAAATGTATTACGTGCAAATGTTTTTGTGATTCAATGCGGACTAAGATAAAAGCAAAAACACTATCATGCTCTGCATAATCAAACAGCATCCATGTCTGCCAGAAACTAATAATGTTTTTGCATTTGTGCTTCTATAAACAATAATAGAAAAGAAGATTGCGACCATTAGAGAAGATTTTTCTAGATGTGACGTCACAATACTTCAGCTGCGATAGAATATGACAAAATGGCAAACAAATTAATCAGAAAAATATATAGTAAATTAAACAGAAAAATATATAGTATAATTAACCAAGTAAGGCAATCATAAAATTTGTTCTCATGTCATTTATAGTATATGCCAAAGCATGTGTAGGTAGTGTCAAAATTACTATGTATCGATATATGTCAAAATTATTAAAACTGTGGTTGATTACAAAATGATTTTTTTAATTAATTAAAGAAAAACAATGGGCTTCAACCAAATTTTTGATTATTTTAATGATTGTAACATTTAAAAAAAATATTTACAAGTTGATGTAATTAAAATAAAATTAGTAATAATCGAAAAGAAACAATAAACAAATGCATGTGAGATGTTTGACGTTTGCAAATGCCTGTGCAAATGCCCGAATAATCCCTATTCGTCCTCTGAAGATCCATACGATGCGGGTCATATTGAAAATGAAAGTCGAAAACGAACCAGATCGACCATAACGATGACGTGCTGCCTGCTATGCAGAGGCAAGTACCACCTGCGAGAATGTGAGAAGCTCTCAAAACTTCCAGTTAATGAAAGAATATCTCTTGTACGAAAGGGAAATTTGTGCGTCAATTGCTTGGCAACATCACATAGTCTTACAGAGTGCCAAAACAAGTTCTCGTGCCATCTTCGTGGAAGACGACACCATTCCGTGTTCAATTTTCCAGACATTGCAAATTGAATATGCAGAGCCTTTCACAGAAAGTGAAACATAATATTTATCACTTTTCGAAAAATCATCTTAAACGCGTATGAACGAATCAAATCTCGCCTAATACAAGGCCCCGAAATTATTGAAGCGAAAATTTTAATGCGACTATGTGGCCCGGTCATACCTACTGGAGCCACACCCTTACTATGTAGCCATGTACATATGCGAATTCTATGAATCGATCCTTCATCCGCATTCCTATCTAATTTTGGTCAGTACACTCTAACTGAATATTTCAATTGACGGATTTCCACGAAACGTCAAGGTAACTGTCTACGTTAGAGTAAAAATCGAAGTACTTCCGGTGTATTTTGGGGTCAATTGCCGTGTGGCATCACCGCGTATGACGGCTCTTCCCATTCCTCTATTCACTCTCCTTCTAATTTGCATTTATTTTCTCCAACTCTCTCTCTCTCTCTACTTTTTTATTGCACTTTATCTCTTACACTCTCTCTCCTCTTTCTTTGTATTTACCTTTTATATTTATTTTTCTGTCTAAGTGCAATATCTTTCTGTTCGGTTCCTATTTAATTTTTATTTTTTTTTTATAATTATGCTTCTTTTAACTGTCTCCCGAAATACACTGTGCAGTGCGCGACTCGCAAAATTAATTTTACTTAAATTATTTTAATTTAATTTTAATTCAATAATTTTAGTTTAATAATAAAATAAGTGTTTTTTTATAAAACCGGAAAACTATAAACTATAAAAATAAATGAGTGAACTAAATATTTAAACAACATAAAATTGTCAATACAAAGAACAGAAAAGAAAAAAACCAAAGTGCATTTTGTTTTGACCAAGGCGCAGTTCAACCACCACAACAACAACTACAGCTGCAACCACAACGACAACCTCACCAACATCACCAGACAAGAACTTGTCATCGCGCACTCTACACAACGTCAGGAACTATGCAGTGGCATTGCGTACACGCGTATGAAAAATCCTAGGCACTAAATATACACTATTTGCTACATTTTCATGAAACAAATCAACCACTCCTTTGGATTCTAGTTGAATCTAGACATCGTCAGAAGCATTTCCATCTCTGGCAATCCCGCCAATCTGGCATCCCCACTTTTTTATTTTCATGCTGTATACAAAGTTGTCTACAATTTTTACAAGATTATGGTTTTTCTCTCATTGGGAAATGCCAAAATTCAACAATCAACATAATTCATCAATCAACTTTGATCAATATTCATCATTCAACATGAGTTCAACATTCAACATCTCATATTCTCTCCCGAACATCACTAAGTGCTTCCTGCACTAATTGAAGGGTCAATTGACATTTCAAGCGATATATGCACTCCGTGCACTTCGTAGATTTAAGCTCAATAAATTGTATTAGTTTTAAGGTCATGCAATATTGTTATCCCTGTTTAACTTCTATCTCACTCTCCTTCTCTCTATATCTATATCTCTCTCTCTCCCTCTATTTGGTAGATCTTCGTGTCGTTTGCAGTATTACTGCAATGGGGCGGAATGCTTACACCAAAGTTCGTGGCGTGCACTGTCTGTGTGTATCTTTACATTGTTTGTCTGAAGAGAGTTGGCAACTCAATTTTTTTGTTTATGCCACTCTTCTTAATCGCCAATGTTGTTGATTTTTATTATACTCGTATACGCCGTATAGGCAGTGCTCCCAAGTATTTTCCCGCTCTAATTTTTGGCTCTTTTGAAATTATTATAATTAAAGTACTAAATTTAAATTGCGAAATTTAAATTGCGAAATTTAAATTGCTAGATTTAAATTGTTGTGAATATGCACAGTTTTTCACTGTGCATATTCACAACATTGGTTAAAGTCAACAACCTCATCAGGGGCAGCTTCACCGGCACCCCATCCCCAACTAAATCAGTTTCAAGGAAAATATTATAGATATTTGCTAGTGGCGGATTTAATCCAGTTACAAAAACCCTGAGAGCGAACTGCCGATTTTTGTTATTGAGTTCGTTGGTCAGTTCTGAGTTTGACATATGAGTCATTATTGTTTTATTTATTAATCAAGTTAGCTTTTTATTTATATTATTAGTATTCTACAATACTTTGACCACCTTGTCTCATTACACTTATTTCCTGCTTAATTATATGAAGGGGTTGTTTGTCCGCATATGCAAAATCTAAGCTTCTTCGTTCACATGTCATTAGTATTGTCAATTATTTAGTTCCTCAAAATGGTCAGCGCAGCATAATACTTGCGATTGCCCTTACATACAGTTTCATGGTATTGTTGGCAGCTTCTCGCCAGCTAATGTAAGAATTGTTGCCGTTAAATATCGGCAATGATTTAATAAGAGAGATTCGTCATAACGAATAGACTCATCTATGGTTTGTGTGTCGTATTCGGCAACTGTGTCTAAACTAGTAAATCGTGCGAGATTTCTTGTTAATTCGTCTATTTTTGCTTATAATGGCCCAAATTGGGCTTCTGCTAAACTTCTGACTAATTCTGACAATTTATTAACATCATTTATTTAAATAATGATAACTAGTTTTAACTCACTAATAATAATAATAATTATATTGATGGCCGGAACAGATTTCCCTCTTTGTGGGTGTACTTTGCTGTAAGTTGCGTATATTTACATGATTTCTTATAGCCTAGACAGACGGCAGCCTAGTTCCGGATTACCGAGTTAATTCGAATTAACTCGGGCATTAACTGCAGCTAATCCGCATCAAGTCTACGAGTTAATTCTCAAAATAAAAGAGGATTAGGGCAATTTGCTATGGCAACACTGCTGAAAATTGTCTATTGTGAATTTTTCTCCATCCATTTTACAAAATATTAGGTGTGTTCGCTAACAAAAAAATTTCAACAATTGTTAACAGTTTTCAACATGAAAAGAGTTGGCGAACAAATAAATCTAGCTGTCAATTACGAACGGTGAATGTCAATTTACAAGTTTCTGATAGTTTCCAGTTCACATACTTCTTGTAGATTTTCTCATATCGAGAGTGACAGATGATAGATATTGATAGTGATAGTAATGTAAGTGAGCAGACCTAATAAAACAGCAATCAGCCGTTTAATTAATCCGCAATACTGTCGTTTGTCAGGTTATTATTCCCCCACCCATTTTCTTAAGAGAACGCAACTCAGATAAGTTGATTTCCAGAATTACAAGTCTTCTAGGACCAAAGAATTTCCACGTTGTTCCTATTCGCAAAGGCCAAATTGAGGAAACGAAAGTACAAATCTACAGCGAAACTCATTATCGCAAAGTAATTCCGGAATTTGATGATGGAAAAAAGAATTACTACACATATCAGCTAAAAAGTAGTAAGGGCTTAATTGTTGTACTCAAAGGCGTCGAACCCAACGTTGATATTAACGAAATCAAACTTGCCCTTCAGGAAGAAGGGTTTCAAGCCAAAACAGTATTCAACATTCTCAACAAAAGCAATATACCTCAACCGTTATATCGTATCGAGCTTCAGCTCGATATCTGCTTTGTATCGAGCCAGATATCGAGCTTCAGCTCGATATCTGGTGAAGTACACCCCATATATAAAATTCGATATTTATTGCAGCAAAATCACAATCGAAGAACCCCATAAGAGAACTGGACCTCCTCAGTGCATCAACTGACAAGAATATGGACATACTAAGACATATTGTACCCTTCCAGCTGTTTGTGTGATTTGTGGAGATCTCCATAAATCCAACCTATACCCAAAGCATGAAAAAATGCAGCAATTGTGGAGGTAATCACACCGCAAATTATAAAGGTTGCCCAGTATATACAACCCTAAAGCTAAATTTCTCCGCTAGCAATCAACCTCTAAAACCAGTTGAGCAAACTCAGATAGCCAACTCAAGTAAGAGACAAAATATTGATGTAACACAATACTTCTCTGCAATTTCAAACAAAAATCAAACCAATTCATACGCTAGTGTGTTAAAACAAAACCCACACCAACAAAGCAATGTAAATAATGAGCAGAAGCACTCACTGCCCACACAACAGCCAAGTACCCTTGAACATTTGCTTCAAACATTAATCCAGAATATGAACCAATTCATGAACTCAATGCAAACAATGATGCAAGAAATGATGAAAAATCAATCGATGTTACTCCAAACATTGCTTTCCAAACCATAAATTCCATGAGTCGTCTTAAGATATGCCACTGGAACGCCAACGGCTTAAGCCAGCACCGTTTGGAGCTAATTCTATTCCTTGAATCCAACCAGATCGCTATAATGATGATATCTGACACCCATTTCACTGACAAAAATTGCTACCAAATACCATATTACAAACTGTACACCACAAATCATCCGCATGGTAAGGCACGCGGAGGAACTGCCATAATGATAAAAAGCAGAATAAAACATCATGTTCTCGAAGATTTCAGTAGAGTCTACTTGCAAGCAACATCTATATGTCTGGACGAATACATCTCTAAGCTAGTAATATCTGCGATATACTGTCCCCCAAGAATATAAAGAATTTTTCGCAACTCTTGGTAGCAAATTCTTGGTTGCTGGCGATTTCAACACCAAACACACTCACTGGGGCTCCCGCTTAATAACTCGAAAAGGCAGAAGACTATGTTCAATCATCATTAACCACGGTTACGATGTTATTTCAAATGGTTAACCGACATATTTTCCGACGGACAAGAGGGAGATACCCGAACTCATAGACTTTGGAGTCGCCAAAGGTAATATCTATAAAATCACCAAGCCCCCAAGGCAATTGCTTTACAAAGAAAATAGATTGGTTGAATTTCAAGAAATATATAAATTCCCATCTTCCTCTAAGTACTGTATTAAGGAATGGACACGATGTAGACTCAGCACTCGAAAAATTCAACCAGCTGCTCTCATTAGCTCTCAGCTCAGCCACCTGCACAAAGGTATGCAAGCAATCAAACTATAGCCCATACACACCAGCCGATATTGAATTGCTAGTAAGACAGAAAAGAAGACTACGAAGGCAATGGCAAGAATTCAGATCAACGAATCTGAAAACACAGCTACAGTACTGCACTCGAAAGTTAAAGCAAGCCTTAGAAAATAAAAACAGCAATCAGTTAGAAGAGCACATAGCTAAATTAACACCTGGTGAAGCGTCAGACTACTTTTTGTGGAAATCAGCAAAGAACTCAAATCGGCCAATTCTCACTGATTCCCCCATCCGTTTGAGTGACGGTAATTGGGCTAGAAGCAACTGTGAGAAGGGTTTGGCTCTTGCAAACCACCTAAAAAGTGTGTTTACACCCAATCCACCCTCTTCACAGTCCTCATTACCAAAATTAACTTCCCAACCTTGCAAAAATCACCCGGTAAAATGATAAAAGAGCTACCTCCGGCTTCAGTAATTCATCTCATGCACATTTTCAATGCTATCCTTCGTATTAAACACCATCCCAAATGCTGGAAAACTTCAAAAATTATTATGATAGCAAAACCAGGAAAAGACCCTACAAAAGTTGCATCGTACAGACCTATCAGCCTCCTGCCTTCACTCTCTAAAGTATTCGAAAAGCTACTTGTCGTGAATATAACTCCATTTATTAATCTCAACCAACTGATTCCCCAACATCAGTTTGGTTTTAGAAAACAGCACGGCACAATAGAACAAGTCCACCGCATTGTAACAGTGATGACTTTTGAAGAAAAAAAGTATTGCTCAGCTGTTTTTCTTGATATCACTCAAGATTTCGATAAAGTATGGCACGATGGCCTTATTTACAAAATCAAACTATTACTGCCTGCAAATGTCTCCTCTTTGCGTAGTAGCTACCTTACGAAAAGACAATTTCTCGTACATCACAAGGATTACACAACAAATCCATTGGATATTCACGCTGGCGTTCATCAAGGAAGCGTTTTGGGCCCCTTACTGTATCTCTTATATACTACAGATATGCCCAGCAATAACTATACATTTATATCGACCTTTGCAGATGATACGGCAATATTGTGCTCTCGCTCTAACCCCATAGAAGCTACTAAACTCCTGCAGACTCATGTCGATTCTCTCGAAATCTGGCTAGCAAAATGGCGTATAAAAATCAATGAATCAAAGAGCGTACATGTAACCTTCACGCTAAGCCCAGATACATGTCCCCCAATTAAAATTAATGGCCAATCAGTTCCACAATGTTCCTCAACAAAGCACTTGGGTATTCACCTCGACAGAAGGCTGACATGGAAAAATCACATAGAGGCAAATCAAACTCAGATCAAGCTTAAAATGAATGAGTTATGGTGGCTGTTACACAAATGATCAAAGTTGAATCTCGAATACAAAGTGCTATTATATAAAGCAATCCTGAAGACAATTTGGACTTATGGTATTCAGTTTTGGGGCACCGCATCTCCATCTAATATCGAAAAATTGCAGCGAATACAATCCAAGTGTCTGCGAATTATTGTAAACGCGCCTTGGTATATGAGGAACGTTAACATCCATCGAGATTTAAATGTACCCACAATTTCTGAAGAAGTTGCAATGTCCTGCAGAAGCTAAATTCAAAAATTACACAATCATCCGAATCCCCTTGCTAGGCAATTGTTGCTGAGCACGGGGCATCGTCGATTAAAAAGAAAAGACACACTGAATATGCTGTGAAATAGCTATACCTCGCGACTCAACAAATTGTGATGGAACGTAGGGAATATCACATAATTTTAGATAGTTTGTAAGATTTGATCACTTATTGTTGGTTTCTAAGTAATTTAGAAAGATCCAATAAAGAAAGCTTGTAAAAAAAAAAAAAAAAATTGGATCACCAAAGGATGATTCGATCGATTCCGACGCAAACATCAATCCAGTGTCATAGGCAAAACTTTAACAGAGTACATTAGAAGAGTTATTGTAAATAGTTGATTGTGAACAGAGTTGATTAAATAAATTGTTGCTGTGTATAGTTGTACAAACCAAGAGTTGCAATTATTATTACCACAGAATAAAAACGTAACAATTGGTGTCAGAAGTGGGATTCTGTAAGGATGGTGAAAATTTACCAAATAAAAGTGGACCAACTGAAAAAACAGTTGTCAGAGATAAATTGCGTATGGAAATTCAAGAAGGTTCGTCTCGCCAAGAAAGCGTCATTGGACTATTCCAGAAGACAATTAATTACAAACTTCAAGAAATATCTGCAGCTATTAATGAGACAGTTGCAGAATTAAAAGAACATGTAGATGAAATTTCCGGAACCATTAATTAAAAATTCACGGATCTGAAGGAACATGTAGATGACTTGGAAGATAAATTCGAGAAATTACAGCACGAATTCAATCAACTAAAAATAAATGGACCAGCCACATCATTGATTAGAGATTCAACTACAATCAAACTAAAGCCACCAACATTTGAGGGAAGCACGCCATTCAATATATTCAAGCTTCAATTCGACACAGCTTAGCAAAATCAATAAGATGGTAGTGACAAGACCGCTGCTTTAATAGTCGCATTAAAAGGCAATGCTTCCAAAGTGTTACAATTGGTTCCAGAGAAAGATCGTGGTAGCTACCAATCACTGATCGACACACTCCAGCGAAAATATGAATATAAGAGTCAATTGCATCGAGTGGAATTAAGATGGCAAGTGCAACGGAGCATTGAGAGACTTCAGGAATTCGATTGCGATTTTGGGGGCTTATGTAATCTAGAGCTCTCCGGTAATTCGGAAGAGTTCGTCGAAAAAATAAAAATAGAGGCATTCATAGATGGTATACGTGACGGAGAGACTAAGCGTGCCATAGTCATGTCATGCGGAAACAATTTGTAGTGCCTTGACGTATGAAGTCGCCAGTTTAATGTGTCGACCAGTGCCACGTGTACTCCAATTAGAGGCAGAACATCAGATCTGGTTGAAGCAATGTGTCAGGCAGTTAAGTCAATAGTGCAGCCTAAAGCAAGAACAACAGGTCGACGCTAAAACAAATTTTATGGCAAGTGCTTTATTTGCGACAAACGAGGGCATATAGCGCGTGATTGCATTCAATCGAATATGAAGCCTAGAGGAAGAACAAGGAATCAACGATAAAATGAATTTGCCGGTAAGTGCTTGATATGCGACCAAAGAGGATACATGGCCCGTAATTGATGTCTACGACGCAAGCAACAAAAACCGCATTCACCAGGGCAACGAAAGGAAGATCGTGATGTTAGTCAACGTAGTAAAGCTGATACTCCATCTCGTCGTACTTGCACCGTGGATAGGAAGCATTGGTCTCGGGTAAGAAGTAAGAAGAAACACATTATCAACCTAAGACTTACGAATATATTGCCGGAGGAGTTATGGACCACCGAACGAGTGCAAGAAGATCAGCGGAACGACCCAGATCTAGTAAAGATTATGGAATACAAGGAGCAGGGCGTACGTCCAGATTACCATCAAATGGCTAATGAGAGTCCAATAGCAAAGGCAATGGGAAAGTGAAGATGGAAAAATCACTAATGATTTTCTAGTGGTACACACAGCAAGAATAAATGATGTGATAACTCAGTATTACAATGCTTCCAGTGGAGGGCATTTGGGCATCACAAGAACCGTCGAGAAAATAAGGATCGATTTTATTGAATTGGATGCCACGACCATGTCGCTGATTGGATCCGGAAGTGCAGGCAATGTGCAATATCCAAAGTTCCCACTAAGAAAAGTCGAGGTAAGATGCACCAATACACCGTAGGTGCTCCATTTGAACTAATTTCTATGGACATAGCTGGATCATTTCCAATAAGCAACGCAGGAAACAAGTATGATCTGGTGGTTATAGATTACTTCAGTAAATGACCTGAAGTAAACCCCATTCCAAATCAAGAAGCTACTACAGTTGCGGTTGTACTCGTCAACCAATGGATTACTCGTTTTGGTGTACCGAAGGAGTTACACTCAGACCAACGTCGAAATTTCGAATCAGTTGTATTCCAAGAGATATTCCGCATGCTTATGTATACAAAACTCGTACAACACCTTTGCATCCACAAACTGATGGCATGATAGAACGATTTAACCGTACCTTGGAGGAATATTTGAGAAAAGTCGTAGATAAATACCAAAGAGACTGGGATGTACGATACATATACCAATGTTCAACATGGCATATCGATGCGCACAACATGATACGGCGGCTACTACACCGGCAATGGCAATGTTTGGAAACGAAAGAAAGGCCTGTCTCCTAAACTACAGACCTATTGGGAAGGACCATATGAGATTATAACATTGATAAATGTCGTAGTGTATCGTATTCAACATGCCTGGAATAAAAGATCAAAGTTTAAATTAGTGCACTTGGAGCGACTTGCGCCATATCGAGGGGGGGTATAAAAACTTGTTCGGGATGAACAAGGTTAAAATGAGATGAAGAAGGAGATGAATCTCGACTTCGATAAAGGAAGATTCTGGAGTGTTGCACAGAGTATAAATAGAGCCAGTGTTGACAAATGCAATTCAATCGAATCCCGAACGTGATTGCGCAAACATCGATACAGTATCAGAGGCAAAACTTTAAAAGAGTACTTTAAAAGAGTTATTGTAAATAGTTGATTGTAAACAGAGTTCATTAATTAAATTGTTGCTGTGTATAGTTGTTCGAACTAAGTAATATATATATATATATATACATATATATATATATATATATATATATATATATATATATATATATATATATATATATATATATATATATTAAATATATATATATATATATATATATATATATATATATATATATATATATATATATATATATATATATATATATATATATATTATATTACTTACTTATGAATTTCTAACTGGCTAGCTGGCGCCAGTTAGAAATTCCAAGCGCCGTCAGATTCTCCGGTACTTGGTCTTTCCACCTGAGGTTTGGTCTTCCTCTTCTGCGTCGTCCTCCAGCGGGTTCCGAATATAACACCTTCTTAGTTGGAGCGTGTTCTTCCATTCGCTCGACATGACCTAGCCAGCGCAGCCGCTGGATTTTGATGAGCTTTACTATGTCAATATCGGCATACAGCTCGTACAGCTCATGGTTGTACCTTATTCGATACTCGCCACCAACGCAGATAGGTCCAAAGATCTTGCGTAGGACTTTTCTCTCGAAAACTCCAAGCATTCGCTCATCCGAGGTGGAAATTGTCCAGGCTTCAGCGCCATATGTTAGGACAGGCATGATGAGAGACTTGTAGAGTGTAGTTTTCGTTCTTCGAGAGAGGGCTAGACTTCTCAATTGCTTACTCAGCCCAAAGTAACACCTATTGGCAAGAGTTATCCTACGCATGATCTCCAAGCTGACGTCATTACTGCTGTTAATGCTGGTTCCAAGATAGACAAAGTCCCTTACTACTTCAAAAGCGTAGTTGTCAACAGTGACGTGCTGTCCAAGACTGTCGAAAGCGGCTTTATAATCAACAAATAGGTAGTGTGTCGATCTGTTTTTCTTGGGTCTTCTCCAGGATTCGGCGCAGTGTGAAAATCTGGTCGATGGTGGATTTACCAGGTCTGAAATCACACTGATAAGGTCCAATCAGGTTGCTGAGCATAGGCTTCAACCTCGATAGAACTTTGTATGCGATGCTCAGGAGACATATTCCACGGTAGTTGGCGCAAATTGTGGGTTCTCCTTTTTTATGTACAGGACAGAGTACACTGAGCCTCCAATCATCAGGCATGCTTTCATCCGACCATATTCTGCTTATGAGCTGGTGCATGCAGGCGAGCAGCTCATCGCCTCCGGTCTTAAACAACTCGGTAGGCAGGCCATCAGTACCTGCAGCTTTGTTGTTCTTCAGCCTTAAAATGGCCGTTTCAATCTCGTCATAGTCGGGTGGTGGAACATCAACACCATCATTTGCAATTGGGGTAATCGGGCAATCTTCTCCACTGGCGGAATTGTTCGTAGCATCGCCATTCAGTAACGTGGAGAAGTGTTCCCTCCATAGGCTCAGTACACTCTGGACATCTGTAACTAGATTCCCATTTCCATCACGACAAGAAGAGGCTCCGGGATTTAAACCTCCACTCAGGCGCTTGATCTTTTCGAAGAATTTTCGAGTCTCATTCTTGTCGGTACACATCTCTATCTCCTCACACTCGCGTCTTTCCAACTCCCTCTTCTTGCGCCTGAAAAGACGTCTCTCTGCACTCCTTTTCTCTCTATACCGCTCCTTAACAGCTCGCTTTGCGCCTGCACTCAGGGTTTTTCTGTAGGCGGCGTCTTTCTCTGCGGTAGCGTCGCGACACTCCTGATCATACCACTCATTCCTCAGAGGCCGGTAGTAACCGATTACCTCCTCGGCAGCAGTAGTCATGGAGTGGGATATATGTGACCACCGTGCGCATGTATCATCAAGTGGGGGAGTGTTCTGCATAAGCAGATCCGATAGTCGAGTGTCAAATGTATCTGCTGTCTCTGGTGATTGCAGCTTACTGACGTCGAGCTTTCTCTGTGTGGGACTTCTTTTGTTATTTGCGACACATAAGCGTGTGCTCCCCTTGGCTGCAACAAGGTAGTGATCCGAGTCGATGTTGGCACCACGGATCGATTTCACGTCCATCACACTGGAAGCATGCCTTCCGTCAATCACCACATGATCAATTTGGTTTCTTGTTCGTTGATCTGGAGACAGCCATGTCGCTTTGTGGATGTCGAGATGCTGGAATCTGGTACCACCAATTACCATGTTTCGTGCTGCGGCGAAGTCGATCAGCCTCATTCCGTTATCGGAGGTGTTCTGGTGGAGGCTGAATTTTCCGACAATTGGACCAAAGGTACCTTCCTTGCCCACCCTGGCACTAAAGTCGCCAAGCACGATTTTGATATCGTGGCGGGGGCAGCGGTCGGTCATAAGCTTCTTCGAGGCGCTGAAAGAAGCTCACCTTGGTCACATGTCGGAGCGTGGGCACATATAAGGCTGATGTTGAAAAATTTTGCCTTGATGCGGATTGTGGCCAGCCGTTCGTTCACAGGCGTGAACTGTCAGACAAGATGTATATATATATATATATATATATATATATATATATATATATGTATATATATATATATATATATATGTATATATATATATGTATATATATATATATATATATATATATATGTATATATATATATGTATATATATATATATATATATATATATATATATATATATATATATATATATATATATATATATATGTATATATATAGCGAGTGAATGCCTGTGGGTTCGCTCACTGTGCTGCACTTGCCTAGAAGTCGTGGTGACGTATAGATGGTGATGATTACGGTGACTGTGGCCGTTGTTGCTGGCAATAATAACACACGGACACTTGTTTTTTCACTGTTTTTACATATATTAATCCTAATCTCCATGATTATTTATTGAATTCAAAGTAAATGTATATTATATTGAGAGGGAAAAATGTCGCGCACTGCTCGAGAAATTGGGGCTTTTTTATTTTTGTTTATAATTTTAATTTTAAAATTTATAGAAACACGCACTTCTTTTTAATAGGGAGTTTATATCAACAATAATAGCAAAGTAAATAAACAGAAAGTGAATAGCTAAAGTAAAAGAAAAGAGAGTATGGGAGTGAGAGCAAGAGAGAGAATTATAGCGAAAAATAGCCGAACAAATAGAATTATATTAGGGTTGCTAAGTTTGGGCGGGCAATGTGCGACACACGTCTTCTGGCGTAGACATTCTGCCCCCTTGCAGGAATACTGCAAAAGAGACGGAACCTCCACCCGAGACGGTGGGAATGAGAAAAAAAAATTAAATAAAGCAAATAAAAATACGGTATTTCATATACTTATATTTAATCTTAAAAATAAAAATTAACTATAAAATGTTGGGATTTTGAATTCAATTCGAATTCAAGTTGATCAGCATCACCAGTGAGGGAGTTCAAGCCAGGATTTGAGATTTTGACTCTTGTAATAGTGAGACAGAGCCCTCGAGGATGGATGACGCATGTTAGATGCAACACGTGGAAAACATCACGAACGGAATGGCACTAGATCGACTTCTTCATTGCTGATGCTTTTCGATCTTCAGAAAAAGGGTTGCTAAGCTCGACAATAGCGGTCAAAGCGATTAAGTTCAACGAGTGTGGTTTACAACTCCTCATGGTAATAGGAACCATTCAGTCCAATGTAGGGAAATGGCAAAAATCCTTAGGGAGAGATGACACATGTTGAATGATGTGCGAAATAAATGTTGATTGCCGAATGCGTGGATCGATGAATACTGAGTGTGGACTGTTGATTGTTGAATGTAGTACGTGGAATGTTAATTGGTGTAAGTTGATTGAGGAGCGCTAATTTAAAAGTGTTGTCCAATGTTTATTGGTGTATAGATCAGGGTTGGATCACACCATCTCAGGTGAACAGATTCTCAGGGCTGGTCGTAGACCAGATCAAATGGTTCGAGAAGTCAACGTAGTTGACAAACCTAGAGTTCGTAGAGCGCTTGCAGCATTAATAATTCTATATTGTCGGGCTTGCCAGAATATGTACCGCTCGTGAAAAGTTCTAACTTCAAATAGAATCTGCATGTCTTGGGTTCATGATATGACTCATGAATATGTAGCAAATAATTTGAAAATAACACATGGGATTATTCACACGCATATACACTATGCCAGTGCATAGTTCCATTGAAGCTTCGTAGAAGTTCGGGAATTAACTCGGGCAGTTACAGTGAACTGAACAATGTGAGAGTGGGATGCGTGTGACGGTCAGTATCGTGTAGTCTGACAAAACGTTGCTATATAATACGGGTGTGGCATCAGAGGCTTATATATTGCTCAAGCCACAATCTTCAAATCACCTTTTACGTGACAACAATTTTGGGGGACCAATATTAGGCGGGATCAAATGCATTGCCATGCAAGTAGAAATCCTCTCGTTGATTGAACGAGTCTTTTGTGGGGAGTGATACGCAGATCTCGAGATTCCGTTGGATATTGCTGTATGGGAAGTATTACGTCTGGTAAATACTTTTGACGGGAGTTGATTTCTTCTTGGATGCGATCTGTAAGATCGATCATTTGCATCTGGGGGGAGCATTGTATAACGGTGAACCTTCCGCTTTGCTCTCGGGTCATGCCGCGCTCTGTGAAGCAGGGAATGATGTTGCTTCCCACAGACCGCATGAAAACTCACTGTAGCATTTCGCAAGGGTATACGATGTTGCCAAACAGTTGTTGCAAATTCCATACTGATGCACACAGAGTATTCTCTCTTCAACCAGGGGGTGCTTGCCTCTACATAGCGGGCAGCATGTCTTCGTGACAGTACTATGCAACGAACTAACATCTTTAGCTGTTGTGAGGGGTTTTTCTGAACATTTGGGGTGTATTCTGTTATTACTTCGTGTCGGGTGCTTATCGCATTTAGTACGAGGTGATGAATGCGGGAGTTTGTAGAAACGGATTTGATTGTGAAATAATGAAACTATTATACGGGATGTAGTGTTCACTGGCGGGAGGATTGTCGTGATTGGTACTGTATCCAAAGTTGTATTGCATTTTTCCTTTGCAACAACTCGCTGCTGAGAGGTGCAAGTACGCTGACAAGAACATTCAGCTGATGTTTCAGGGGAAGTTGCCTTACAGCAAGTGCTGGAAGCATTCTCTAGCCTGTGAAGTAGGGAATTGTGTCTTTGTTTACAGGATGAGCACGTGTATCGGCTCTTACAATCACTGTAATCGTGAGAGTTGGCCAAACAATTGGTACACAGTTTATGTTTGTTAACTACGCTGTAGCGTTCATCAACCAACAACTTCGGCACAATGGACAACCATGATTGGAGACACTGGCATGATAAATGCTAATTCCGTGTGACTCTACCCGAGGTTTATTTGTACGCTGGGGAGGGTTGAATCGACCGGGTTGCTGATTCGATGGTTGCCTAAGTTGCCGAGTTGGTGGTTGGCTGGATTGTCGAGAACCACTTCGGATATCTGCAACTGATTCCAAAGTCTGATACCGATCTGTAAGAAAGGCATCGAAGTCGCTCCAATTAGGGATTTCACGTTTATTTTTTATCGATTGCTCCCAAAGACTCAACGTGTTATACGGTAGTTTCGAAGAACACAAATAGACCAAAATAGGATTCCACTGATTTGTGTCGATGCCTAAGAGCTTCAAATTCATAATGCAATCGTTAACAGTGCGCTGTAAGCGCTTTAAGTTGGGACCGGTTTCTTGGGTAACAGAGTGCAAGTTGAAGAGTGATTTCAATTGTATGTTTACCAATATGCGTTTGTTGTCATATCGCTCTTCTAAATTGTGCCACGCTATTGAGAAGCCATCATTAGTCAACGGAGTTGACTTAATGATACTGTGTGCTTCACCATGGGTTTTCTGTAGCAAGTGGTACAATTTTTCTACGGAACTCAAGCGAGGATGATTTGTATATAGGGCCGTGAACATATTTTGGAAGCTTGGCCAGGAAACATAATCGCCCGAAAAACACTTAGTGTCACATGGATGCAGCTGAATAGCGGGAAATGAATGTATATTATTTATTTTCTCCACGGGTGGATTCGGATGCCACCTCGAAACTCAGCTCGTGAAGAACAGCAGGAAATGAAGGTTGACGGGGTATGTTTTTAGCGGGAGAAGAGGAAACTGCGGGGGGTACCACTTCGGATCTCAGCTTGCGAAGAACATCAGGAAATAAATGTTGATGAGATATGTTTACATCGGGAGCAGGGGGAATTTCGGGAGACACCACCTCAGTTCAGTTCATGAAGATGAGCATTAATATTAGAGAGGCACCGGACATACGAGGTGTAACATTTTCTATATACCTCTTTAATTTGGCTAATATCGACATCTTCAGCGACTTCCTCTGTTAGAACATTGTGATATGCTGTTCTGCAATCACTCCACAGGGACTGGAATTTCTTTTGCTGTGCCTCCAAGCTAATTTTGTTATGAGCTTCTGGGTTGATGGCATGAAAATTACTATCAAATTCAATAATATCTTCCACGGTAGCTCTGAAAAGATCGTAAGCTGACATCCTATTAGCGATTGTAAAATTCCAGATGTAATACGTATGTTGCCTTTTCGTACGATTTATCAAAAAAAAATGGGTTGCCAAAATGTTTCCGGAGAGAGATTAATCCGAAAGCCGTAGTCTTCCGTAGCCAAATTGAAGGTTATACCAGTGGGCTAACTTATGGAAGGTATGACCTTGAGCTTATTTTAAATTCGTATTCGATTCCGCTGAATTCCGGAATTGACGTAGGGAGATGTAATTAATTCACAATCCATAAAATTATTCAATTGTAATGAGCCGAGGTTATATCTATGTATAGAAAATTCGTATCCGATGGGTATAAAAACATTTGGGAACCACTACTTTCTTCAACTTGTACTGTATTATCTTGCACAAAGAACTCAATTATTTGATATTCGTTAACACAGTAGCAACTTAGGGTTGAGAGTGACTCTTTTTCACACTGGGTATTTTTCAATAGAAAAGATAGTGTACAATTGTTATTGCAATTACATTTCCTTTATAAAAAACACCAGCCAATGCAATTATATTTTGTTGCTCTTACAGGTATATGCAAAACAAAAATTGCGAGATAGAAATTTAGCAACAATATACACTACCGCTATATTTGTGATCAAACGCAGGTATATTAGTCGAGACAAATCAATTGTTTTATTGTTGCCTATGTAAAGGGTTATCCATTTTGCAGTTTCAAAAGTAAATGTAAATAAAACACATATAAAATATTTTTTATCATGATATTTCTTTTTTATTATAAAGTTTGAACGTTGACATTATGTGTGAAATACTACATCATTTAAATGACCACCACGCGAATTGTTGCAAGCATCGATTCTTTTGAGGTAATTTTCGACCACTTTTTGACACATATTGGGCGGTATCTCAGCCATAACGTGACGAATGTTGGTTTTTAGGTGCTCAAGAGTTAAAGGTTTATCTGCATAAACATGGTCTTTCGCGTAGCCCCACAAAAAAAAGTCAAGCGGTGTCAAATCCCATGATCTTGGTGGCCACTTGATATCGCCACGACGAGAAATTACGCTGCCAGAAAATTTCTCTTGCAATAAAGCCATATTCGCTCGAGTTGTGTGGCATGTGGCAACGTCTTGTTGAAACCACATATTCTCTAAGTCGTATTCTTCAATAGCAGGCAAAAAAAAGTCGGTTTTCATATGACCATAACGCAACGAATTGACGGTGACAGTCGTTCCATCGTCGTTTTCGAAGAAGTAAGGTCCAATCACACCTCCGGACCAAAGAGCGCACCAAGCAGTGACTTTTTGTGGATGTAGTGGCCTCTCTTCAATTACTTGAGGATTCTCAGAACCCCAAATATGACAATTTTGTTTGTTAACATACCCACCGAGTGAGAAATGTGCTTCGTCGCTTAAGAAAATTTTGTTCGAAAAATCGCCGTCCACCGCCTGTTGTTCAAGCACCCATTCGACGTATCTACAACGTTGTGAATGGTCAGCTGGCTTCAGTTGTTGTGTGAGCTGGATTTTATATGGGTGTAGGTGTAGATCTAAATGTAAAATACGCCATAATGTGCCGTAAGACAGTCCTAATTCCTGAGAACGACGAGGAATCGACACATTCGGGTCTTCGGCAACACTTTCACTTACAGCAGCGATATTTTCGGTGGTACGAGCGAAACGATGATGCACAGGCCTTACAATATCTGTAACCGATCCAATCTCTTCATATTTCTTCACAATTTTGCCAATTGCTTGCGTAGTTGGACGATTATGTAAACCATAATCTCCTCTTAAAGCACGATATGTGGCTGTGGAAGAATCACCATTTTTGTAGTAGGTTTTTACAATTTTAATGCGTTGTGCGATAGTTAAGCGATCCATTTTCGCAAATGTCAGACTTTGAACTGAAAAAGAAAGAAATTGTTTTAACAACTCAGTTTGACAGATGTCGAATTCTAGCCCTATACTTTTGAAACCGCGAAATGGAAACCGCGATATGACCAAATACTTTTATTGCTTACTTTTGAGTGTGCTTGTTGTTGATGGTTTAGCGGTATGCATGAACCACGGTAGGTAGTTGAAATTTAACAACAAGTAATCGCATGTGCGTTTGTACAATAACAAGGCGGTTGTTTTTGCAAATACACAAGGTAAAGGTATTGAGAAAAAAATGCAATATGTATGAAATTGTTATTGCCAAACAAATATTTTTTGAATATTTTAATGTTGTTGCCGATATCAGTCTTCGTGAGGGAAAAAATAACTTCTATTGGGAAAGTGTAGTTGTATTACTTATGCTTTGTTCTTCCTTTTGCAAAGCAAGAGACTAATGTTGTTATTATTAGTACATTATTGGCAATAATGTTTTTCGTAGAGGGGTGTATGCGGGGCGATATGACTGATATGATAACACTTGGTGGTTATGTTTGAGTAAAATAACCACACAAAATGCAACAACGATATCTCGGAGAGAGATGCTTTGGTGTACTTATATGTGTTTACTGAGAGATGTCCAAGGGATTAGTAAACAAAATTAATGTAGTAATAAAAACAACAATATAAACCAAATTGGGGATCTCTTCGAATAATGAGAAGAAGAACATAAGCGGGAAATAAAAAAATTAAAAACAAAATAGATCAACCAAAAGTGCGTTTTGCCGTCGGCAAAACAATATCTATGGTATCACAATATATTATGTCGTAATTTCTTGATTTTTGCAACTATATGGGAGAGTTAACTAAGCAGAATGCAATATTTAACTCAGTGAGAGATTCGCTGTAAGTTTTCGAGATGTTTAAGCGGGATTTGTTATAAAATGTACGTACGACGTACTCATAAATAATGTAGCCAAAAATTAAGAAATCAACAATAATTGTACTGCAACAATGTATTAAATATTTCTTGTTGATTTTATCAGGATATGACGTGATATATTTTTAACGGGTTATATGTATGTAAAAACAATCAACAATTGGGTATACATATGCACCTTAATTTTCATACATATGAGTTCATGTATATAAAAAACACAAAAATACAAATGTATCACAAGACCATACCTTGATGGGCAATATTGTCTTACCACACGTTGCGAGCCTGATCCGGCTCGAAGGACCAATGTTTCAGCGGGGAGCGAGTGAATGTCGGTGGTTTCACTCACTGTGCTGTACTTGCCTAGAAGTCGTGGTGACGTATAGATGGTGATGATTACGGTGACTGTGGCCGTTGTTGTTGGCACACGGACACTTGTTTTTTCACTGTTTTTACATATATTAATCCTAATCTCCATGATTATTTATTGAATTCAAAGTAAATGTATATTATATTGAGAGGGAAAAATGTCGCGCACTGCTCGAGAAATTGGGGCTTTTTTATTTTTGTTTATAATTTTAATTTTAAAATTTATAGAAACACGCACTTCTTTTTAATAGGGAGTTTATATCAACAATAATAGCAAAGTAAATAAACAGAAAGTGAATAGCTAAAGTAAAAGAAAAGAGAGTATGGGAGTGAGAGCAAGAGAGAGAATTATAGCGAAAAATAGCCGAACAAATAGAATTATATTAGGGTTGCTAAGTTTGGGCGGGCAATGTGCGACACACGTCTTCTGGCGTAGACATTCCGCCCCCTTGCAGGAATACTGCAAAAGAGACGGAACCTCCACCCGAGACGGTGGGAATGAGAGAAAAAAAAAATTAAATAAAGCAAATAAAAATACGGTATTTCATATACTTATATTTAATCTTAAAAATAAAAATTAACTATAAAATATTGGGATTTTGAATTCAATTCGAATTCTAGTTGATCAGCATCACCAGTGAGGGAGTTCAAGCCGGGATTTGAGATTTTGACTCTTGTAATAGTGAGACAGAGCCCTCGAGGATGGATGACGCATGTTAGATGCAACACGTGGAAAACATCACGAACGGAATGGCACTAGATCGACTTCTTCATTGCGGATGCTTTTCGATCTTCAGAAAAAGGGTTGCTAAGCTCGACAATAGCGGTCAAAGCGATTAAGTTCAACGAGTGTGGTTTGCAACTCCTCATGGTAATAGGAACCATTCAGTCCAATGTAGGGAAATGGCAAAAATCCTTAGGGAGAGATGACACATGTTGAATGATATGCGAAATAAATGTTGATTGCCGAATGCGTGGATCGATGAATACTGAGTGTGGACTGTTGATTGTTGAATGTAGTACGTGGAATGTTAATTGGTGTAAGTTGATTGAGGAGCGCTAATTTAAAAGTGTTGTCCAATGTATATTGGTGTATAGTTCAGGGTTGGATCACACCATCTCAGGTGAACAGATTCTCAGGGCTGGTCGTAAACCAGATCAAATGGTTCGAGAAGTCAACGTAGTTGACAAACCTAGAGTTCGTAGAGCGCTTGCAGCATTAATAATTCTATATTGTCGGGCTTGCCAGAATATGTACCGCTCGTGACAAGTTCTAACTTCAAATAGAATCTGCATGTCTTGGGTTCATGATATGACTCATGAATATGTAGCAAATAATGTGAAAATAACACATGGGGTTATTCACACGCATATACACTATGCCAGTGCATAGTTCCATTGAAGCTTCGTAGAAGTTCGGGAATTAACTCGGGCAGTTACAGTGAACTGAACAATGTGAGAGTGGGATGCGTGTGACGGTTAGTATCGTGTAGTCTGACAAAACGTTGCTATATAATACGGGTGTGGCATCAGAGGCTTATATATTGCTCAAGCCACAATCTTCAAATCACCTTTTACGTGACAACAATTTTGGGGGACCAATATTAGGCGGGATCAAATGCATTGCCATGCAAGTAGAAATCCTCTCGTTGATTGAACGAGTCTTTTGTGGGGAGTGATACGCAGATCTCGAGATTCCGTTGGATATTGCTGTATGGGAAGTATTACGTCTGGTAAATACTTTTGACGGGAGTTGATTTCTTCTTGGATGCGATCTGTAAGATCGATCCTTTGCATCTGGGGGGAGCATTGTATAACGGTGAACCTTCCGCTTTGCTCTCGGGTCATGCCGCGCTCTGTGAAGCAGGGAATGATGTTGCTTCCCACAGACCGCATGAAAACTCACTGTAGCATTTCGCAAGGGTATGCGATGTTGCCAAACAGTTGTTGCAAATTCCATACTGATGCACACAGAGTATTCTCTCTTCAACCAGGGGGTGCTTGCCTCTACATAGCGGGCAGCATGTCTTCGTGACAGTACTATGCAACGAACTAACATCTTTAGCTGTTGTGAGGGGTTTTTCTGAACATTTGGGGTGTTTTCTGTTATTACTTCGTGTCGGGTGCTTATCGCATTTAGTACCAGGTGATGAATGCGGGAGTTTGTAGAAACGGATTTGATTGTGAAATAATGAAACTATTATACGGGATGTAGTGTTCACTGGCGGGAGGATTGTCGTGATTGGTACTGTATCCAATTAGGGATTTCACGTTTATTTTTTATCGATTGCTCCCAAAGACTCAACGTGTTATACGGGAGTTTCGAAGAACACAAATAGACCAAAATAGGATTCCACTGATTTGTGTCAATGCCTAAGAGCTTCAAATTCATAATGCAATCGTTAATAGTGCGCTGTAAGCGCTTTAAGTTGGGACCGGTTTCTTGGATAACAGAGTGCAAGTTGAAGAGTGATTTCAATTGTATGTTTACCAATATGCGTTTGTTGTCATATCGCTCTTCTAAATTGTGCCACGCTATTGAGAAGCCATCATTAGTCAACGGAGTTGACTTAATGATACTGTGTGCTTCACCATGGGTTTTCTGTAGCAAGTGGTACAATTTTTCTACGGAACTCAAGCGAGGATGATTTGTATATAGGGCCGTGAACATATTTTGGAAGCTTGGCCAGGAAACATAATCGCCCGAAAAACACTTAGTGTCACATGGATGCAGCTGAATAGCGGGAAATGAATGTACATTATTTATTTTCTCCACGGGTGGATTCGGATGCCACCTCGAAACTCAGCTCGTGAAGAACAGCAGGAAATGAAGGTTGACGGGGTATGTTTTTAGCGGGAGAAGAGGAAACTGCGGGGGGTACCACTTCGGATCTCAGCTTGCGAAGAACATCAGGAAATGAATGTTGATGAGATATGTTTACATCGGGAGCAGGGGGAATATCGGGAGACACCACCTCAGTTCAGTTCATGAAGATGAGCATTAATATTAGAGAGGCACCGGACATACGAGGTGTAACATTTTCTATATACCTCTTTAATTTGGCTAATATCGACATCTTCAGCGACTTCCTCTGTTAGAACATTGTGATATGCTGTTCTGCAATCACTCCACAGGGACTGGAATTTCTTTTGCTGTGCCTCCAAGCTAATTTTGTTATGAGCTTCTGGGTTGATGGCATGAAAATTACTATCAAATTCAATAATATCTTCCACGGTAGCTCTGAAAAGATCGTAAGCTGACATCCTATTAGCGATTGTAAAATTCCAGATGTAATACGTATGTTGCCTTTTCGTACGATTTATCAAAAAAAAATGGGTTGCCAAAATGTTTCCGGAGAGAGATTAATCCGAAAGCCGTAGTCTTCCGTAGCCAAATTGAAGGTTATACCAGTGGGCTAACTTATGGAAGGTATGACCTTGAGCTTATTTTAAATTCGTATTCGATTCCGCTGAATTCCGGAATTGACGTAGGGAGATGTAATTAATTCACAATCCATAAAATTATTCAATTGTAATGAGCCGAGGTTATATCTATGTATAGAAAATTCGTATCCGATGGGTATAAAAACATTTGGGAACCACTACTTTCTTCAACTTGTACTGTATTATCTTGCACAAAGAACTCAATTATTTGATATTCGTTAACACAGTAGCAACTTAGGGTTGAGAGTGACTCTTTTTCACACTGGGTATTTTTCAATAGAAAAGATAGTGTACAATTGTTATTGCAATTACATTTCCTTTATAAAAAACACCAGCCAATGCAATTATATTTTGTTGCTCTTACAGGTATATGCAAAACAAAAATTGCGAGATAGAAATTTAGCAACAATATACACTACCGCTATATTTGTGATCAAACGCAGGTATATTAGTCGAGACAAATCAATTGTTTTATTGTTGCCTATGTAAAGGGTTATCCATTTTGCAGTTTCAAAAGTAAATGTAAATAAAACACATATAAAATATTTTTTATCATGATATTTCTTTTTTATTATAAAGTTTGAACGTTGACATTATGTGTGAAATACTACATCATTTAAATGACCACCACGCGAATTGTTGCAAGCATCGATTCTTTTGAGGTAATTTTCGACCACTTTTTGACACATATTGGGCGGTATCTCAGCCATAACGTGACGAATGTTGGTTTTTAGGTGCTCAAGAGTTAAAGGTTTATCTGCATAAACATGGTCTTTCGCGTAGCCCCACAAAAAAAAGTCAAGCGGTGTCAAATCCCATGATCTTGGTGGCCACTTGATATCGCCACGACGAGAAATTACGCTGCCAGAAAATTTCTCTTGCAATAAAGCCATATTCGCTCGAGTTGTGTGGCATGTGGCAACGTCTTGTTGAAACCACATATTCTCTAAGTCGTATTCTTCAATAGCAGGCAAAAAAAAGTCGGTTTTCATATGACCATAACGCAACGAATTGACGGTGACAGTCGTTCCATCGTCGTTTTCGAAGAAGTAAGGTCCAATCACACCTCCGGACCAAAGAGCGCACCAAGCAGTGACTTTTTGTGGATGTAGTGGCCTCTCTTCAATTACTTGAGGATTCTCAGAACCCCAAATATGACAATTTTGTTTGTTAACATACCCACCGAGTGAGAAATGTGCTTCGTCGCTTAAGAAAATTTTGTTCGAAAAATCGCCGTCCACCGCCTGTTGTTCAAGCACCCATTCGACGTATCTACAACGTTGTGAATGGTCAGCTGGCTTCAGTTGTTGTGTGAGCTGGATTTTATATGGATGTAGGTGTAGATCTAAATGTAAAATACGCCATAATGTGCCGTAAGACAGTCCTAATTCCTGAGAACGACGAGGAATCGACACATTCGGGTCTTCGGCAACACTTTCACTTACAGCAGCGATATTTTCGGTGGTACGAGCGAAACGATGATGCACAGGCCTTACAATATCTGTAACCGATCCAATCTCTTCATATTTCTTCACAATTTTGCCAATTGCTTGCGTAGTTGGACGATTATGTAAACCATAATCTCCTCTTAAAGCACGATATGTGGCTGTGGAAGAATCACCATTTTTGTAGTAGGTTTTTACAATTTTAATGCGTTGTGCGATAGTTAAGCGATCCATTTTCGCAAATGTCAGACTTTGAACTGAAAAAGAAAGAAATTGTTTTAACAACTCAGTTTGACAGATGTCGAATTCTAGCCCTATACTTTTGAAACCGCGAAATGGAAACCGCGATATGACCAAATACTTTTATTGCTTACTTTTGAGTGTGCTTGTTGTTGATGGTTTAGCGGTATGCATGAACCACGGTAGGTAGTTGAAATTTAACAACAAGTAATCGCATGTGCGTTTGTACAATAACAAGGCGGTTGTTTTTGCAAATACACAAGGTAAAGGTATTGAGAAAAAAATGCAATATGTATGAAATTGTTATTGCCAAACAAATATTTTTTGAATATTTTAATGTTGTTGCCGATATCAGTCTTCGTGAGGGAAAAAATAACTTCTATTGGGAAAGTGTAGTTGTATTACTTATGCTTTGTTCTTCCTTTTGCAAAGCAAGAGACTAATGTTGTTATTATTAGTACATTATTGGCAATAATGTTTTTCGTAGAGGGGTGTATGCGGGGCGATATGACTGATATGATAACACTTGGTGGTTATGTTTGAGTAAAATAACCACACAAAATGCAACAACGATATCTCGGAGAGAGATGCTTTGGTGTACTTATATGTGTTTACTGAGAGATGTCCAAGGGATTAGTAAACAAAATTAATGTAGTAATAAAAACAACAATATAAACCAAATTGGGGATCTCTTCGAATAATGAGAAGAAGAACATAAGCGGGAAATAAAAAAATTAAAAACAAAATAGATCAACCAAAAGTGCGTTTTGCCGTCGGCAAAACAATATCTATGGTATCACAATATATTATGTCGTAATTTCTTGATTTTTGCAACTATATGGGAGAGTTAACTAAGCAGAATGCAATATTTAACTCAGTGAGAGATTCGCTGTAAGTTTTCGAGATGTTTAAGCGGGATTTGTTATAAAATGTACGTACGACGTACTCATAAATAATGTAGCCAAAAATTAAGAAATCAACAATAATTGTACTGCAACAATGTATTAAATATTTCTTGTTGATTTTATCAGGATATGACGTGATATATTTTTAACGGGTTATATGTATGTAAAAACAATCAACAATTGGGTATACATATGCACCTTAATTTTCATACATATGAGTTCATGTATATAAAAAACACAAAAATACAAATGTATCACAAGACCATACCTTGATGGGCAATATTGTCTTACCACACGTTGCGAGCCTGATCCGGCTCGAAGGACCAATGTTTCAGCGGGGAGCGAGTGAATGTCGGTGGTTTCACTCACTGTGCTGTACTTGCCTAGAAGTCGTGGTGACGTATAGATGGTGATGATTACGGTGACTGTGGCCGTTGTTGTTGGCAATAATAACACACGGACACTTGTTTTTTCACTGTTTTTACATATATTAATCCTAATCTCCATGATTATTTATTGAATTCAAAGTAAATGTATATTATATTGAGAGGGAAAAATGTCGCGCACTGCTCGAGAAATTGGGGCTTTTTTATTTTTGTTTATAATTTTAATTTTAAAATTTATAGAAACACGCACTTCTTTTTAATAGGGAGTTTATATCAACAATAATAGCAAAGTAAATAAACAGAAAGTGAATAGCTAAAGTAAAAGAAAAGAGAGTATGGGAGTGAGAGCAAGAGAGAGAATTATAGCGAAAAATAGCCGAACAAATAGAATTATATTAGGGTTGCTAAGTTTGGGCGGTCAATGTGCGACACACGTCTTCTGGCGTAGACATTCCGCCCCCTTGCAGGAATACTGCAAAAGAGACGGAACCTCCACCCGAGACGGTGGGAATGAGAGAAAAAAAAATTAAATAAAGCAAATAAAAATACGGTATTTCATATACTTATATTTAATCTTAAAAATAAAAATTAACTATAAAATATTGGGATTTTGAATTCAATTCGAATTCTAGTTGATCAGCATCACCAGTGAGGGAGTTCAAGCCGGGATTTGAGATTTTGACTCTTGTAATAGTGAGACAGAGCCCTCGAGGATGGATGACGCATGTTAGATGCAACACGTGGAAAACATCACGAACGGAATGGCACTAGATCGACTTCTTCATTGCGGATGCTTTTCGATCTTCAGAAAAAGGGTTGCTAAGCTCGACAATAGCGGTCAAAGCGATTAAGTTCAACGAGTGTGGTTTGCAACTCCTCATGGTAATAGGAACCATTCAGTCCAATGTAGGGAAATGGCAAAAATCCTTAGGGAGAGATGACACATGTTGAATGATATGCGAAATAAATGTTGATTGCCGAATGCGTGGATCGATGAATACTGAGTGTGGACTGTTGATTGTTGAATGTAGTACGTGGAATGTTAATTGGTGTAAGTTGATTGAGGAGCGCTAATTTAAAAGTGTTGTCCAATGTATATTGGTGTATAGTTCAGGGTTGGATCACACCATCTCAGGTGAACAGATTCTCAGGGCTGGTCGTAAACCAGATCAAATGGTTCGAGAAGTCAACGTAGTTGACAAACCTAGAGTTCGTAGAGCGCTTGCAGCATTAATAATTCTATATTGTCGGGATTGCCAGAATATGTACCGCTCGTGACAAGTTCTAACTTCAAATAGAATCTGCATGTCTTGGGTTCATGATATGACTCATGAATATGTAGCAAATAATGTGAAAATAACACATGGGATTATTCACACGCATATACACTATGCCAGTGCATAGTTCCATTGAAGCTTCGTAGAAGTTCGGGAATTAACTCGGGCAGTTACAGTGAACTGAACAATGTGAGAGTGGGATGCGTGTGACGGTTAGTATCGTGTAGTCTGACAAAACGTTGCTATATAATACGGGTGTGGCATCAGAGGCTTATATATTGCTCAAGCCACAATCTTCAAATCACCTTTTACGTGACAACAATTTTGGGGGACCAATATTAGGCGGGATCAAATGCATTGCCATGCAAGTAGAAATCCTCTCGTTGATTGAACGAGTCTTTTGTGGGGAGTGATACGCAGATCTCGAGATTCCGTTGGATATTGCTGTATGGGAAGTATTACGTCTGGTAAATACTTTTGACGGGAGTTGATTTCTTCTTGGATGCGATCGGTAAGATCGATCCTTTGCATCTGGGGGGAGCATTGTATAACGGTGAACCTTCCGCTTTGCTCTCGGGTCATGCCGCGCTCTGTGAAGCAGGGAATGATGTTGCTTCCCACAGACCGCATGAAAACTCACTGTAGCATTTCGCAAGGGTATGCGATGTTGCCAAACAGTTGTTGCAAATTCCATACTGATGCACACAGAGTATTCTCTCTTCAACCAGGGGGTGCTTGCCTCTACATAGCGGGCAGCATGTCTTCGTGACAGTACTATGCAACGAACTAACATCTTTAGCTGTTGTGAGGGGTTTTTCTGAACATTTGGGGTGTTTTCTGTTATTACTTCGTGTCGGGTGCTTATCGCATTTAGTACCAGGTGATGAATGCGGGAGTTTGTAGAAACGGATTTGATTGTGAAATAATGAAACTATTATACGGGATGTAGTGTTCACTGGCGGGAGGATTGTCGTGATTGGTACTGTATCCAATTAGGGATTTCACGTTTATTTTTTATCGATTGCTCCCAAAGACTCAACGTGTTATACGGTAGTTTCGAAGAACACAAATAGACCAAAATAGGATTCCACTGATTTGTGTCGATGCCTAAGAGCTTCAAATTCATAATGCAATCGTTAACAGTGCGCTGTAAGCGCTTTAAGTTGGGACCGGTTTCTTGGGTAACAGAGTGCAAGTTGAAGAGTGATTTCAATTGTATGTTTACCAATATGCGTTTGTTGTCATATCGCTCTTCTAAATTGTGCCACGCTATTGAGAAGCCATCATTAGTCAACGGAGTTGACTTAATGATACTGTGTGCTTCACCATGGGTTTTCTGTAGCAAGTGGTACAATTTTTCTACGGAACTCAAGCGAGGATGATTTGTATATAGGGCCGTGAACATATTTTGGAAGCTTGGCCAGGAAACATAATCGCCCGAAAAACACTTAGTGTCACATGGATGCAGCTGAATAGCGGGAAATGAATGTATATTATTTATTTTCTCCACGGGTGGATTCGGATGCCACCTCGAAACTCAGCTCGTGAAGAACAGCAGGAAATGAAGGTTGACGGGGTATGTTTTTAGCGGGAGAAGAGGAAACTGCGGGGGGTACCACTTCGGATCTCAGCTTGCGAAGAACATCAGGAAATAAATGTTGATGAGATATGTTTACATCGGGAGCAGGGGGAATTTCGGGAGACACCACCTCAGTTCAGTTCATGAAGATGAGCATTAATATTAGAGAGGCACCGGACATACGAGGTGTAACATTTTCTATATACCTCTTTAATTTAGCTAATATCGACATCTTCAGCGACTTCCTCTGTTAGAACATTGTGATATGCTGTTCTGCAATCACTCCACAGGGACTGGAATTTCTTTTGCTGTGCCTCCAAGCTAATTTTGTTATGAGCTTCTGGGTTGATGGCATGAAAATTACTATCAAATTCAATAATATCTTCCACGGTAGCTCTGAAAAGATCGTAAGCTGACATCCTATTAGCGATTGTAAAATTCCAGATGTAATACGTATGTTGCCTTTTCGTACGATTTATCAAAAAAAAATGGGTTGCCAAAATGTTTCCGGAGAGAGATTAATCCGAAAGCCGTAGTCTTCCGTAGCCAAATTGAAGGTTATACCAGTGGGCTAACTTATGGAAGGTATGACCTTGAGCTTATTTTAAATTCGTATTCGATTCCGCTGAATTCCGGAATTGACGTAGGGAGATGTAATTAATTCACAATCCATAAAATTATTCAATTGTAATGAGCCGAGGTTATATCTATGTATAGAAAATTCGTATCCGATGGGTATAAAAACATTTGGGAACCACTACTTTCTTCAACTTGTACTGTATTATCTTGCACAAAGAACTCAATTATTTGATATTCGTTAACACAGTAGCAACTTAGGGTTGAGAGTGACTCTTTTTCACACTGGGTATTTTTCAATAGAAAAGATAGTGTACAATTGTTATTGCAATTACATTTCCTTTATAAAAAACATCAGCCAATGCAATTATATTTTGTTGCTCTTACAGGTATATGCAAAACAAAAATTGCGAGATAGAAATTTAGCAACAATATACACTACCGCTATATTTGTGATCAAACGCAGGTATATTAGTCGAGACAAATCAATTGTTTTATTGTTGCCTATGTAAAGGGTTATCCATTTTGCAGTTTCAAAAGTAAATGTAAATAAAACACATATAAAATATTTTTTATCATGATATTTCTTTTTTATTATAAAGTTTGAACGTTGACATTATGTGTGAAATACTACATCATTTAAATGACCACCACGCGAATTGTTGCAAGCATCGATTCTTTTGAGGTAATTTTCGACCACTTTTTGACACATATTGGGCGGTATCTCAGCCATAACGTGACGAATGTTGGTTTTTAGGTGCTCAAGAGTTAAAGGTTTATCTGCATAAACATGGTCTTTCGCGTAGCCCCACAAAAAAAAGTCAAGCGGTGTCAAATCGCATGATCTTGGTGGCCACTTGATATCGCCACGACGAGAAATTACGCTGCCAGAAAATTTCTCTTGCAATAAAGCCATATTCGCTCGAGTTGTGTGGCATGTGGCAACGTCTTGTTGAAACCACATATTCTCTAAGTCGTATTCTTCAATAGCAGGCAAAAAAAAATTCGGTTATCATATGACCATAACGCTCCGAATTGACGGTGACAGTCGTTCCATCGTCGTTTTCGAAGAAGTAAGGTCCAATCACACCTCCGGACCAAAGAGCGTACCAAGCAGTGACTTTTTGTGGATGTAGTGGCCTCTCTTCAATTATTTGAGGATTCTCAAAACCCCAAATACGACAATTTTGTTTGTTAACATACCCACCGAGTGAGAAATGTGCTTCGTCGCTGAAGAAAATTTTGTTCGAAAAATAGCCGTCCAAGCACCCATTCGACGTATCTACGACGTTGTGAATGGTCAGCTGGCTTCAGTTGTTGTGTGAGCTGGATTTTATATGGATGTAGGTGTAGGTGTAGGGTGCCGTAGCTCAGTGGTTAGTGTGTTCGCCTTCTGATCTGTAGGTCGTGGTTCAATCCCCGGCTGATGCATAACAAATTTAATATCGATAAGATTTTTTTTCGAACGGTACCCACCTGTCGGCAAGCAATTGGCAATTCTTTCGACAGTAACAACTTGCCATGAAAAAGCTTCTTAAAGAACTCTGTGACAAAGCTCAGAAAAAGTGATGTCACAAGTGTTCTGCCGTTCGGAACCGGCTAAAATAAGTAGGTCCCTTCTAATATTGTCCAAAATTTAAGACGCACAACAGTAATGGAAGAGAAGCTCGACCAATGAGCCCTTTGGGGCTTTATGTGCCACATATGGCCATAATGTGCCGTAAGACAGTCCTAATTCCTGAGAACGATGAGGAATCGACACATTCGGGTCTTCGGCAACACTTTCACTTACAGCAGCGATATTTTCGGTGGTACGAGCGAAACGATGATGCACAGGCCTTACAATATCTGTAACCGATCCAGTCTCTTCATATTTCTTCACAATTTTGCCAATTGCTTGCGTAGTTGGACGATTATGTAAACCATAATCTCCTCTTAAAGCACGATATGTGGCTGTGGCAGAATCACAATTTTTGTAGTAGGTTTTTACAATTTTAATACGTTGTGAGATAGTTAAGCGATCCATTTTCGCAAATGTCGGACTTTGAACTGAAAAAGAAAGAAATTGTTTTAACAACTCAGTTTGACAGATTTCGAATTCTAGCCCTATACTTTTGAAACCGCGAAATGGATAACCCTTTATAACACTAAACTTAAACCCAAGTTGAACATTTCTTGATATCGTTCACATGAATTTGTATATCTACAATAATTTTTTTCCAATATTCATATGTGATTGAATTGAAAATAAAAATTTTATTTCATTTATCTCACATGCTCATATATGAATATTAAAAACTGTTCCTGAGTGAACTATAACAGAAAAATTTCAGACTTCTCATTCATGTGCACGTTCGAAAAACAATTTTTAGAACAATTCAAATATGAACAAATTCATGATTGAAAGTGCACAATAATCAATCGATATCAATTGAGTAAAACAGATGTTTTATTTGTCAACAGCATATGACATCTTGACAACTTATAAAGAAAAAGCTTTTTTGGAATACCAAAATCGTTATAAATATTCAATCCTGCTTTAATTTATCAATTGCACTTTTGCCACAATTCTTTTTTCACAAAAGTTTGCACTTTAGTATAATTTATAGATATGAGTCACCGATTGAAATATTTACTAATAAGATTTGCAGTTACTTTTGCTCTCTTGTCGGAAAATACTATCGCTGGTAAACAAAATCTTTGCCTTCCGAGTGCCTTACATAGTAAAGTACATTTAGAAGGGAATTGTCGTTCATTACAATTGTAGTTCTTGATTTGAGAATAGTCTCTATAAGGCTCATTTCGCTTAGTTTATTTTTGGAAGGTATGACGAAAGGTGCTTAATTTGTCCCTTACGACTACATTATTTTGAGCATGCTTCGAACTTTGCTTACAAAATCAGTAGGATTGAATGCAATATTTCTTAAGCAACTTTCGAATTATAAAAAAATAAATATGTGGCACTTAAAGCCCCAAAGAGCTCACTGGCAGAGCTTCTCTTCCATTACTGTTGTGCGTCTTAAATTTTGGACAGTATTAGAATGGACCTACTTATTTTAGCCGGTTCCGAACGGCAGAACACTTGTGACATCACTTTTTCTGAGCTTTGTCACAGAGTTCTTTTTAGAAGCTTTTTCATGGCAAGTTGTTACTGTCGGAAGAATTGCCATTTGCTTGCCGACAGGTGGGTACCGTTCGAAAGAAAAATATTTTCGATATTAAATTTGTTATGCATCAGCCGGGTATTGAACCACGACCTACAGATCAGAAGGCGAACACACTAACCACTGAGCTACGGCACCCACTTTCGAATTATTCCCCAGGATATACTTAGAATGAGCCAGTCACATGAATATTTACATAATTTCGTGTATTTATATACCAATCTCTAACGTTTTATTTTTATTTCTGTTTCTCAATATACCTATCCAAGTGCACAGTGCGCGCATCGTTTTTTCTTTCTCGCTTTCTCGATACATTTAAGTCATATTAGTGAATTTGGAAATTAAATAAATCATAAATAAATAAAATCACGTGTGTTATTTTCACAACATACAAGTGACACAATTATGCGTAGCAGCAGCAACATCATATCTACGATTACAACATTAATACTCAATCACCACATCAACACAAACATCTCGACGATCATCAAGCCATCTCCATCTATGGCAAGTGGGTACTGTTCGAAAGACAAATCTTTTCAATATTCAATTTTGTTATGCTTCAGCCGGGGATTGAACCCACGATCTACAGATCAGAAGGCCAACGCACTAACCACTGAGCTACAGCATCCACATCAATACTGTGTAGTCTAATCAGCGATCAAAACACGACTGACTAATAATTGCTACTTACAAAATTAATGACCTCAAATAAAAGAACCGTAAATAAAATATTACATAGGTAAATATATGTATATAGATGCACATATGTATATATATGTGTATTGATGGTATTTAGCGCCTCGGCCACGCTGTCTACGTTGACTGCGCTGCTTGGATTTGGTTTGCTGTTGACGATGGCTGCATAACCAAACATTCTCCCCCCGTTGGAGGGCTACGGCCTTCAACTTCATCCTGCTTTGGAAGTGGAGACAACTTTCTGACAGCTCTTCGGATTACTCCAGCCGCCGTCTTAAGCTCGGCAACCCTTGATACTCCATCTGAACCACTCACAAGTTTCACGATTCTCGCCAATGGCCACTTGAGCGGTGGCAAGTTTTCGTCCTTCACCAGAACAACGTCATTAACAGACAGACTTAGTTTCTGTAGGCGCCACTTGGAACGCTGCTGCAGCAGAGTTAGGTACTCTTCATGCCAACGAGCCCAGAAGATTTGTTGGTAGTACGACACACGCTGCCACTGGTCTAAGCGATTGAAGTTAAGACCTGTTAAATCAGGTTCATCAAACAATTCATCCCAATGAAATGCGCGGGCGTTAACATGTCTAGATCATCAGGATGCTCCGAAGGTGGAAGCAAAGGTCTAGAATTAATGATTGCTGCTATGTGGCAAACGAGTGTGCGCAGCTCATCAAAATTCAACACAGAAGATGCAACTGCTCGATAAAAGTGATGCTTCGCAGTTTTTACGGCTGCCTCCCACAATCCACCAAAGTGTGGAGAGCGAGATGGTATAAATCGCCATTCGATGGTATAGTCCAAACAAAACTCGTGAATAGCCTTGACATGGTCGTCGCTAAGAAAAAGGCGTCGTAGATCGGCAAGCTCATTCCTCGCGCCGCGTTAGTAGCGTTGTCAGACCATATTCGTGCGGGTCGACAACGCGTGCGAATAAAACGCTTGAGTGCTTTTAGAAAGGCGTTCGTGGAGAGATCCATGACTAGCTCCATATGAACGGCCTTGGTAGCGAAGCATATAAAAATGCAGATGTAACATTTTATGGCCTGCCTGTTACGTATTTCGCTCTTGTAAAAGAATGGGCCACAAAAATCAACGCCTGTGACCATAAATGCGTACGATGTGTTAACTCGATCGTCAGGCAGGTCTGCCATGATATGCTCTGCTAAGTACGGTTTAGCTCGAAAACAAATTGTGCATTTACTTACAGCACTTGAGACTGTTTTGCGACCTCCAATGGGCCAGTACTGCAGACGAATATTAGCGAGTAAGGCGCGAGGTCCAGCGTGTAAATTCCGTCTATGAAAATACATAATGACTGCGTTAGTTACCGGATGACGTCGAGGCAATATTACTGGATGTTGTGCGTCGAAATCTAGGGCAGAGTTCTTCAGCCGCCCTCCAACTCGTAGCAGTCCATAGTCGTCGATAAATGGTGAAAGAGATGCAATGCAACTGGATGATTTTACGCATTGACCGGCTTGCAAAGCACTGTAGTCGACCCAAAGACTGGCCATTTGCATTGTGCGCAAAAGCAGTTTTGTGCCTCGTCGAATGTAATCAATAGTCAACCCAGAGCAACGAATGCGATGACGAAACTTGTAGACGTACGCAAAAACGTGCTGCAGCTTTGTAAACGAAGTGGCATATTTGCATTCCAGTGTAATGTCGATGAACCGAGGTGCCGCAAGTAGTACCTTTTTTCGCAGTTCTGGCAGTGGATTGACCATATTGCAAGGCATGGGCCATTTATTTCGACCTTCAGCCAAGAACTCTGGACCATGAATCCAAAGTGATGACTCGATGAGTTCGCTGGGAGATGCACCTCTAGACAAAATGTCAGCTGGATTAAGTTTGGTAGGCACATAATGCCATTCCATTTCTGCTGTCAACTCTTGTATAGCTGCTATACGATTAGACGCGAATGCTTGGAACCTTGAGGGCTCGTCGCTTATCCATGATAACACCACTGTTGAATCCGACCAACAATAAAACGGGCATGTAAAAAGTTCCATTTCGGATACCTCATGAATAAGTTGCGCCAGCAAGGTGGCACCGCTTAGTTCCAGCTTAGGTATAGTAAGAGTCTTGAGAGGAGCAACACGCCACTTTGAGCAAAGCAAATGTGCTTGTCTTTCTTCCTCATTGCCGGAGACGACGTAGACACAGGCCCCATAAGCATCGACGCTGGCATCGCTGAATCCATGCACTTCGACAACACCCTTTGGCATTGACAATCGAGGAAAACTAAGTTTTGGTATACGCCCAAGCTCTGCACATAAACTATTCCACGATGAACCCAACGATGAGGGTAAACTTTCATCCCAATCGAGCCTTTCCCTCCACAGCTGCTGGAGAAATATCTTCGCTTTGGAAATTATCGGGCCTATAAGGCCAAGCGGATCGTAGAAGCGAGCAATCGTTGACAAAACCGAGCGTTTGCAATGCTTTGCTTGCGCAATCGTTGGCGAAAATGCGAACAGCAAACGATCAGATGCAGGATCCCAAATAAGACCAAGTGTCTTCGTGATGTCGCTTCCATCGTCGAACTTGAGCAGAGTTTCCGTATCCTCGGGTGGTATACCTTGAAGAAGAGCAAAGTTATTGGAACACCACTTACGCAGTTTGAAACGCCCTTTGCTAACAGATGAGTGACTTGATCCATAATCTCTTTGACTTCATCAACGGAGCTACCACCTGTGATGAGATCGTCTACGTAGAAATCACGCCGCAATATTTCAGAGCCGATAGGAAATGAGAGCTGCTCATCAAAGGCTAATTGATGCATTGATCGCACTGACAAAAATGAAGCTGGACGCGTACCGTAGGTGACTGTATCGAGTCTGAAAATCTGAACTGGTTGCTGTGGCGTATCTCGCCACAGGATGCATTGCAGATAGCTGTCTGGCTCTGATACTCGAACACAACGATACATTTTGCAAATGTCGCCCGTTAAGGCGATTGGAAATGTTCGAAAACGCAGCAATATATTGAACAACTTGGGTTGTATGATAGGTCCTGTCATTAGCACATCATTTAGAGAGTATCCAGACGATGAAGTTGCCGAACCGTCGAATACGACCCGGAGTTTGGTGGTCGTGCTGTCTTCCTTCAACACGCAGTGATGAGGCAAAAAATATTTACAAAGATGCTGATTGCCTGCTCTGACCAAAGACATGTGCCCTAAACTGAAATATTCCTGAATAAAAGCAGCATACTGGACCTGTAGTTCTGGTTGACGTTCCAATTTGCGCTCGAGATTCAAGAAGCGACGAAATGCCTGTTGATAGGAGTCACCCAATAAGTCAATGTTGGATTTGGGTGGTAGACGAACAGAATAATCGCCAGTCGGTAATCGAACGTAGTTTGCCTTAAAGTGCGCCTCGCAATCCAACTCCTCTTTTGTGTGTTTGACGATGGAGGTGTAGCAGCTCTCGAGTTCCCAAAAGCGACGAACCAGCTGATCAAGTTGGCCGTAGTTTTCATTTTCGACGGTATACGTAGACAGCGCAGACAGAGCCGATATAGTTTGTGATTGAGAATCGCCACCTGTAGCCACCCAGCCTAATTTGGTCTTCTGAAATAATTGCAGACCAGGCGCGAGCTGGATTTGCCCAACACACAAAAGCTCATAAAAGAGACTTGCCCCTATAAGCATATCGATCCGCTCAGATTTGTGAAAATTCGGGTCAGCCAATCGAATATTGGAAGGAATATTCCACGATGCAATGCTCAGAGTAAAATTGGGCTGATTTTCAGTTATACTAGGAGCCACTAAAGCTGTAATGCACGTTGAGTACTCGGAAGTTTGAGAGCGAAGATTGATGTCAACGGTGAAACCATCAGATTCGAAACTAGAATCACCAAGGCCAGTCACAGCGACAGACGACTTGGTTCTACGTAGCTGAAGCTGATGAGCAAGGCGAGATGTGATGATGTGCAACTGCGACTGGGAGTCGAGCAGTGCACGGCATGGTACCCATGTACCCACATTGTTCTTGACGTTAACAACCGCAGTAGCCAGCAGCACGACATCATAACTGAGATTCTGAGTAACCGAAGAAGTGAACGAAGAAGATGTAAGGGCAGCCAAATTACGATGTGGCGCTTGCGAAATGGATTGCGGCGACGATTGAGGTTTCTGCTCTACTAATACGGTTCCTTGCCTGTTTGGATTCTCAAAATGTAATAGGCTATGGTGTTTTGCACCACAGGAGCGACATAAACCAGCACTGCACGCTTTGAGTTGGTGGCCTACTCGAAGGCAATTTAAACAAAGCGAAAGCCTTTTGGCCTCCTTGAGACGTAGTTGTGGCGACAGGTTGTTAAATCGACTGCAGCTATATATAGAATGGTCTGTGCTGTCACAAAAAACACAACCACTGGAACCGTTAGTGGATACAAAAGATTTTCTACTGGGGTTAGCAATTTTAGTACGCTTGTCCATCTGATAAATGCGCGTGTTTGCGGCAATGGAATGCTTAACATTTTCCAGTTTCTGACAGCGTTTCTCAAGAAATGTCGTAAATTGTTCGCATGAGGGTATGACGTCTAATGGAGCAGTCTCTTCCCACTTAGCCTGCGTTGCGGTATCCACCTTTTGGAGAAGAGTGTGTATAATTATACAGGCTGCTATTTGCTCAGGATTGCCAATACCCTGCAATGCTCGTAAGTTAGCGTTAACTTTGTCCGACAATTCACGCAACTTCACCACAGAAGAAGATTCCACCCTTTGAAGACCCAGAATCTCACTGATGTGTGCCTGGAAAATAAGACGTTTATTATTAAAACGTTTTTCGAGTAGCTCTATAGCAGCGATATAATTTGATCCACTGATCTCCAACGAACGAATGGTATCTAAGGCTGCTCCCTTCAATGATGATCGCAGGTGCTGCATCTTCTCGACGTCCGTGAGATCAGTATCCTTACCAATTATAGTTGAAAACATTGAACAGAAATCGGTATATTCTGTATAGTTGCCGCTAAATGTAGGCAACTTGAGGTCAGGCAACCGTGGTCGGCTTTGCATTATAATTGTTTGCCCTTCCATTGTCTGTTCATGTCGCAAGGTTGAGCATGGTGGCATTTGCGAATGACGCTTGCTGATTTCATGCCGTATGCGCGACCGTAGTGAAATGAGCAAATCATCGAAGCTCTTGCGAAGCTGGCCTCCAATCTCATTGAAATCTAGCTCTTCAAGGCTGTCATGAGCTGAGCCAAATGTCGTAAAAATTTGCTCAAGGCTTTCCAGGCGCACATTTAAATCTGCGTCAGTGAGCAAATTTATGCGGTCACCTTCAAGAGCACGATCAATAGCCTGAGCCCTCGCATAAATTGATTACGCCTTACGCTTGTAAAAAATTACCATGTTTTCTGGAGACAACTGTGCAGCTTGTTTTGTCGCCATGATGAAGAATGTTAACAGAACAGTAAACGGTATTTTTAGAAAAATACCAGGTTCAATAACGGGCGATTTTGCAACGGAACTATTATGTATATTACGTATATAGCAGCTTATCGATCGACTTAGTTATGTACATTGCCGCGGTAGAATTTCAGATAAAAGAAATTAGCAATGATCGCGTTATGTCAGCAACAAATTACTTAGGTACACGTATATACGTGTATATATGTACGTATGCAGGTAAGGTACAGTTTTTTATGTATACCTTCAATTTCAATAATGTTGTGTTGTTGTCGATACAACAAATCTGTTTAAAAAACGAATTAAATTAAACTAAAAGAAACGATGATCAACGAGATCACGTCGGGGTCACCAAAAAATGTGTAGTCTAATCAGCGATCAAAACACGACTGACTAATAATTGCTACTTACAAAATTTAAGACCTCAAATAAAAGAACCGTAAATAAAATATTACATAGGTAAATATATGTATATAGATGCACATATGTATATATATGTGTATTGATGGTATTTAGCGCCTCGGCCACGCTGTCTACGTTGACTGCGCTGCTTGGATTTGGTTTGCTGTTGACGATGGCTGCATAACCAAACATTAATAAAGTAAATTCCAAATGAATAAAGATTTTTATTAATTCACGATAAAATTAAACAACTTTTATATCAAATGAAAAGGTCGGCAAAATCCTCCACTGAACCCGCCTCGAGGGTGCCGACTGGAAATAGATACCACAGTTTAGCCTGTACGATGTCAGGCGGTATCTAGCTAAGATAAGGGTAAGTTGGTGAGTGTTTGTTACTCTTCAATAGTACAGCATTCGGCAACGTACTCTTATCATGGTCGGAGGTGAGGGGCTGGATTAAGGTGTTATGCGATCCGTGCCTATCTGGGGGCCCCTTTTTCAAATAGCCCAGTCGCTAACGTGAGCTTTCGGATACCTGGCGCCTCAGTAATAAGTAGCCTTACCTGCGTACGGTGAATCTCTGCGCAGGCGGACATTTATTTCTTCGCAACTCGTGGGAACAAGATTGATTCTAAAAACCCAAAAACTGGATCTGGGGTTCCGGGGGTGTTAACGGGAGGAACGGCGGACAATAAGGCTTCACCAGAGGCCGAGCTGTTAGCTGCACCACTCGTTCCCACCTCTGGAACTCGGAACGAAATTCCTGCAATGGCGGACAGCACTGCCTCATACGAAGTAGTGCTGGTAGCCACGGCGGGAAAAGTAGTGGAGGGGATGGCGGAAAATGAGGCTTCCATAGAAGCCGAGCTTTTAGCCAGCCCAAAATCAATGGCAGCATCTGTTGCGGCGGACAAAACGGGTCTCGGAAGACCTAAGCCGGCGGCTGCGACGGTGTTGAATAAAGAGGACGGTGTCACCAGGTCGGCAGGGAAGCCGGTTTGGAGGCAGCGTAAAACATCTGGCCGAACATCTGATGGTGTGGACGAAGACGATCCTAGTGGAGCGGAATCGTTAGCTTTATCAGGTGTAAGCGAAGAGGACGGAGTCTCAAGAGCAGAGCGAATCCTGTTGAAGAAACGGGAGAAGCAGAAGCGAAAGAGACAACGTAAAAAGGCCATGAAGTCGTCGGAGAAGACCATTGAGCAGAGCAAAAGGGGCAAATGCTCGGAGAGATGGACGGCCAATTATAAAGGCCGTCAGTCGCTCCGAAAGGGGCTCGAGGCCCAAGCCTAACACGGGTATAGTAGCTCTGGGAACGACGGGACAGGGAAATCCGACGTCGGGAGGTGATGAGCGGGGTGGACAATCTGGAAAGATTGTTAACCCAGCGGACTCACAGTCCTCGCATGCGGTACCTGGGCCGAGCGGTCTTGGCAGAGCGCCTAAACGTCGGGCTGAACAGGCAAAGGGCGAGCCCACCAGGGCGAGGAAGACTTACGCTCAAGTAGCGGAAGCTGACCTCGTTATGGGAGTCATGGACTTGTCACTAGAGGGGCTTCTGGAGGATACTCATCTGAGTACCTTCAAGGTATCTTTGTTGGATGCCATGGAGTCTCTTGAAGACGATGTCAATGACATTGGATTTGTCGGCAGGGCAAGGGTGGAGAGCGGATTGATTGTACTAAGGTGCAAAAATCAGCTATCCAAGCAATGGCTGTGCAAGACAGTGGAGCACCTAACCGGTTTGTGGGAGGGTGCGAATCTCAAATGTGACAGCCTAACTGCCTTGTCGACAAAAAAGGAAGATGGTGATTGTTGCTCATGGCAATGCTGTGGCCAGCGACATCATCCTCAGAAGGCTGCAGCGCCAGAACGTCTGTGTGAAGGACACTTCCAAATGGAGTGTTATCCGCACAGAAGGGTTTGGCGAGGCAGAAAGGGCAGGTGTTGTACTCACCGTGCTGTGTCCTAGGGAGGACGCGGAGGCCGTCAGGATCGCAGGGGGGAGACTCAACTGCGGTCTTGAACAGGCCGTCGTTAAATTCCAGAAGGATGCAGTATGAGGGGTGCGACGCAGCTCCTGGCGTGGGGCTAGTGGCAGATTCTGCAAGGAAGAAGCCATCAGGGCGGGAGGTGGGCCCGCGCCAGGAACCACTAAATGTGTGTCAACTCAATATTCACCACAGCAAAGCAGCATCAGCAATGATGGTGCGGAGCTTCGATGAGGATGAGCTTGACATTGCAATAGTTCAGGAGCCCTGGATTCTTCATGGAAGGATCAAAGGCCTATCTGCACAAAAGACCACTTTGTTTTATCCACAAACAGAGGGGAAGTTGAGGACATGCATTTTAGTTAGACATGGGATACGTGCGATTCTAATGTCTAACTTGTGTTCACCGGATCTCACAGTAGTGAGAATAGGTGACGGTGCGGGATCATTTATGATCGCATCAGCATACCTTCCATACGATTCTCCAGACGAACCACCTTCGAGAGAGGTGGAAGCTCTAGTGAGATTCTGTGATGGTAAGGGGGTTGGTCTGATCTTAGGCTGCGATGCCAATGCGCACAGTTCTGTGTGGGGCAGCAGCAATGAAAACTATAGAGGAGAGTGTCTACTCGAATTTATAGAAAGATTTGGTCTACAAGTTGCCAATAGGGGAACAGAACCGACCTTTGTCGACGCACGTCGTTGCGAAGTTATTGATGTTACTCTGACGAATGTCAAAATGTTGGATAGGATTTTGGACTGGAGGGTTGTGGATAGACTAACCATGTCGGACCACAGGGCCATTCAGTTTGGGATTACGTCCGATAAAAGACATAGGAACGACTGTAGAATGGTAAGGATACCGAAACGAACGGATTGTACAAGGTACTGCGAAGTTCTTGAGGAATTATTGCCAAGGAGGTTTAAGAGACCTAGAACAACTGCAGATGTTGAGTATCAGGTGAGGGCTATCAGCTCAGCCATGATCAAAGCATTTGAAGCTTCATGTCCTCTGACGGTAGTGGACGAAGGAGATCCCACTCCATGGTGGAATGGGGAACTGGAATCCATGAAAAAGGAGACAAGGAAGGCTTTTAATCGTCACATGAGAGGGGCCCCCAACGCATGGGACGACTACAAGTCAAAGAAAAGGGAGCTGAAGAAGACTCTACGCAACCCTAAAAGGAAAACGTGGAGGGAATTCTGCTCTAATATGCAAGATATGACCGATGTATGTAGATTACAGAGGATCATATCAAAGGACCCGATGTCAAAGTTGGGATTAATTCGCAAAACGAATGGATCCTTTACAGAGACAATCGGAGAGTCACTGAAATACCTGATGGAGGTGCATTTTCCAGGAAGCTTTAGATCGGAAGATCCTTGGGAAGCCACCCGCAAGGGTGCAAACAGGAATTAAAGATTGGAAGCTGAAAGGATAGTCACCAGAGATGGAGTGATAAACGCCATTAAGCGTTTCTCTCCATTCAAAACAGCGGTTACAGATGGGATATTTCCAGCCCTACTTCAGTGGGGAGCAGAAGCTCTGGTAGACAGGCTTCTGGGAATATTTATTACTTGCCTGGCTACAGGATATATCCCGACTCAATGGAGAGAGACTAAGGTTGTCTTTCTTCCAAAGCCGGGAAAAAGGGACTACTCAGAGGCTAAATCTTTCCGGCCGGTTAGCTTGACCTCCTTTCTGCTTAAATGTATGGAAGGAGTACTGGCGGACTACATGGAAAGGACAACGCTTCTGACAAAACCACTGAGCAGGTGTCAGCACGCGTACAGAGCTGGCAAATCAACTGAAACGGCCCTGCACGAACTCGTTCGCGTAGCGGAGAGGGAACTGTCTTGTGGAGGGATATCTATGTCTACTTTTATGGATATAGAAGGTGCCTTCGATAAGATTGGTTTCGATAAGCTAAGGATGGCCCTTGCTTCTCGTGAAGTCAGCCCAACCATTATAAGGTGGGTGGACAGCATGCTGAGGAAAAGAGCAATAAACTTTCAAAATGGGAGTTACAGACTCAGAGGTAGGGTAGTCAAAGGGTGTCCACAGGGGGGAGTATTATCGCCCATCCTTTGGAACATCACGGTCGATTCCCTACTTCAGCTTCTGGACTCAAAAGGCATACACACCGTCGGGTATGCAGATGACATAGCGGTAACGGTGAGCGGTAAGTTCCTGGACACTATTTATGATACCATGAGAGGTGCACTCAAAATGGTTGAAGGATGGTGCACGGAACAAGGTCTATCTGTAAATGCTAGTAAGTCGGAAACAGTACTCTTTACTAAAAGGAGGACTGGACTAACAATAGACCCTCTTAGGCTTTTTGGATCGAACATCAACGTATCCAAGGAAGTAAAGTATCTAGGTGTCATCCTGGATAACAAGCTGACTTGGAATAGTCACGTCGATGACAAGATTCAGAAGGGCAAGCGGGTATTGCATCAGTGTAAGAGAGTGTTCGGTCTCATGTGGGGAATCACTCCCAGAGCAGCGCACTGGATCTACATAACGATGGTCAGACCCTTAATAACATATGCTGCTGTGGTCTGGTGGCCTAAGGTCACCCAAAAGACAGCGAAAAGCAAGTTAGATAGGGTACAAAGAATGGCTTGTATTGGGATTACCGGAGCTATCCGGACGACCCCAGTAGAAGCATTGGAAGTCTTTCTCGGGCTGCTGCCGTTGGACTTGCATATTATGAAGTCAGCGGCATTAACAGCATTACGTCTGAAGACAACCAATAATTGGTATGGATTCGGCACAGAGAGGGGGCACAGGGGCATCCTGTCACTGCTATATAGCAGTGTAAAGGAGGCGCAGATGCCAATGGAGGGAATGGGTAGGCTGAAGATAACTGAAAAGTCACACAGAACACTCATTGAAGACGGCCTCACACATGATGTATGTGAGGAAAATGACATCAGTATTTTTACAGATGGTTCATTAATGGATGGCAGAGCGGGTGCTGGAATCTTCTCTAAAGAGTTGGGACTGGCATGCACTTTGAATCTGGGAAGATACGTATCGGTATACCAAGCAGAAATGCTAGGTCTAATGCATGCGCTAGACCATCTACTGGATGGAAAGGTGCAAGGTAAGAAAATCTTGCTAGCACTCGATAACCAGGCGGTGGTCAGGCGGCTGCAACAACCTACGGTATCTTCTAAGTTGGCGCTCGAATGTGTTCAGAAACTTAATGGGTGTGCTCGTAGTAATGCGATTACTCTTATGTGGGTGAAGGGACACATTGGTATAGAACAGAATGAAGCTGCAGACTCCTTGGCTAGACAAGGATCTGAAGCTGAATTTTATGGACCGGAACCAGTAGTTGCTCTCAGCAGCGGGACGGTGAAGGCAAAGGTCGATGAGTGGATAAAGAAACTTCATCTCACGAGATGGGAGAACTTATCTACTTGTAGACAGGCAAAGGCTTCGTTGAGGCTATCAAAGGGCAGTGAATCGGGGAGGGCTCTCAGTCTAGGACGAATGACTCTAAGCTGGTTGACTGCATTAATAACTGGGCATGGCAATTTCAGGTACCACCTCAGCAAGATTGGTCTTGTTGATGGGGAGGATGCTGATATTTGCAGATTATGCATGGAAGAGGCAGAGACAGCGGCGCACATAGTGTGCCAGTGTCCTGCATTGGCAAGCAGGAGGATGTCCACACTGGGTCGCCAATTTATTGATGAACTCGAAATGTGGAACGTGATGTTATTATGAGGAAGGAAGTAGAAGAATTCTGCAACCGAACAAATAATTAACACACGATTTGAGGGACGAAAAGGGACCCATATAAGTGGTCTGATTCGGCTAATCCCTAAATTTATAATATAATATCAAATGAAAAAAATTTGGTATCACATTAAAACACGTCTATACGGTACAAGAGTACGAACAGGACTTGACATATACCAAAATGAATAATTATTAGAATTTTTGTTATTGCCAAAGGAATGACTCGCTGAATAAATTCTGTGCACAGAATCAGAATATGTAACTATTGAATACGGTATAAAATGTGTGTATTATATAACGGTAACAAATATGGTTCCATTACTATTGATCATTTTACAACTTTACATTTACAAAGTTCCTTTTGTGGGATATTCTATTATGAATACCTGGAGTCCGAAAACTTATTAAGCTAAATATCACATGTGATGGTATAGGTAATAGTCTTCTATTACTTTAATATTATGCTGAAACCGCTCACCTTGCTCGTCACTAGTGGCATCTAAATTCTTTGGAAAATAAGCTAAATCCAAGGTCTTTAAAACCATCATCATATTTATTCTTTTTTTGTAGTTATCCAAGATGTTTTGGACAAAAATAATAAAATAATGGAATACCGTTACCAGAGAAGATGGGATATTTACATGACTATTGCTGCAGCTTAACAAGAGATCTGGCTCCAAGTATTTATACTAGAATGTCCCGGAAAAGAAATTGTAAAGTTGTAAAATAACCAAAAGGGATGGACTTATATTTGTCACCGTTATGTAATACACACATTACAAGCTGGAAAAAAACATATATTCTGATACATTACTCTGTGTACAGAATGTATTTTCCGAGCTCTTCGTTTGCCAAAAACAAAAATTCAAAGAAATATTGACATATCTGGTTGATTAATACCATCTAGTTAATTATTTTTTGACCACGCTGAAATTTTACTTCATTAAAGAAGATAAAAAGGCTACCAACTTCGGAAATTTTAACGGACATGAAGTCTTTGCATAACAGAGCTTTGAATTTTGAAAAAAGTTTAAATTTTTGCTAAAAAAAAATCTAGTTTATTTGATGTAAAATATAATAATAAATATAATAAAGGATTTAGCGTGCCTATATTATCCAAGAAAAGTTACTATTAATCCGGCACACAACAGAGAGGAGTCCATAATGCTAACATGAAGATTTCGGATGAAAAGTCGGACAAAGTTAGGACATATTGTATAACTAACACAATAGAGTAACTGTAAATAAAATTGAAGCAATAAGAGTTCCCTGAAGCAAAAACTCCTAACTAGTTACTATAGCAAATCCGTTACAGATTTTGCAAAAATAACAAAACCAAATACAGACTTTTGAAGAAATAATATTAGAATTGCAAGCAAAACAAAATTGTATCAACCACATTTTTCAAAACCTTTCGAATTCACTACTGATGCAAGTAACTTCGCTATGGGAACTGTATTTTGACAAAACAGGAAACCAATCGCTTTCACTTCTAGAATTTTAAACTATATCGAACAAAGTTAAAGTAGGGTGAATTCGCTATAGTGAATTCTCTACATGAATTTCTCACAGTAATTTCTGCTTGTTTCGACACATGTGCATAAAATAAGATTAAAATTTAATACTAAAAGAACAAATGTGGATTTTGCTTCATACTAAAAATTGAGAAATTGGTATCAACCTCAAAGTCATACTTGGAAATACTAGCGTGAAACAGTTGTTGCTGAGAGCTTGAGATTATATTTTGCCGCTACATGTGTAGTGACTTCGTCTTGCTCTCGTTTACCGAAAGACCCATTCGATACGACTCTCTTCCCAACTCAGCTGCACTAACTGCGTGTTCTTCCCTTTGTCATTCTACAAAGTGGAATGAGCTTTGCAGGAAATCCGAGCTCAGTCATTGTTGCGTAGCGGTAGTCCCCGTGCGCCAGTAAAAAGATGCGTCATGTTTTTTTTTTCTCCATGATTTGGCGCAGTGTGAAAAATTGGCCCATGGTGGATTTACCAGGTCTGAAGCCACACTGATAAGGTCCAATCAGGTTCTTAAGCATAGGCTTTAATCTTTCACACAATATGCTACCACGGTAGTTGATTTTAATAACTTATACTATTTCAAAATTTCAGCTCTCGCGCTCGTGCAATCTTATACGTCCTACTCCCAATGGAAGACTTCATCTCTCTGAGAGAATACTTGCCAGATATTTTCTAAATATACAATTTATCACTTGTGCATGGAAACACAGAATATTTCTACACAATCTTTTTCTCTCTCTAAATTTTACATTAATTTCTACCTCGACACTTTCTCTCATACTTGTTGTTCGTAATTTCACGAATTACCATTGTTTCTCTCGCTGTATTTGCTTGGTGTATACTATTTATTCGCACTAATTTTCTCTCTCTCCACTCCTTCAGAAAATCCTAATCAGCCAACTACGCGCCTGGCTATACAGCTTTGCTCTGATTTTTATGTTTCGATTATGTCTCGAAGACAAGTTTTCGAGATTAGTTACGGCCTTATAACCGAACAATTCCAGCTTATCTCCCATAGAAACAATTTTTCATTTGGCTCTGCAATTGGGTGGCACAAATTAAAATAACGGTATAAGTATAAATGTATCCTTGTCAGTATACAATTGAAAACCCTTTTCAGTTTACAACCGGTCGTTAATGAAACAGGCACGAGCATAAATCGCTTACAGCGTACAATAAACGACTGCCTAAATAACCTGCAGTTATTGGATATCGACGTAACCCATTAGGAAGCGGTTTTTGTGTACGTGTACTCCACAAAACTACTAGATACAACCCTTTGTTTGTGGGAGCAGTCAATCAAGAATAAACGCAAAATCGCTTCGTGTAGTGCCCTTAACTCTTTTCTGTCAGAGCGCTCGAGTCTGTGCCGAATATTCGAAGTGGTTTTCGTCAACCCAGCCTGACAATACGGTCGATTCAATATACCCAGGAGCCAAAATAATATTCCCAAAAATTCTCAAAAGATGAATATATTTAATACATTTCATACGACATTTACCGCATTTAGAAAACAGCAACATTCGCTTCTACATAGACTGGAAAATACGGACAGCACTAGTCGAAAGCCACCACCTCATTTCATCAATAAGATAAATCGTGCACGAATGCTAATCCCGCACTCAATCCCGCCTAATACTGGCCCCACAAATTTGTTGTCGTCGAAACGTTAACGTAAGAATGTCGTTCGTACATATTTACATAAGCCACACCCTTATTATGTAGCAATGTTTTGTAAGATTCTACGAATCGGACCGTCACACGCCCTTTTCTCATTGCGTTCTGCACACTGTAACTGTATTTTTTAATTGAGGATTTCTACGGCTTACATGTCTATGAAAAATCTCAGATGTTAAATATACACTATTTGCTGCAAAATAGACGAATTTCTTACTGTACGTGAGGTACCCAGAGCCATAACAGGATAAAACAACAGTTTACTGTTGCTGAGACATTGATATAAGATCTGGTCCACCCAAAAATACGTTATCACAAATTTAGTGCTATACGCTCATGTATACAGACGCAATTCTAACCGACTCCTTTCTGTTTGGTTTACGTTCACCTACCATTCTAATACAACTGGTCTACCGCCACCTCCCATATTCTTTTGCTCTAATCAAATTCTTCTCTCAACGATAGAAGGATGAATAATTAAAGAAGGCACAAAATTCAAATGACATGAACCACTCACCGGAGCACCTTTCTCTTGCTAAATGGTGCCAGGTGCAAATATACAAAATATATACCTCATTAAGCAAAAACGGGTACATGTACAAGTATGTGAAACTCAATCAACAATCAAAATTAATCCAAGTTCAACAATCAACTTTTCGTTTTCCCCCCCGAACTATTTTTACTATTTTACTATTTTCTCCAGCACTAACTGAAGAAGTCGATTGAATTCTCGAACGTGATGTGCACTCCGTGCAATGATTCGGATGTAGTTGCCGCTGATATGGGCTAAATCGCTGTTGACTGTTCAAGCTAAAAAAATTGTATTAGTTTTAAGGTTATTATATTATTATCCCTGTGTCACTTCTCTCTGGGTGCCGTAGCTCAATGGTTAGTGTGTTGGCCTTCTGATATGTAGGTTGTGGGTTCGATCCTCAGCTGAAGCATAACAAATTTACTCTTTAAAAGATTTTTCTCTCGAATGGTAACCAACTGTCTTCAAGCAATTGGCAATTCTTTCGACAGTAACAACTTGGCATGAGAAAGCTTCTAAAAGAACTTTGTGACAAAGCTCAGAAAAAGAAGGATGAATAATTAAAGAATAGCACGAATAATGGTAGCATCGAAACTAATGCCAACAAAAAAAAACAAAAAAAACTCGAGTTCGATAAGGGAAGATTCTGGGGTGTTGCCACAGAGTATAAATAGAGCTAGTTTGTTGATAAATTAATCAATTCAATTCCGAAAGTAATAGAATCAACATAACACTATCAAGTGATTAAAGAGGGTCTGTAAGTAGTTGATTAAATTAATTGTTGTTGCACATAGTTCATATTCAGTGATCGAACAAGGTTGATTCGAGTAGAATTAAACGTGACAATATGTAGGTTACATATGCATGTACGCATAAGAGAATACCCGATACTTGTGCTGCACTCTTTGCTCGACCGGATAAGGCAACATGTTTGAATTACAAACTTTTACTGATACATCCGAGAAAGCGCATGGAGCACCAGCCTACATTGGATCAGTGTTCAAAAACGGCACCATTCTGACACGCCTTCTTTGTGCTTGTTTCAAGTGTGCCACTTAAAAGACAAACTATACCGCTACTAGAGCTATGCGCGGCAGCACTCGGAGCACAAGAATCAAATCTGTATTGCCTTATATATATTCGTCATCAGAATTATTCAACACGTTTGTAGCCAATCGCATTTCAATCATCCAAGACTCAACTGAGGCAGAACAATGGCGCCACGTTAGCTCTAAATGCAATCCAGCAGATGTGCTATCCCGTGGAATGCTGCCAACAGCCCTTAAATAATGTACTCTTTCGTTCTGTAACTAGCCACCCAAATTCAATTCAAATCTTGCAAATCCAACAAATCTTGAAAGAAAAAGGAAAATGCAAGATTCATTAGCTGTTACAACATCAGAATTCATTTCATCGACTTCAAAGGATTATGGGATACGTTTTGCGTTTTATAGCCGACACCAGGTTATTGGGTGGGCTTGTGGACTGTATGGTTGTATTTATTCCGTTGATTACCAGTTGTAGCTCAACAAAAAATAGAGAGATTTATTTGGGTGAGTTTATTATAAATTATGCTTGTATATTTTCAATGATTTCGTATTCTTACCGCAACGGTGTTTTCTTCCGCTCGATCGTGTTTTATAAGTGTAAAAGCAACTCTAGTTATACATATAAGTATATAAAAAGCCGAAGAGAACACCGTTGCCAACTAATCCTTAAAATACATTTCAAATAGATGTATACATTATTAAATATAAACATTATTCTTAATGTTGAGGAACGGGCTTCGAGTTCCATCGAGATCTGATTTTTTATTTATATGTGCCCATTGAGATTCGGAATTTTGAAGCCACTTGCGGCCGTGCCACCATAGATGATTACTTCGACTTAAGTATATGTGCTTTTTCAAAAGCATCGCAGAACGCATGAAATTGAATTGTATCCATCTAGGAACCTTAATTTGATTTACGTGTGGGTAATTTTGAATGAAAATATGGCATTGTTTTAGCAAGTTGCTAGGTTTGTGGTCATCCCAATTTAGTTTTTCGAGCCACAATTATTTCATAAGAACTTTAGCTACAACAATTGTTGGCGAGAACCAGCCTGCTGGATCGAATAGTTTGCCAATAGCATGCAAAACTTATCGTTTTGTAATTTTCTCTTTATATTCAAGGGGTTGAATGCTGAAATAGAAAAAAAGACTTCAGCCGCTACATAAAAGACTTCAGCCGCTAGAGGCAACTCTTCTTGAACATCAGCTGCTAGTTGATGTAGTACTCTAATTGCTATGTAAGGTGCGCAATTTAAACCGAATGTTACTCTATTCAGTTCATAATCATGGACTTCTTCGTTAAGGGTATCTCTGAATAAGATCCGTTGCAATTTGGTGTGCTTAGGATACATGACTACCTGGCAGTACGTCTTTTGAATGTCTGCATTGAAAACATATTTGAAAAAGCGCCAGGATTAGTAGAGTTAAATCTAAAATTGGTCCTCTATGGAAAAGATAATTTAAAGATGTACCATTAGAAGTGGGACTTGATGCATTGAACACGACGCGAACTTTTGTAGAATCTTTTCCGGCCTTACTACCGCATGGTGAGGTAGATAAATGCTCATTAATGCCTGTATCGTATTCAGATTTAAGTTGAAGGTTTTTATAAATAGAAGCTTCAGTTTTGGCGAATTGTTTCGACGCGATATGTCTTGACCTTCCAATATTAAGCTCCTGGGGATAAGAATCTTTGAAAGGCAGGGTTACGATATATCTTCCTTCATCGTTGCGTCTTGTGGTCTTAATAAAATGTTCTTCACAGATTTACTCTGCTTCCTGTGGTATTCTTTTTGCGGAACTTCTTTCAATTGTGGATGGGTTTTTAACATTTATCTAATAGGGCCTGTAAGAAACCATCCGAAACGGTATTTTGGGCAATGAGAGTTTCAAGAATATTATATTGTATTCCTTCTCGAATTATCTCTGGATAAATATCTCCTCTGATAAAGCAAATGAACTTGATCGCTTTTGTAGAAGTATTTATCTGATGTTTTTATAAATGGAAGGATCGAGAGAACAATTGAGCAAATTTCCGGTAAGCTCTTTCCAAACTAGTATATTAATTAGTCATTTGAAATTGGGGTCATGCGATGAGCATAAATTCTGTTCTGTTACAAAACTACATTCAAACTACTACATGGATCGATATGGACACTATAGCGGTTACTAACAGAACGGTTCTTGTACCTTGTTCAAAACAGGATTGAATTTGAGTAGCGTGAGAAGAAGGACGCATTTGTTGTGTGCTATTAGGAGGACTACTTGGTTAATTAGAGTTAAAACCACTCCCAGAGTTAAAAGCAGAGTTGATGTTTTGGTCTTCACGATGTAAGAGCGTGTGGTGGCGTTGTTGGCACATAGTGCAACTATGTTGCCTTTGACAGTCTCTCAAGCCATGGGATGTATTTAAACAATTTATGCAGTCTACGTACCGTTGACCAGCGATCGTTAAGATTCATATTTAAGAATCTGGAACATAATCTGATGGGATGTTGTTGCGAATTGCATAGTTTACAAGACGCTTTCGAAATATTTGCATTAAATGATTTCATATTCCTATTGGAGTTATTGGTCTTGCACAATTTTTAGGAGTCACACCTTTTAAATCGGACACTGTTTCGTTTTGCTGCATTTCAGAATTTTAAATTTATTTGTAATTGATTCATCCATAGCGAAAGAATTACTTTTGGAAGACGGGTTGAGCAAAAGAATACGAAGATGGCATCACAATGGTTTGTGTCTATATTATAAACTTTAAGAGCCATAATGCAATTATTGATATCGCGTTGTAACTTTTTGATTACATGTCCTGGTCAATATAGTCTGCATACCATAGGAAATTATTTAAATTAGACATCTTGAAAATATATTTGAGTAAAAATTACTGTTTTTTTTTGGGTTGTTTGAATAATTGGGTAAAGTGCATTTTTTGGGCCCAAGGCGCCCTTCATACTTAATAGTGTTTTGCCAAGGACCCTGAATTTATTATTTTTAATTGAGGCCTTCCACTAATTTGGCCGCTAGAGGGCGCCAAACTTTTGATCCCCAATCATAAAAGTGTCCATAACTTCCGTATAAGTAGACTTTTTTATTTAAATTTTAAAAACTAAAGTGAAGAGCCCGATAAGCTTTATCGATTTTTAAGCAAAAGCGCCCATTTTTTTTAGTGAATAACCCCCCATGGCAAATTTTCTAAAATTTGAAAAAGTTATTTTTCGGGTTTCTGAGCCTCGGAAATGCATTTTGTGTTTTTGGCCCCGCCCATTTTTTTAGCCCCATATTAAAAGCTCGCGAAAAAAGTACCCTCTAATATATCCAATATTTCAAAGCTTAGTACTTTCGTTAAATTTTCAAAATTTCCTTTTCTTTTTACGTATAAAAATAATATTTTTTCGTATTCATTTGCAAATAATAAAACATATAAAAAATGTTTTTTCGTATTAAAAAACATAAAAAAAAATTTTTTTCGTATTCATTTGCAAATAAAAATACGTATGAAAATAATTTTTTTTTCTATTCATTTGCAACTAAACATTCCATTAGAAAGGATGTCCGCCAATATAATAAATACCAATACCATTTTATATGCTAGCCTTCAGAAGGATGGGTTGGGGCTAGTTCGCAAAAAAGGGTGAAAGATGCGACTACAGCATTGTCTTACGGTGTAAGGCCTTTTTTTACCGTAGGCACTTATCGCTGGTGCAAATCTGTCAATTTGTGGCTTATTCGGCTTACAATGTAAGGCTGAACGTCATTGGCCCAATGTCATTACCGCAAACTACACTTTGGTAGATTGGCCATCTCTTTGCCACGAAGTTGTTTTCGACTCGATGATTCGAAACAAGGTGAGCGTTGGCGGACCTGGTAAGATCGTCGAAATCGACGAGTCAACGTTTGGCAAACGCAAATACCACCGAGGACACCATGTCGATGGACATTGGGGTTTTGGTGATATTTTGCGGTTTTCTGGGAACTGCTTTTAGTTCCAGTTCCAGACAGAACCCGCGAAACTTTGATTCCACTCATAAAGGAGTGGACCTTGCCAGGTACGACGGTTATTAGTGATTGCTGGAAACCCTATGCCACCTTAAAGGATGAGGGGTTTCAGCATCTTACTGTTAATCACTCACAGTCGTTTGTCGACCCTGACACTGGAGCATGTACTAACTCTATTGAGTCGACATGGAAGGCCGCCAAACGACATTATGAGTCGTCGAGTCGAAGACAGCTCTTTTACCCAGGGTATCTGGCGAAATATATGTTTTTTAAGCAATGCCGCCGTTTATGAAGGTTGCGGGGCCCTATATATTCCCCTTATTTGGGAATTTAATGATGAAGAAGAAGAAGGGGAAGAAGCGGAAGGAGACGAAGAGGAGCAAAAGGAAGAAATTTTATATTATTAAAAAAGCTAAAAAAAAATTATTTTTAATATACAAAAAAAAATCAACAACAAATATAATAAAATCTAAAAAAAAGGTCGTCGAACTCCAAAGCATTTCGTATTTTTTGGGGAGTAAACCACCCCGCCCATTTTTTGCAGCTTTATCATTTGTTCCTAGTTCCACCTTGTTCTTATGTTCACATTTGTAATAAAAAGATATATGTGAAATGTCAAATTTGATAATGTTAACTTTGTTTACATTTGCAAATATGATTAATTTGCAAATATTATCAATTTGAATGTATTTATTTAATTATATCTATTAAATTATGATGTGGAAGTTTAATTACTTCCGTATTATTTTGAGATGCAAATAATATTTTGTGCCACAACACCAAGCAAGATAAACTAAGCACAGACGAATTTGAAGCTACTATGGTAACAATAAATACTGGAAAGCAATTAGCACTGACAGCTGTATACAGCCCACCAAGGCATCAAATCAAATGGGATCAATATGTCCAAGTAATTGAACGTCATAAAACTAAGAGGGAACATTTTTTTTAAATCAAAAAATTAATGAAAACAAAACAAAAATCTTGATATCAACACCATCAACATCAAATACTGATGAATACTTGACCATTGTCAACTACAAATTTGAAACTGTGCATGACTCAATCTACCTTGGCGTAAACGTGAACAGCTCAAACAAAATCAGCAGAGAAAGCCAACGCCGAATATGTTAGCAAACAAGAGTTACTACGCTTTTGCGAAGTACTTTGAGTGCACATTTGAGCTAAGATAAGGAAAAAGGGACGTCCAAGACTGAGATGGATGGACGAAGTGGACATGCTCCACCCTAAACATTAGAAATTGAAGAACACTAGCGAAAGATAGAACCGTTTGGAGGCAGATTTTACAGCAGTCGAAGACCCACACAGGGTTGTCCGGCCCACTATGATGATGATGATGATGTTTATCTAAACCATGCAGATATGAGCCAATCCTAAATTTGTCGCGCAATAGCAAGTGGCGATGTGGTGTCAAAATTAGGAGTTGCAGGCTCCGAGGTGTATAACTCGTCCATAGTAATGTTTGGAACTCCATACAATAAACGCATATTATATAAAAAAGTGCATGCGTTTACGATTTTCGCAGCAAATCCAGGCTCGTATTGCAGTGTTCTGTGACGAAATAGACATCTCCTTGTACTCTTCATAACTCCGAATAACCGTTCAATATAATTTCGTGCATTGCATAGCGCGCTATTATATCGAAAGCTGGGCGTTCCTTCAGCTTCATTAGGTAAAGGCATCATTAGCTATGGCTCTAACGGATATCCTAAATCGCCTGTGAAATAATGTCATATTGAAATGCTTTGCTTATGTACATATAAAATAAATAAATAAATATTTGTCACTTATAAGAAGTGCGAAGGGCTCTTTGGCCGAGCTTCTCTTCCAGTACTATTGTGCGTGTTATATTTTGTATACATATTTATATACTTTATATAAATATATAAGTAACAACTTGCCATGAAAAAGCTTCTAAAAGAACTCTGTGGCAAAGCTCCGAAAAAGTAGTATCACAAGGGTTCTGAAGTTCGGAACCGGTTAAAATAAGTTGGTCCCTTCTAATACTGTTCAAAATTTAATACGCACAACAGTAATGGAAGAGAAGCTCGGCCAATGAGCCCTTCGTGGCTTATAAGTCCCACACATATACAATATATATATATATATATATATATATATATATATATATATATATATATATATATATATATATATATATATATATATATGTATATATATATATATATATATATATATATATGCACCCCAGAATCTTCCTTTATCGAGATTCTTCACTTTTTTTCTCGTTGGCTTGTTCAGGTTATCGCTTATTTCTTTTTGTTGACATTCGTTTCGAGGCTGCCAACATTCGTGTCAGTCACAATAGTGATGAGTAACCAACCATCGATTCTGGTTACAATATATATATATATATATATATATATATATATATATATATATATATATATATATATATATATATATAAAAAATATATATATATATATATATATATATATATATATATATATATATAAGTTTTTAAATTAAATATTTAAATTGGTTTTTAAAAAACCCGGAGCATTTAGCTCCTCTTTATTCAATTACAAACTTAAGACTGACTTATTATTAACAATTTTATTAACTCTAAACCTATTAATGCTTGCCTTGCATTTCCGGCACATTGCTTAATTGATTGCACCAATTGGCGATTAACGGGAATTACTATACTAAGAATCGCTTACCTACTGTCTACTTATTTATTTGCCAAATTGGCAATTTTACATTATTAGTAAAAATAAAGAAAAATAAAGAAGAAATAATTTTGCGCGTGTTAACTCCTCCGCCTTTAAAAACGAACGTCCTCGTTTGTCTGAACAGGATAATGAGAGATTGTCTGGTCCACTCGCGGTGATGGTTGCGGTTGCTCAAATTGTTCAATTGCTACTTCTTGCAATGGAGCGTTGTCATGAATACTGGAGACGTATTTGCCGATTAGGTTTGGTTTTCTTGTTGATGCTAGTTTGACTGCCAAGATTGCCATTAGAATTAGGGTGATGCCAGATATTCCAAAATTGGCTATTGATGCTGTCAGGCCTTTGTTTTTTATATTTTCAATATAATTTATATTTTTCAGGTGGAGTTCCTTCATCATTTCTAAGCTTAGCAATTCTTCTTCAGCTGTTAGCGTAGCATTCGGTTGTAGAATTGCAGGAAGGGGCTTACTGCCAGTAACTTCGTTAGACAAAATCATTTGGTTATCTATTGTGATTGTTGAGTTGTGGTATTGTATGGCGAATGACCCGGTCAAATTAACTTCTTCTTGGTCGATGTGAACTGTGCCGTTGAATTGGTTTAAAAGTATGATGCCTGGGAGAATTTCTTCAACCGTAGGGATGTGTTGGTTATTTATCGTGATGCAGTTAGGCGGGTGACTTTTTAGTAGGTGCGGAATACAGGAGGAGTTACTAATATCTACAATATTTCTCTTTGTACAAATTTTTATTTCATTATGTTCTTCACAATTGTCTTTTTTTCCAAAAATTTTATTTTTACATATCAATATTTCTTTAAATGGTATTTTATATAATTTGTTTCCTTTCTTTAATGCTTTGATTAACAATGATTCGCATAAATTTTCATCAGTTATTGGAATATAAATTAAATACAAAATCATTGAATTATTAGTGGCTATTTTAGCATTAGCAAATTCAAAAGATTCTTCTACATTATTAAAGGGAATATTATCTTTGTCAAAAACTTCTTTAATTAGATTCATTTCAAAATTAGAGAATATGTAAGAGTTTACTATGCCAACTTTGGCCCAATGTATTGCATAATTTATATTTATAATTTCATCTTTTATCAATTGCAATTTATATTTTATATCTACAGCAATGTCATGTTGGATACTGTCTTTACCTTTTAATAGTGCAAATATTTTATTTGAAACTTCTGTAATATTATTAATTCTTTCACTTAAAAGCTTATTTACTATTACTTGTCTATTATTATTTTCTAACACGTTATTTATATGATTTTCTAATATTTCAAAATCTTCGTGGTCTGGACTTCCTGCCAGCCATTTCCAAGCAGTTCCGAGGGCATTTACTGATCTTTTATTAACTTTAGGTTTTAATCTATTCAAGAAATTTTGTATTTGAGTTACTTCGTTGCAAAGGAAGGGGAGTAAAGGATTGTTGGAAATAATTTTGTATCTTATCGTGGTGTTAAGTTTGTCCAACGTCCTTTGGTATTCGTCTATATCTATAGTATGTATAATTTTGTAAGTTCCGGTAAGTGAGCGTTTAAGTTTTTCGAATGAATTCATTGCTTCTCTGTTAAGTGAAATTTTAACTTTTTTAGAAAGGTTTTTGGACACTCGTCCATCTTCCCCTCTTAAAAGGACTGTAAGGGGTTTCGCAAGCTTTGCGTAGTCTTTGATGAAACGGCGATAATACCCTGAAAGTCCTAAAAAGGAGCGGAGATCTTTTAGGGTTTGAGGGGCTGGAAAATTAACTATTGCATTTACTTTTTGTGGGTTTGTTTTGAGTCCATTTTCAGATATTATAAAGCCTAAAAATTCTACTTCTGTTTTCAAAAATTCGCACTTATCGAGTTGTATTTTCAAATTTGCCTTTTCCAATGTATCAAAAATCTGTTTAATGTCGTTAAAGTGAGTTTCCTGATCTTTACTAAATATAACGATGTCGTCAATATAGACGTAACATCTGATTCCTATGTGATCCCTTAAAATGTCATCAAGAGCTCTTTGAAAAATTGAAGGAGCATTCTTGAGACCAAAGGGTAATCGAGTGAATTCGTATTTACCGTTATTCACCGAAAAAGCTGTCTTCTCAATATCGGATTCCTTTAGAGGAATCTGATGGAAGCCGCTCTTTAGATCGAGTACTGAGAAGAATTTGTTTCTTCCAAGCTGTGACAGTACTCCATTTATTTCGGGAATAGGATACCTGTCAGCTATTGTAACTGTATTTAATTTCCTGTAATCTATCACCATTCGGTATTTCTTCTCTCCAGATGCGTCTAGTTTTTTAGGCACTATCCATACTGGCGAATTGTATGGAGATCTCGATGGTCGAATGATACCGTCGCGAAGATATTCTTTGATTTGTTTTTCAACTTGGTCTTTGAGACACATTGGGTATGGATAACATTTTGTATAAATGGGGCTATTGTTTGTAGTGCGGATTTCACCTATTACTGTGGTGGCATATGTTAGTTTTTCGTCGGGGTCACTAAAAAGTGTCTTGTAGTCATCAGTCAGTTTTTTCATTCTGTCCATCTGGTAGTGCGTCATGTGGTCAGTGCGTATGTCAACCTTGTTAATCGACATCCATTGGTTGAGGCTTTGGCAAGGGTTTTGGAGCAAAAGGTCGAGGTGGAGCTTGTTGTATCTGTTGATTGAAAGCTTGTGGCTGTGGGTAGAAATTCTGCTGTCGCTGTTGATTGGGAAATTGGGGGTAGAAATTCTGTTGTCGTTGTTGATTGGGAAATTGGGGATAGAAATTTTGTTGTCGTGGCCACTGCCGCGGAGATGAGGGTGGGTAATGGGTGGGCTGAAGCCTATGTCCTTGCATTGGTTGATTCCAATGAATTAAATGTGGGTAGAATGCTTGTTGCTGAGCGTTCCTACGTGGAAGTGGAGGTGGTCCATGATGAGCCTTGCGAGAATTATATTGAGCGACATTTGCTCTAAAAGTTTGATTTTCCAATTTTAGACACAATTGAAGTGCTTCAGGGAGGTCGGAGGGTTCTCTCATTCCTAATAGTCTAGGTAAGTCTCCATTTAGACCTCTTACAAAGGTGTCAAGGGCTTTATTTCTATAGGTCGTAATCAGCAAACTACGCGACTCCATTCCTGCATCCATGCAAGAGATTTTGTTTAATATCAATGACAGGTTGGTATAAACCTTTTGGTAAAATTCTTGGATTGGCATGTTTCCTTGAATTAAGGAAGACATTTGGTACTCGAGAGTACCTAAATCGCGCTTGTCACCGTAATGGGTGGTAAGGCAGCGAGAAATTGCGGCCCAGTTTAATGGTGTATTGTAAGATTCCAATACAATGTCCGCGTGCCCTATAATTTTGTTTCTAATTACACTCAATATTCCGAAGTATTTATGAGAACCGCGTATAGTTTCATACATTTGCAGTATCCTTTCCACGCTTTTTTTCCAGGATCCAAATTCTCCTGGGTCTCCAGAAAACTCGCGCAAACAGCGGACGACATCAGGTATTTTATCTAACTCTCCTATTCCATTACCTGCTCCTGCGTTTATCTGTTCGTCTACTTCTTGCAGCAAAACGTTCGTTTAAAATTCTATTTACTATATCTGCAACTTGTCTATTTATGTCCCTATTTTCCTCATTTGGTTGGGGGTTAGGAGGTGGATTTGGATTTGGATTTGAATTCAAGACTGCCGGTCTTATTAAATTATTAGGATTACTCATTTTTGGACGTCAAAATATTTTTCAAAATTATCAAAATTATTATAAATTTATTTTTTATAATCTCGGAAATGCTACTAATTTTAATTAAAATTTCCAAAAGAAATTTCCTAATTTAATATTTATTCGCAAAATTTACAAAAAAAAAAATTAATGCTAATTCACTTTAAATTTTAAGTTATTTATTAAAAATTCGCTTAAAAAAGATTTTCCTAATTCACAAATTTTCTTAATATTTCCCTAAATTTAATTTACACGTTTTTCGTACGCATGCGAATTACCGTGCTTAGCTAATAACGTTTCAAATCTACGGTTCACAAAATTTTATATTGTATGCTTTCAATTTTAAAATATTTGCACTTTACATTTCTTTTTTTTTTTTAAATTTCTTAAATTTTGTCAGTTTTTATTTTTTAATTCGTGATTCCGATTCCTTCTAGGAAAGGAGACTCTTCTACTCTGGAGGGTCCTGTCGGATTCGCAGAGTTGAGTTATGTTATAGGGGTTTTTTCTTTTTGTTATTGGCTGTACAAGCCGTGAGTTATTTTAATTTTTTGGTTTATATTTCACACAAATAATTTTCAGTGAATCTTATGATAACTTACAAAGCTATGAGTAGCATTGCGCAACTCGTCCCACGCTGACTGCACGGAATTTGTCCTTTTTAGCTGGCTGCTTACTCCGGTTCCTGCTGCAGCTCCAGATGCGTGTCGCTCTGCGGACGTGCACTACAGAGTCTTATTTTTGTTGCCAGTCGTGTCTCCCACTGCGGTCTGCAGGAGTCTGGTTGGGTTGAACGGTCCATGGTCACTTGCGTGCGGCTACGATAGCGTTTAATTTACACTCGCGTGTTGCCTCCTTTAAGGGCTTTTTTATTTTACGTTCAAACGACACGACTGTCCCTGCTCGGGCGCCAGTTTTTAAATTAAATATTTAAATTGGTTTTTAAAAAACCCGGAGCATTTAGCTCCTCTTTATTCAATTACAAACTTAAGACTGACTTATTATTAACAATTTTATTAACTCTAAACCTATTAATGCTTGCCTTGCATTTCCGGCACATTGCTTAATTGATTGCACCAATTGGCGATTAACGGGAATTACTATACTAAGAATCGCTTACCTACTGTCTACTTATTTATTTGCCAAATTGGCAATTTTACATTATTAGTAAAAATAAAGAAAAATAAAGAAGAAATAATTTTGCGCGTGTTAACTTATATATATATATATATATATATATATATATATATATATATATATATATATATATATATATATATATATATATATATATATAAGTTAACAGAATAGTTAACAGTCTAACGTCCGTCTGTAAATTCTTTAACGTCTGTCTGTAAATTCTTATCAAAAGATTTAAATTTCCTTGCCCTAGTTTCAAACCCACGCGCGGACTTTTTGCATCCGCTGCAATGCACGCGCAAGCATAAAGCACGTTGCATCTCAACGTGACACTTTAAAATTCCGTTCCAGAAAATTCTTTCCCACACTCTGTTGGGTAACGTACGTTACACTTCAACGTGACAAAGTTCCCACACCTGCAAGGTGCGATGACGTAACTGCATTCAGCAGACGATATTTGATCCTCGTTTTTTTATTCTTTTCTTTTTGGCTTTTTGGCAAGCTTGCGTTCCCACGCGCGGCACGATAATAAGCGCGAAGATTTTCGTATAAATAAAAGGGAAATGGTAGCTAGTTAGTTAGTCTCTGACAGTGAGTCTTTAAAAAACTTTAAAAGGTAATCTTGCTGAAAAAGTTCCGCATAGCGGAAAGCAAGACATTATCGTGTAAAGAAATTTAGAATAAAGTAAAAACCTGTAACTAAAGTAAAAGTTTTAATAAAAAACATAAAAAAATTTTGAATATAAACTAAGCTTTTTTTAATTGGCGCCCAACGTGGGGCACGCCGAAAATTAAAAAATAAAAAATTTCTAAATCATCAAAAACTACACTCCTGTGAAGAATAAATCATCAAAAACTATACTCCTGTGAAGAATAAAGTTCAATCATCAAAAACTACACTCCTGTGAAGTATAAATCATCAAAAACTATACTCCTGTGAAGAATAAAGTTCAATCATCAAAAACTACACTCCTGTGAAGAATAAATCATCAATAAAGTTCAATCATCAAAAACTACACTCCTGTGAAGAATAAATCATCAAAAACTATACTCCTGTGAAGAATAAAGTTCAATCATCAAAAACTACACTCCTGTGAAGAATAAATCATCAAAAACTATACTCCTGTGAAGAATAAAGTTCAATCATCAAAAACTATACTCCTGCGAAGAATAAAGTTCAATCATCAAAAATTATACTCCTGTACGAAATCTTTTAAATCAGCAATCAACAAATCGCTTATGCTTGACGACTTAGAACTGGAATTAGCAAGTATAGTTGAACCAAACGGCGTGTCTCCAGAAACCAAACATCATAAGAATTCAACCTACACTGTGGAGGAACTTGAGCAGATACTCGGAGAACCCAAAATCGAATTTGTATCTACAGGAACCAACACTACAAGCGAGGATGAGGTTAAATACTACAACATTGTAAGTCGAATTTAAAAAAAAAGAGTAATTATAGCTTATGAAATTAAGGAAAAGTAAAAATAATAACAATATTTAAAAATTAAATTGTTGAGATTCTATGAGTATTGAGGAGCTGAGCATAGATCAGCTAACCGAAGAACTAAGCAGCTGGCAATTAAGATTAGGCGACAACGAACAGGACGAAACCAAACAAAACATAATAGACGCTGGCGGAGTACGAGCGCTCCTTACGACAGCAATAGAAGTAGCTACAGAACAAACAAGAAAGGACTTTCAAGTTACTGTTGATGACTTAACTAACAGACTGAGACTTTTAGAAACACCCACTCGGGTCGAACCTTATAAACCAATCACGATAATTCCCAATGTGGACTGTAGTGAGTCCCTTGATATTGTTAAATCCATTCCAGAGTTTAACGGTGATCCCTCAAGATACGTTTCGTGGCGCCAAGCCGCCACAACTGCTCACAAACTTTTCGAAAAAATAAAGGCAGCTCACGTTATTATCAAGCAGTTGCTATCATGCGAAATAGAATTGTAGGTGCAGCTGACACTGTCTTGAGCTCATATAATACAGTCCTTAATTTTAAAGCGATTATCGCTCGGCTAGATTTCTCTTATGGAGATAAACGCTCAATTTTCACACTGGGGCAGGAGCTTTCTACTCTCAAGCAGGGAACAAGATCAATCGTGAGTTTCTATGATGAAGTAGAATAAAAACTCACATTGATAGTCAATAAGGTAATTATGACAAACGAAGGCAACCAGATGTTGGTAAAATCTCTGAACCAGAAATACAGACAAGATGCCCTTCGGGTATTCATATCTGGGCTCAGACGACCCCATTGTGACATTCTGTTCTCATGCAGGCCTTCAGATATGCCTTCTGCCCTTGCGCTAGCTCAAGAATTGGAATCGAACCAAATAAGGTATAATTTCGCAACTACCTATTGGAACCAGTCGCCAAGGCAAAACCCCGTATTAAATTCTCCACACTATAACCATCAGTCTAATGTTTCCCCACAACGTGCATTTGGCCAAAACGGCCCGCGTCCATAATTTCGGACAACACCAAAGATCATTGAATAGGCTCGTCATCCCCAAGGACCAGCAAATAGTTTTGGCCAACACCTAAGACCAGTAAACAACTTTGGTCAAACCCAAAGGCCAATCAACAATTTTAGTCAATTCCAAGGACCAACAAATAATTTTGGACAACCTCAAAAACCTCATTATCAGGCCAGACCTGAACCAATGGACGTTGATCGCAGCTTAAGAAGCATGCAGCAAGAATTATTTAGGCAACAGGCTAAGGGTACTAAGAGACCTTTAGAATCACTGAGGCAGAATCCACCTAAATTCCAAAGATTGAATCACCTAAATCAAGAAGAGCAGTACTCCCAAGAAGAACAGAATTCAGGATCATATGATGAGATCACAACTGGTGAAACTGGTGAAACAGTTGGACAAGACGAGATAAATTTTTTAGAGGAACATCCCTCCTCTCATACGTCGAGAGATATATTGGGGGAAAATTAATTAAGTTGTTAATAGATACCGGTGCATCAAAGAATTACATAAAAAATTTAGAAGTCTTAAAATCAATAAAACCTGTCAGGAAACCATTTTTTGTCAAATCAGTCCATGGAAATTCAGTAATAAATTCAAAATGTTGTATTAACCTTTTTAATAAAAACGCGTGTTTCTTTATCTTACCTGAACTAGAAACTTTCGAAGGCATAATTGGCCTTAATTTCTTAAACGAAATCAATGCTCAGATTAACCTGAAGAAAGGGGTTTTAGTACATAACAATGGAAGGGAGATTTTAAAGTACTTTTATTGTAAGGAGGTTAATAACATTTTAATAGCCCACAAACACATCCGAAGTGCACCAACCTTAGAAAAAAATCTTAATGAACTTTTAGAAAACTATAAAGCCGTTTTTGCCGATCCATACGAAGCGCTGCCATACACCACAAATGTAGTAGCAACCATCAGAACTATAGATCAGGAACCGATATACTCAAAATCCTATCCTTATCCACTCGCCTTATCCGAATTCGTTAACCAAGAAATTGCGGAACTACTCAAAAATAAAGTAATCAGGCCTTCCCGATCTCCTTATAACAATCCACTTTGGATTGTGGATAAAAGGGATTTGACGATCTCGGAAGACCGAAGAAAAGACTTGTCACGGATTTCAGGAAACTCAACTCGAAAACAATAAGTGAAAAATACCCTACTCCAAACACTTCCGTCATTCTTTCAAACCTAGGCAAAGCAAAATACTTTACCACTATTGATCTTAAATCAGGCTTCCATCAAATTAACTTGGTAGAAAAAGACAGGGAAAACACTGCGTTTAGCGTAAACAATGGAAAATATGAATTTTGTCGCCTTCCATTCGGATTAAAGAACGCCCCAAGTATTTTTCAACGGTTAATTGATGATGTTTTACGAGAAGAAATAGGGAGGAGTTGTCATGTTTATATTGACGACATTATAATCTTCTCCGATACAGTAGATCAACATTTTAAGGATATAGAGACAATTTTGCAGAAACTATACAAAGCGAATATGAGAGTATCACCCGAAAAATCTAAATTCTTCCAGGAGTCCGTAGAGTTTCTAGGATTTGTGATATCCCAGAAAGGTATTAAAACATGTCCAGATAAAATCAGAGACATTGTAGAATATAAGGAACCTAGAACTCTGAGAAGCTTAAGGTCATTCTTAGGATTAGCAGGGTACTATAGAAGATTTGTTAAAGATTATGCTCAGATCACGAAACCACTTACGAAGTATTTGCGTGGAGAGAATGGACACATTGGTAGTAGATATTCAAAAAATATTCCAGTGAACTTGGACAAAGAAGCGCTCGAAGCATTTATAAGAGTAAAGCAGATACTGGCCTCAGAAGATGTACTGTTATTACAGCCTGACTTCAGTAAACCTTTTGAGCTTACAACTGATGCCTCCTCAACAGCTTTGGGTGCTGTACTTTCTCAGGATAGTAGGCCTATAACTATGATTTCAAGAACACTGTCACCCACAGAAGAGAATTATGCGACCAATGAGCGTGAATTATTGGCTATCGTTTGGGCCTTACAAAAATTGCGAAACTATCTGTATGGCGTGAAAAGCCTCCACATATATACTGACCACCAACCACTTTCATTCTCAATATCCGAGAAAAATCCAAATACTAAAATTAGGCGATGGCGAGCTTTCATTGAGGAGTTCACTCCGAAATTCTTCTATAAACCCGGCAAAGATAATGTTGTCGCGGATGCATTATCCAGGCAATACGTTAATAATTTAGAGGACGACTTAGAATCCATTAGCTCTGTAGGTGCAGATTTTGGATCGGATACCAGATCAGATACGGAAACTGCATCAGAAGGACAAAGTCAAGGACCAGGGGAATCTCAAAACTCAGAAATAGAAACCATTCATAGTGAAGAATCCCTTACGGAAATAATTAGAACAGTACAAAATGCCGTAGCTCAGTGGTTAGTGTGTTCGCCTTCTGATCTGTAGGTCGTGGTTCAATCCCCGGCTGATGCATAACAAATTTAATATCGATAAGATTTTTCTTTGGAATGGTACCCACCTGTCGGCAAGCAATTGGCAATTCTTCCGACAGTAACAACTTGCCATGAAAAAGCTTCTTAAAGAACTCTGTGACAAAGCTCAGGAAAAGTGATGTCACAAGTGTTCTGCCGTTCGGAACCGGCTAAAATAAGTAGGTCCCTCCTAATACTGTCCAAATTTAAGACGCACAACAGTATTGGAAGAGAAACTCGGCCAATGAGCCCTTTGGGGCTTTAAGTGCCACATATTTATTTTTTTTTTTTTTACAAAATTCTGTAAATTGTTTTAGGAATCAAATCATTCTAAATAAGACCAATACATCAGAACTCACAACCGAAACGGTATTCAAAAAACAGATCAGGCATTTAATAAACTTTAGCACCATTAACGAAATATACCCTCTTTTGAAAGATGCCGTGAATCCGCAAGTAATAAACTGCATTCACTGCGATTTGCACACCCTAGGACAAATTCAAAACGAAGTTGTCAAACGCTTCCCTTCGGCTAAATTCCGCCATTCGGAAAAGATTGTAATCGACATACATAATCCTAACGATCAGTCCGAGATTCTTATCAGTGAACATAACCGAGCACACAGAAACATCCAAGAAAATAGAAATCAAATTCTTGAATATTACTACTTTCCAAAAATGTCAAGGAAATTAAAACAGATTGCCCTTAACTGTAGAACATGCAAAGAAGCGAAATATGACAGACGCCCCACAAAGAATCAGATTGGCAAGACACCAATCCCAGCTCACCCTGGACAGATCATCCATTTGGACATATTTTCTACTGACAGGGTCCATTTCATTACTTGTATCGATAAATTTTCAAAATATGCCCTTACTTTCCCCATAGAGTCGCGATCCATAGTAGACATAAAAATACCAATGTTACAAATCATGAATTTCTTCCCGAATGCCGAAACAATAGTGTGTGATAACGAAAAATCCTTCAATTCGGAAACAGTAAAATCCTTGCTAAGAAACAATTTCGGAGTATCTTTATTTACCGTGCCCCCAGCACACAGCACTAGTAACGGTCAAGTAGAAAGACTACATAGCACACTTGGCGAAATAGCTAGATGTTTAAAGAATGAGGGACAAATCTCAGACACCAAAGACCTTGTTCTCATCGCTACCTCTAAGTATAATAACACTATCCATTCAGTAACAATTGCAGACCCGTATATATAATCCGCCCTCTTCCAGAAGAAAAAAAGGAATACGTTATAAAAAAAACTGACCGAGATTCAAGAAAAGGACCTTCAGTATCATAACAAGGATAGGCATATAAGAACATTCGAACCCGGAGATATCGTGTATGTCAAAACTAATAAGCGTATAGGAAATAAGTTCAGCAATCTGTTTGTTAAGAAAATAGTGCAAAAAGATATGGGGAATTCAGTACAAATTGATAGAGGACTAGTCCACAAGGATAATATTAGGTAGATGCTCTTCACTTCAAATCTATTAAATTTCGTTTTTTTCTCTTCTCACCTCTTTCCCAGGCTTATAATTTCACTCTTTCCTTACATCCACACCACTATAGTGGATTACTCTTCCTCACACTACATTCCTATACTGGATGGTAAGGTGGCAATCTTGACCGACAGCAGAACCCTATTACACAAAACTAATCTGACTGACTTCGAGGAAATAATAAATGAGACGCACAACTTAATTGAATTCTTTCCTAAATCCCAAATGAAGAAACTTTTAGAAGCGGATATAGAACAAATAGAGAAACTAGTCGATTCCTTGAAAACCCACCATCGACATGCTCGCAGCATTAACTTTCTGGGATCAGCGCTTAAATACATTGCAGGTACACCCGACTATGACGATCTTGAAGAAATGCATGGCAAAGAAAATGAACTCATTTTAAATAACAATAGGCAGAAAATCATTAATTCCGAACTGCAAAACCAGATAAACAACCTAACCCGAACTGTTAACATATTAGTAAACGAAACGAAAACCTCGGACATCGAACTAGAACGATTATACGATCTCTTAAACAGTAGAAACAAAGCAATAATTACGGAACTGGACAGCATTGCATTATCAATAATGTTAGGAAAACTTAATGTCATAAATCCTTTACTATTAAATATAAGAGAAACGAAATACATTTTTAATTCTGAAAAAAGTAATATAGAAATAAGTGTAAGCGAAATCATCGCAAATTCAAAGTTAAAAATATTGCAAAATAAAGAAATTATTGTATTTATAATTAAGTTTCCTATTATCGAGGCATTATGCGAAAAATTATTAATTATACCTGTTATTCATGAGAATAAAATGCTTTTATTTGAAAGTAATGAATTTGCTAAATGTAACAATCATTATATAGCACTAAGTAATTGTAAGAAAAAAGTTATCACTTCCTTTTGCCAAAATTTACTTCATCTAAAAGACCTATGTCTTACCAACCTCTTAAATAACAATACAGCATCTTGCCAAACAATACCCGCCTATGATCTTCCATTCTTTTCAATAATTGACGATGAAATTGTGGTTATAAATAACCAACCTTCTGAAATCACAGAGCAAGGAGTAAGGAAACTCCTCAACAAGGGAACATTCCTACTTACGTTCGATGATGAACTAGCAATAAACGGAACCAAGTTACGAAACCAAAGGAAAATAGCCTACATGAGCCCTGAAACCCCTATGGCTCACTCCGTAAATTTCACAAACCATATCTCTCTCTTATCGCTTCCATATTTACATGAATTGCACACCAGAAACATTGATAGAATTGCCCTGTTGCATTCTAAAATAAAGGAAACATCTTATGCGGTCGTCTGCCTTGTAATAATAGCAGCGGTAATAGCTATTTTTCTTCTTATGAAAAGAAGACAACAACAAATTAAGATTGTAAATGTCCTTAATAAACTTAAGCAGGCGAGGACGCCTGATCTTCAAGAGGGGGAGTAGTTAACAGAATAGTTAACAGTCTAACGTCCGTCTGTAAATTCTTTAACGTCTGTCTGTAAATTCTTATCAAAAGATTTAAATTTCCTTGCCCTAGTTTCAAACACACGCGCGGACTTTTTGCATCCGCTGCAATGCACGCGCAAGCATAAAGCACGTTGCATCTCAACGTGACACTTTAAAATTCCGTTCCAGAAAATTCTTTCCCACACTCTGTTGGGTAACGCACGTTACACTTCAACGTGACAAAGTTCCCACACCTACAAGGTGCGATCACGTAACTGCATTCAGCAGACGATATTTTATCCTCGTTTTTTTATTCTTTTCTTTTTGGCTTTTTGGCAAGCTTGTGTTCCCACGCGCGGTACGATAATAAGCGCGAAGATTTTCGTATAAATAAAAGGGAAATGGTAGCTAAGTTAGTTAGTCTCTGACAGTGAGTCTTTAAAAAACTTTAAAAGGTAATCTTGCCGAAAAAGTTCCGCATAGCGGAAAGCAAGACATTATCGTGTAAAGAAATTTAGAATAAAGTGAAACCTGTAACTTAATCATGTAAAGAAATTTAGAATAAAGTAAAAACCTGTAACTAAAGTAAAAGTGTTAATAAAAAACATAAAAAAATTTTGAATATTAACTAATCATTTTTTAATATATATATATATATATATATATATATATATATATATATATATATGTATATATATATATATATATATATATATATATATATATATATATATATTTATATATATATGTATATATAAGTTAACGCTATCGTCCAGCAAAGCGACGGCCATTGACTTGTGGTTACGTGACTGCAGTGCTCAGTCAGCAGAATGTGTGGCCGCTGCTGAACAAACAAACGTTGTCACAGCTAAGTAACATTAAACCTCTGGCACTGTTTTATGTTTATGTTATTTCAATAAGCAAAAAGTTTGCATCAGCAATTCCGTTCAGTTGGACAGGCTTAGTTCTTAGTTTGTAAATTTTCTGTATTTCAATTGTTCCTCGACAAGCAGACAATAAAGTTGAATAAAAATTACTGGCGCCCAACGGGTATTCGTACAACTCAACGCTATCCGTCAGACCGACGAAAGCGGCAACGGCACTAAACACTACGCATCATATACGTCAGACCGACGAAAGCGGCAACGGCATTTAATACTACGCATCATACACGTCAGACCGACGAAAGCGGAATATTCAACATCGATAGTTACAAATAGCTTTAAGGATAAAACTATTAAGAAATGTAAGTAGAGTGCTCACATGGTTTTAGAAAAAATTATTTGCCGTCCGAATTTGTGCGACTAATGAGTGACAGTGAAATAGATGCGCTGCTAAAGAATTTCGGTAACTTAAACGTAAACAGTGACAAAAAAAGTTTTGACATGGCAACCCCTGATCAACTTAAAGTTATAATTGAAAGTGCCGTTAACAGCGCATATATAGTGAAATCCCTACCAGACTTCGAAGGAAAACACGAGACGTATGTCTCGTGGAGAAAAGCGGCAAACACCGCGTACAAAGTTTATAAAAATTACGACGGAAGCTCTGTTCACTACCAGGCTCTCGGTATTATACGAAATAAAGTAAGGGGCCCGGCCGATATGGTCCTAGCCTCTTTCGATACCCCACTTAATTTCAAGGCTATTATAAATAGACTCGACTTCACATACGCTGATAAGAGACCAATCTATTTGATCGAGCAAGAATTAGCCACACTTCGTCAGGGGAATTTAACACTTCTTCAATACTACGATGAAGTGGAAAAAAAACTGACTCTTCTTACAAATAAGACTATTATGACATACGACAACGTTGTCGCCACGTCACTAAATGAAAAATACAGACAGGACGCATTGCGTGTCTTTATATCAGGAACTAAAAAATCGCTTAGCGATGTTCTTTTCTCAGCAAGGCCCAAGGATCTTCCCTCCGCTTTAGCTTTGGCCCAGGAGGTCGAAGCAAATCATGAAAGATATAATTTTGCAAGCAATTATGCCAGGAGTCTAGAAGACAGGGCTCAAAAAATCGAACTTAAGCAACAGCCTAGGGATAAGAAAATAGCTGGGAGTAATAATGAAAATTCACAAGGGAAAAACCCTTATTTCAATAAAAGACAGGTACCTTCTAATGTAAATCAACGAAGACAAGAACCAATGGACGTTGATCCATCCTCACGCTTTAGGCTACCCACACAAAACCAAAATAATCAGTGGCAGGTACCCCAACAAAACTATCAGGGTCAAGAACAGGCAGTAAAGAGACCAAATAGCGGGACCGCACGATTCACGGGACCAAAGCAACAAAGAATTCACCATTTAGGTCAAGAGCAGACCCCACCCGACCAAAATAATCAGAGCTATCAAATCGAAGCAGGTGCGGAGGTTGAGGATATCAATGATGAATTTGCTGAGTACGACCAAATTAATTTTTTAGACAAAACTCCCTGCTCCCGTACATAGAGAGAAGGATCGCAGGGAGAGTAATCAAATTTTTAGTAGATACGGGAGCATCGAAAAACTATATTAAGCCATTGCCTGAATTAAAGCATATAAAATCAGCGAAAAAACCATTTATAGTAAAATCTATCCATGGGTCTACTACCGTTAAACAAAAATGTTTCATAAATTTATTTAATACAAATGCTACCTTTTTTATACTGCACAACCTCTCCACATTCGATGGCATAATTGGCCTTGATTTATTGACTCAAGTAAACGCAACGCTGGACTTTAAGAACAAAGAGTTGAGAGTAAATTCAGGACCAGAGCCCATACAATTTCTTAATTGCGAAAATGTAAACTTCATAGGTTTAGAAAATATAGAGGTTCCTCAGGAAATATCAGAGGAGTTCCGAAAAATGTTGAGGAATCGGATGGGGGTGTTTGCAGAACCAAATGAAGCACTTCACTTCAATACTAATATTGTGGCAACTATTCGCACTGAAAATGAGGACCCTGTCTATTCAAGGCTATACCCATATCCAATGGGAGTGGCTGATTTTGTTAATAAAGAAACTAGTAATTTATTAAAAGATGGCATAATAAGGCCATCAAGGTCTCCATATAACAATCCCATCTGGGTAGTAGACAAAAAGGGCGCCGATGAATACGGGAATAAAAAAAAACGACTTGTTGTAGACTTTAGAAAATTAAATTCAAAAACTATGGCCGACAAATACCCAATTCCGAATGTCAACGTTATATTGTCAAACCTAGGAAGATCAAGATATTTCACAACACTTGACCTCAAGTCAGGTTTTCACCAAATTTTACTCGCCGAACGGGACAGAGAAAAAACTGCATTCTCAGTGGGAAATGGCAAATACGAGTTCTGTAGGCTGCCTTTTGGCTTAAAAAATGCTCCTAGCATTTTTCAAAGGGCGATTGACGATGTGCTCAGAGAGCAAATAGGAAAATCATGCTATGTTTACGTTGACGACGTAATTATTTTTTCAGAAAACATGAGAGATCATGTCAAACATATCGCTTGGGTCCTGGATAGCTTATACGAAGCTAACATGAGGGTCTCTCGCGAAAAGTCAAACTTTTTCAAGGAAAAGGTCGAATATTTGGGATTTATGGTGTCTCGGAACGGAATTGCGACGAGCCCTAGCAAGGTTGAGGCTATTCAAAATTACGAACAACCCACTACGTTATTTAACGTAAGGTCCTTCTTGGGTCTGGCTAGCTACTATAGGTGTTTCATTAAGGATTTCGCAACAATAGCAAAACCTTTAACAGACATACTTAAAGGCGAAAACGGCAAGATAAGCGCTACTCAGTCAAAGAAACTACCAATCAACCTTGACGAAAATCAATACCAAGCTTTTAGGAGACTAAAAAAAGTGTTGACTTCCGAAGACGTCATGTTACTCTATCCGGATTACAAAAAGCCGTTTGATTTGACAACAGACGCTTCATCGTGTGGTTTAGGGGCAGTCTTGTCTCAAGATGGAAGACCAATCACGATGATTTCAAGGACCTTGAAAGATAGGGAAACAAATTTCGCAACCAACGAACGAGAGTTGCTTGCCATAGTGTGGGCTCTAAAGTGCCTTAGGAACTACTTGTATGGCGTTAAAAACCTAAACATTTTTACTGACCACCAGCCTCTTACGTTTGCAGTTTCGGATCGAAATCCAAACGCTAAAATAAAGTGGTGGAAAGCCTTTATCGATGAACACAATGATCAGATTTTCTACAAGCCAGGTAGAGAAAATCATGTTGCAGATGCGTTGTCACGACAAAATATTCATGCCCTCGAGGAGGATGCACAATCTGATTTAGCCACAATGCACAGCGAAATGTCATTAACTTACACTGTTGAGCCTACTGACAAACCGGTCAACTGTTTTCAAAACCAGATAATAATTAAGGAAGACACTATTCCATCAAAGCGCACTATTATAGTTTTTGGAAAAAAAACCAGGCATCTCATATATTTCTCGGATAGAAAAACGCTTTTTGAAGCAGTGTGCGACGCAGTAAAAGAAGACGTAGTAAATGCTATTCATTGCGACCTTGCAACGCTAGCACTGATTCAACATAGACTAATTGAAACATTCCCATCAACGGCCTTTCGTTATTCAAAAAAATTCGTAGTTGACATCTTCAACCAAGATGAGCAAAGAGAAATCGTGCTTACAGAACATAATAGGGCTCATAGAGCTGCGCAAGAAAACACAAAGCAAATTTTAGAGGACTACGTTTTTCCTAAGATGACCCAACTAGCAAACGGGGTTGTCGCAAGCTGCAAAATCTGTCAAAAAGCCAAATATGATCGCCATCCGAAAAAGCATGTCCTTGGCGAAACACCTATTCCTTCGTACGTGGGCGAAATGCTTCACATCGATATATTTTCAACAGACAAAAAATATTTTCTAACTTCTATAGACAAATTTTCAAAATTCGCGATTGTGCAACCAATCGCTTCGAGAACAATTACAGACCTGGTGCCACCAATTCTGCAACTTTTAAACTTTTACCATCGCACGAAAACCATATTCTGCGATAATGAGCCTTCTTTGAATTCGGAAACTATTACTTCATTACTGCGGACCCAGTTTAATGTGCAAATAATAAACGCTCCACCACTCCATAGCACGTCAAATGGACAAGTGGAAAGATTTCACAGTACCCTCCTAAAGATCGCACGATGCTTAAAAATAGGGAAATGCATTGACGATACAGTAAAATTGATACTCCAGTCTACCATAGAATACAATAGAACCATCCATTCAGTCACGAATAGACGTCCGATTGACGTAATCCATGCGTCCCCCTTGGAATTAGAGACCGAAATCAGAAATAGGGTTCATAAAGCCCAAGAACTTCAAATGCAAAGGCTTAATGAAACCCGAAAGAACAGAAATTTTCAGGTAGGAGATAAGGTAATGGTAAAAACAAATAGAAGGCTGGGAAATAAACTTACACCGCTGTATGTCGAAGAAACAGTGCAAGCAGACCTAGGAACAACAGTTCTTATAAAAGGGAGGGTGGTCCACAAGGACAATTTAAGATAATTAAGTTTAATATTCCACTACTCAAAGTTTGGTATTTCGTTTAGGATTATAATTATACTTCTCTTCGCCGCGGTATCGACAGCTAAATTGACCGACTATTCCCATGCGAACTATATTCCAATAATAGATGGAGATGTGACGATCTGGCGGGAATTTGGATATTTAAGGCATACATCAAACCTCGCAACGTATTCAGAAATGGCCGATGAAACCAAAGGACTTACGAACCTATTTCCTCAGTCACATATGAGAAAGATACTGGACTCAGACATCGAACAGATAAGGACACTTTTGTCTACTATGGACGTTCACCACAGACATGCGAGAAGCATCAATTTTTTGGGCACCGCTTTGAAAATAGTTGCAGGGACGCCAGATTTTGATGACTTCGAAAAAATAAAATTTAGTCAGCAAGAACTAATTGACTCAGAAAATAGACAGGTACTTATCAATACAAAGACACAAGAACAAATAAACAAATTGACGGACACAGTAAATATCATCCTAAATAGCACAAAAACAAAAACTGACACAGAACATTTGTATGAAACACTGCTCGCAAGAGACAGAATTTTGATTTCAGAAATAGAAAGCCTAACTTTGTCTATTACTCTCGCGAAGATCGGATTAGCAAACCCTCAAATTTTGGACTCTAATGATTTGAAAACTATAATCAATGAGCACTCTGCAAATATAACTGAAGCAGATGTAATAGAAGTTTCCTATGTAAAAGTTTTATTAGACAATCAATTTTTGCATTTTATTATTAAGTATCCTAAGCCAGATATAGTCTGTAAGAAACTAACTTTATATCCTGTCCAACATAACTCTACAATTCTCCATTTTGCTGGAGGTAACCTTATCGCGGACTGCGGAAATCGCCTGATAGTAATCGCAAATTGCAGCGCAACGCTGACAACAACATTCTGTAGACAAATACCTGGGCCGACGTGTGCTCAACAGCTTCATGCTGGCGGTGTCGCTCACTGCAGCACCCGACCGAGCCATCTGAACCCTCTAACAATTGTTGACGATGGAGTCATTATCATCAACGACGAAACTGCCATAGTACAAAGCACCGATGGTACCGAGAAAACCGTCTCCGGAACATATTTGCTCACCTTCAATGACGAAGTAAAAATCAACGGATCACTATATCGAAACGAAAGAAACATCGTTAGAAGGTCTCCAGCCTCAGCTACATCCACTTTAATAAATATTACACAACATCAAGAAATACTGAGCCTACCGTACCTACAAAGGATGAACATCGAAAACCTGCACTATATCGGTCAGATAAGAGAAGAGCTAAAGACCAGACCTTGGATGTTCATTTCTGCCGTAGTTGTCATCGTTCTCGTGTGTTTCTTCCTCCATAGACTATCTTTAAAAAAGAGGAAAGCCCGTCAACAATACCACGTCCAAACTATTATCGACAGTCTTAAGAAGGCCGAAGACGGCCTTAACTTAAACGAGGGAGGAGTTAACGCTATCGTCCAGCAAAGCGACTGCCATTGACTTGTGGTTACGTGACTGCAGTGCTCAGTCAGCAGAATGTGTGGCCGCTGCTGAACAAACAAACGTTGTCACAGATAAGTAACATTAAACCTCTGGCACTGTTTTATGTTTATGTTATTTCAATAAGCAAAAAGTTTGCATCAGCAATTCCGTTCAGTTGGACAGGCTTAGTTCTTAGTTTGTAAATTTTCTGTAATTCAATTGTTCCTCGACAAGCAGACAATAAAGTTGAATAAAAATTACTTATATATATATATATATATATATATATATATATATATATATATATATATATATATATATATATATATATATATATATGTGTATATATATATATATGTATATATATATATATATGTATATATATATATATATATGTATATATATATATATATGTATATATATATATATATATATGTATATATATATATATAAATTTATATATATATATATATATATATATATATATATATATACAGACATATATATATATATATATATATATATATATATATATATATATGTATATGGACTTACATGTGGTGAGGTGTTATTCACTATAATTAACAACTCCGTCGTTTTGATCGATACTGTTTTGGCGTTGGTGTGGTTGTTGCTAGAGCTGTTGTTGCTATTGCTACACTGACAAGTGTCTCCTTCTTCTTCTCGTTCTTGATTCTATGTTTCTTATCCCCTTACACGGAGTACAACTGCCAAAAAATGTAACATGATACAAAAGGCATAAAGGCGACAAATTCTCCGCGGCAGCAGCACCTTCCTCGTTTCTTGTTACACACAACCGATGCACAAAATATAAAAATTAAGGTCATTTGCCCGTAGTATATAATATGCACAATTATCTTTAAGCCCTTTCGACCATACACTTGTTCGCCACCGTAACACCGTTGAAGTTTGTTAACAAACAAAAATTGGCTTTATTATATTTTTGAACCCGATTATATCATAAAATTAGTTTTTTTTTCTTCTAACAAGCTTTTTTTATTGGATCTTTCTAAATTACTTAGAAACTAACAATAAGTAATCAAATCTTACAAACTAATTAAAATTATGTGATATTCCCCACGTTCCATCACAATTTTTTGAGTCGAGAAGTATAGCAATTTCACAGCATATTCAGTGTGTCTTTTCTGTTTAATCGACGATGCCACGTGATCAGCAACAATTGCCTAGCAAGGGAATTCGGATGATTGTGTAATTTTTGAATGTAGCTTCTGCAGGACATTGCAACTTCCTCAGAAATTGTGGGTACATTTAAATCTCGATTGATGTTAACGTTCCTCATATACCAAGGCGCATTTACAATAATTCACAGACACTTGGATTGTATTCGCTACACTTTTCGATATTTGAGGGAGATGCGGTGTCCCAAAACTGAATACCATAAGTCCAAATTGGCTTCAGGATTGAATGATGCATAACAAATTTAATATCGATAAGATTTTTCTTTCGAATGGTAACCACCTGTCGGCAAGCAATTGGCAATTCTTCCGACAGTAACAACTTGCCATGAAAAAGCTTCTAAGAGAACTCTGTGACAAAGCTCAGAAAAAATGATGTCACAAGTGTTCTGCCGTTCGGAACCGGTTAAAATAAGTAGGTCCCTTCTAATACTGTCCAAATATAAGACGCACAACAGTAATGGAAGAGAAGCTCGGCCAATGAGCCCTTTGGGGCTTTAAGTGCCACATATTTCTTTTTTTTTTTTTTATATATGTACAGCAACAATTTATTTAATAAACTCTATTTACAATCAACTCTGTTTATAATCAACTATTTTCAATAACACTTTAATGTACAAATGTAATGTAATGTAATGTAATTGACACTTCTCAACACTGGCTCTATTTATACTCTGTTGGCAACACCCCAGAATCTTCCTTTATCGAGACTCTTCTCTTGCTTTCTCGTTGGCTTGTTCTGGTTATCGAATATTTCTTTTTGTTGACATTCGTTACGATGCTGCCAATAGTGGCAGTCGCAATAGTGATGAGTAACCAACTATCGATACTCGTTACACTGCCCTCCTCTTAACCTTGTTCGTCCCGAACAAGTTTTTATACTTCCCCTCTATATGGCGCAAGTCGCTCCAAGTGCACTACTTTAAACTTTGCTCTTTTATTCCAGGCACGTTGAATACGATACACTACGTCATTTATCTTTGCTATAATCTCATATGGTCCTTCCCAATGAGTCTGTAGTTTAGGGGACAGGCCTTTCTTTCATTGTCGATTATGATGCATTACAAGCTCTCGTTCATAGAACCCTTTTGAATTTGCTTTCAAGTCATACCTGGCCTTCATCTTATCGCTTATCATCTGCGACCGCTCTCTGATGAACTGATGTACTTCATCCAACTGTTCCCGCTTTTCACTAGTATAATTACCTTCGGTTGATCTCGTTGGTGTTACGACTCCAAATTTTAAATCAGCTGGCAGTCTTAACTCGTTTCCAAAAACTGCCATTGCCGGTGTAGTAGCCGTCGTATCATGTTGTGCGCATCGATATGCCATGAGGAACATTGGTATATGTACATCCCAGTCTCTTTGGTATTTATCTACGACTTTTCTCAAATATTCCTCCAAGGTACGGTTAAATCGTTCTACCATGCCATCAGATTGTGGATGCAAAGGTGTTGTACGAGTTTTGTATATACCCAGCATACGGCATATCTCTTGGAATACAACTGATTCGAAATTTCGACCTTGGTCTGAGTGTAACTCCATCGGTACACCAAAACGAGTAACCCATTGGTTGACGAATACATCCGCAACTGTACTAGCTTCCTGATTTGGAATGGGGTATACTTCAGGCCATTTACTGAAGTAATCTATAACCACCAGAACATACTTGTTTCCTGCTTTGCTTATTGGGAATGGTCCAGCTATGTCCATAGCAATTCGCTCGAATGGAGCACCCATGGTGTATTGGTGCATCTTACCTCGGATTTTCTTAGTAGGACCTTTAGCCATTGCACATTACTTACACTTCCGAATCCAATCAGCGACATGGTCATGACATCCAACCCAATAGAATCGTTTCTTTATTTTCTCGACGGTTTTGGTGATTCCCAAATGCGCTCCACTGGAGGCATTGTGATACTCAGCTATCACTTCATTTATTCTTGCCTTGGGTACCACTAGAAGATCATAAGTGATTTTTCCATCTTCACTTTCCCATGCTCTGAATAAACATCCGTCTCGTAAGTGCAGGCTTTGCCACTGCGCCCAATATGCCTTTGCTATTGGACTCTCATTAGCCATCTCTTGCCAATCTGGACGTATGCCCTGCTCCTTGTATTTCATGATCTTTGAGAGATCTGGGTCGTTCCGTTGATCTTCTTGAACTCGTTCGGTGGTCCAAACAAACAAACCAAATGGTTTGTTCTTTCTTGTTAACTCATGCAGACTGCTGGCGATGTGTGCAAATCCAGGAACAAATCGTCTATAGTAGGTACATAAGTCCGGAAGCTTCTTAACTCGTGAAGATTCCTGGTTCTGCTGCTACTTTCTCCTCGTCAGTATGTACCCCTTCTGTTGTTACATTATGACCAAGATATTTAACTTCTCGCCTGAAGAGTGAACACTTTTTGATATTCAGGTTAAGCCCTGCTGATTGTATACGCTCAAAAGCTTTTTTCAACTTTTCCAGGTGGTCGTTAAAACCTTTTCCCATCACGATAAAGTCATCGACAAACACCAAGCACGTTTTCCAGTGTAGTCCTCTGAGTACACGCTCTATCAAACGTTCGAAAGTAGGTGGCGCATTGCATAAGCCAAATGGCATAACTGTAAATTGCCATAGACCATCGCCAATACTGAAAGCTGTTTTCTCTTTGTCTTCCTTGCCAAGTTCCACTTTCCAGTAGCCACTTTGAAAATCAAGAGTTGAGAGCCATTTCGCACCAGATAGCGTGCCCAGAGTGTTAACGATTCTTGGCAGTGGATAGCTGTCTTTTTTCGTAATATTATTTAGCTTTCTGTAATCCACACAGAATCGAGTACTTCCATCCTTCTTCTTTACCAGCACAACTGGTGAACTCCATGGGCTCACTGAAGGTTCAATAACACCTTGTTTCTGCATATCGCTAATCAGTTTAATGGCTTCATCTCTTTTGGCCAATGGAACTCGTCGTGGTGCTTGACGAATTGGTCTAGAATCAGCGGTGTCAATGCGATGCTTCACGATGGTTGTTCGTCCTACAGTTTTTCCATTTGAAGGAAAGATTGAACTGTACTTCTCCAATACTTGTAAAGCCTTTTCTTTTTGCTTGTTGGTAAGCACTCCTGCCCATTCTTCCATCTGCGCTTTTAATTCCACTCTAACAGTTCCTGATCTTCCACTTTTCATCGACGAACCCTTTTCGCAGTCTACTACCGCAGTAACTTCCTGGCAATGACCAATCACCATTCCTTTCTTCACAACTGTAGATGTATTAGTTGGATTTAATATTCCCACCGGTACTATTCCATTTTCTTTAGGTTCTACTAACGTCCTACCAATACGATGTTTTTTTTTTTGTTATTTCTTTATCCGCTTCCACTACCCACAACTTGCCTGTCAAATCATCCACATTCATCTGTGCCCAAATAACCGCTTTTGATTTTGCTGGAACCTCTTGGTGTTGTGAAATGTGAATGATGGGGCAACCCACTGTTGGAGTCAGTTAACGCCCCGCTGCACTGACTCGATTTAGTTTAACGATGGATTTGTGTTAGTGGAGCGATCGCTGTCCAACGTATTCTTCTTCTTTTGTCTTCCTGGAGAATTCGATCTCGATCGCTTTCGTCGTAGATGGCAGTCACGCGCCATGTGTCCTGGTTTGTCGCAAATAAAGCACTTACCAGTAAATTTGTTTTCGCGTCGACCTGTCGTTCTTCCTTCAGGCTGCACTACAGATGTTAATGCCTGACACACTGCTTCAAACAGATCTGCTGTTTCTGTTTCTAGTTGGCGTACCCGTGGCATTGGTCGACAAATCAACTGGCGGCTTCAAACGTCAAGGCACTACTAATTGTTTCGGTATAAGAATTCCTTGGTGACATGACTAGGGCACGCTTTGTCCCTCCATCACGTATGCCGTCTATGAATGCCTCTATTTTTATTTTTTCGACGAACTCTTCCGAATTACCGGAGAACGCTAGATGACATAAGCCCTCAATATCGGAAGCGAATTCCTGAAGGCTCATTACTACGTTGCACAAGCGATCTTAATTCCACTCGATGCAATGACTCTTATATTCATTTCCATATTTCCGCTGGAGTGTGTCCATCAGTGATTGATAGCTACCACGATATTTCTGGAGAACCATCCTTAACACTTCGGACGGAATACCTTTTAATGCCACTATTAAAGCAGCAGTCTTGTCACTATCGCCTCATTGATTCTTCGAAGCTATTGTCTCTACCTGCAGTTCTTGAATGGTGTGGTTCCATCAAATGTTGGTGGTTTTATTTTAATTGAAGTTAATTCTCTAATCACTGATGTGGCTGGTCCACTTATTCTTATATTATTAAGTTCGAGATCTAATTTCTCAAGCTTTTCTTCAAAGTTATCATGTCCGTCTACATGTTCCTTCAGCTTATCACCCAAATCATCCACATGTTCCTTCAGCTCTGTGACTTTGGCATTAATAGCTCCGGAAAATCTTGAAATCTGATATCAACTCCTTTTTATAGATTCTCGATGACGCTTTCTTGGCGAGCCGAATGTTCTTGAAGCTTGGTGTCAATTGTTTTCTGCAATTCTCCCCTAGCATTTTCTTGGTGAGCAGAATGTTCTTGAATCTTGGATTCAATACCAGAAGCATTATCTTGTAGCTGTTGTTGCATCATCGTTTTCATAAATTCCATGAGTTGACCACTCGAATCTATCTTGCTCTCTTCCTCAGCGTGTACGACTGCATGTATCTTGGCTTCCTCAAAGAACTCATGTTCTTCTACATTAATATCCATAGCCTCCATGGCTTGATTCAGCCTCACTAGCAGTTCTGCTTTTGTACCTGATGACGATAGATTCCTCTCTGACAACTGTTTTTTCAGTTGATCCACTTTTAGTTGGTCAGTTTTCTCCATCTTTACAGAATCCCACTTCTGACACCAATTGTTACGTTTTTATTTTGTGAACGTTTAATTCTATGCCAATAATAATTGGAACACTTATTTTGTACAACATATACAGCAACAATTTATTTAATCAACTTTATTTACAATCAACTAGTTACAATAAATCTTTAATATACTTGCAACTTTTGCCTCTGATACTGTATCAATGTTTGCGCGATCTCTCTCGGGATTCAATTGATTTCATTTGTCAACAACTGGCCCTATTTATACTCTGTAGCAACACTCCAGAATCTTCCTTAATCGTAGTCGAGACTCTTATCTTTCTTTCTCTTTGGCTTGTTGTGGTTATGGCCTATTTCTTTTTCTTGAGATTCGTTTTGATGCTGTCAATATTCGTGTCATTCGCAATTAGTATGAGTAATCAACCATCGATACTCGTTACAATATATTTTATTTCACAACAATTGATTTGATTTTTTTCTATTTGTTCTGCTTTAGTAATTGTTGTTGTTATTGATACGGTTGATGTGATGGTGGTGCTGCTGCTAGTAGCTGTCGTATTCGTATCATTATCACCTTTTAAATCGTTAAGCCTTTCGTTGTTGGCCAAAACCATTGCTCAAAGTAAATGTTTAAATCAAATTTTGATTTATTTCATTATTTTCGTTATCGGAAGAAATTCCGTATTGAAACGAAAGAGAACAGCACATAAATCACAAACTAATTGTTTTTTGTTGCAATTTATTTAGTACAAAATAAATATGAATATTATTCATTATAAAAATCCTCGGAGAATATATATATATATATATATATATATATATATATATATATATATATATATATATATATATATATATATATATATAATTCAATCGCATGATTGCTGTGTTGCTCTTCTCGCATATTTATCAATGAAAAATAGACAATTCTGCTTCGTATGTGTACATATATATTTGACGTAGTAAAATATATAGAAAACGGAAAAATGAGAGCAATTAAAATCGAACAGATGATCGAGTCGATTGTTTGTAGTAGGCAAATAAGGTTGCTTTCTTATTGAAATTCACCTGATAGCTAAACATTTTGATAAGAATTAATTATTGTAAACAAATTAATTTTTAATAAAAAATCATGTTTCATGATCATTTAATTAATTCTTATTGTCTACATATTTTTAATAAAATTTTGATATTCATTAATTTCTGATCAAAAAGTAACCAAAGTATTACATACATATGTTGAATTTCGCATATTCTTGTATATATATATATATATATATATATATATATATATATATATATATATATATATATATATATATATATATATATATATGTATATATATATATATATACATATATATATATATATATACATATATATATATATATATATATATATATATATATATGTATATATATATATATATACATATATATATATATAAACGGCACTAACTTATTATTAAACAGAATTATGTATGTCCGACAGAGATAATTTTAATTGTACAATTATATACAAAAAACTCGAGATATAAAAGAACAAGCAAATGCGCGCACTATTCGTGTCGGGGAAAAAATTTAGAAAAAAGAAGACAAGAACAAACGAATCGACTGCTGAACTGATCAAGTCAGACAGTGCGCGCGACGTAATTTTCTGGCGTAGACACAGATAATGATATTATAATACATTAATTTTTTGTAAACTATTTCAATTCTACTTTTTTTAATAAAAGAAGATGTTATGTTATATCAGAGACTTTAGAAGTAATGAGATATCCCACTGTTATTAGACAGCGTTTCAACTGCAAATCTTGGAAAAATAAATCTAGAATATCTGGTTGTTTCAGTATTTCCTATACGATTTGTCAGATATTTCGCCATGCAAGTTCGAGCCGCCTTGTTTTGTACATGGAAGACAAAATAGAACATCAGAAATATGCTGAGTATTTTTCTTCCTCAAGAAACGAGAGTAATGATGCAACTAGCCACCGACGTAAAAACGTAGAACGTGTCAGCTGACACGACCTATCTTATGGGAATGTCGTGTTAACGAAAACTCACCACCGTATGACGGTGACGTAGACGTTGCTCGGAGCGGAGAAAATCAATGCAATTTTGTATGTTCTTACGTACGGGCGGTACGTACGTACGCTACGTCGGTGGCTAGTTGCAGCATAAAAGCAACAACAAATACGCAGGCGTAGATGAGTGTGTGAACCAATGCGAGTGAAATCGACGAAAGGCCAACAATTTGATGTGTTGGCTGTTGAACAAGTGCAAAATGGCAAAATCTCCAAAAATTCAATCGCATGATTGCTGTGTTGCCCTTCTCGCATATTTATCAATGAAAAATAGACAATTCTGCTTCGTATGTGTACATATATATTTGACGTAGTAAAATATATAGAAAACGGAAAAATGAGAGCAATTAAAATCGAACAGATGATCGAGTCGATTGTTTGTAGTAGGCAAATAAGGTTGCTTTCTTATTGAAATTCACCTGATAGCTAAACATTTTGATAAGAATTAATTATTGTAAACAAATTAATTTTTAATAAAAAATCATGTTCCATGATCATTTAATTAATTCTTATTGTCTACATATTTTTAATAAAATTTTGATATTCATTAATTTCTGATCAAAAAGTAACCAAAGTATTACATATGTTGAATTTCGCATATTCTTGTATAAATATAATTTGGAATTATCCTATATAATTTCAATATTGAATCTTTCTATTTTAGAATGCAATTAAATGCAAAATAATTTAAAGTCAAATATAATTTAAAGTCAAATACAGAGTTATGTGGTTACATTACATAGCAGTTAATTTATTCAACACTTAAATATTCTTCACATATGCTATGACGGCGAATTGTGTTCTCGATAACTGCGAATACTAGGATTCCTTGGATGATTTGCCATGCATACGGCATGGCTACAGAGATATTGATTCAGTACACTTTGATAGATCTAGACTGCGAAAATTACAATTCAAAAGATATAAAAACTCAAAACGCGTGGTATTAATATCGTATAATATGAAATAAATGTAAACAAATATCAGCTGTCATGTAGTTTTATATATTCACAATGCAATTTTTGTGAACTTTTCCTAAAATATTCACAATGAGGGAGCTAGCCGAATGTTAGCTAACAAGAGTTTGGTGAAAATGAAACTGTCAATTCAGTCTTCTGGTTAGAGGCAAAGTTAACAAGAAGTTGTGAAAGCAGCCCTTAGCGTGGTACCTATTATTGGACTTTTCTTTCGAAAAGTTCAAAAAATGAAAAAAATTCACGATTCCAAAACATAATTCGAAAAAATTAAATAAATGTGTACTTGATCATTAAAATAGAAATTATCTGAAATATACGAATTACCCTGTACCGCAGCCCGTTTTACTTGGCTTCACTAATGCGACATATACGCGAGTGTATTGCTGTACACAAATGCCAGCGATGTGAACACAACCAGACGTATACACTTCAGGCAGTATTGTTTCCAAGTACTGGTACGACTGTACAGCATTGGTGCCATGAAGCATACTATATATCATATACGAACGTTCCGTACTCAAAAATCTGATACTTTATGCCGCGGTTTTTATCCCTGCTCTACACCACCATCAAGTATGAGAATCGTCTGTACCTGTTGTTAATTTGACATTTCTAAGATATTGCTGGCAAGACGCACAATCAAGTTTTACATTTTTCAACAAGACATGTGCGCCACAGTAAAATATGTACCTAATGGTGCGAATTTCACCATCAAGTATGTATTTTCATACTCATTTGTACATTGTCCAAGAGATATAATTTGTATTGGCGCGCCACGAGCAATGAAGTGCTCAATAGTGTATGCCTTAGCGGTAGTTGCAATGAATGTGATACTTGTTGGTAGCTGTGACAGAGAGTTGTGTATGGTAAAAGGTAGTTTAAAAAAATATATTTTCTCCTTTTGTTCCCTTGTTCGAAATGTACATTTTATACGATTCAGTGAATGTGTGCGTTGGTGACACTCTCAGAAAAGGAGTGAGTGGCGTTGCCATTTTAATAGATTGGTCCGATTCTTCTATTTTCTTTTTGAAAATTTCTTGATAACATTACATTTTACGTACATACATAAACGCAAAGTTAAAAGTTACAATTGAAATATGCAACATCGGCCATCATTATTTTCCATCAAAACTATATTTCTAGTAGTGGTGTTCTACTATTCGTAATCGACTAACAAAATTATACTATTTTTGTTGCTATTATATTAGGCGCATTCTTTGGCACGCGAGTTGCAAAAGAACACTGACTTATTTGCCGAACTGCATGCTAAGCAACAACAAAAATAGGCGACATCGTCTATTTTAACCGAGTTCGATTCAACTGGCTTATATTTTAATCGACCTGAGTTATAGTGTTGGAAAGTAAAAAAACAGCACTATTGTGAATAGACTACTGGAATATTCTTGGGAAATTTCAACACGTCAAATAATTGTAAATATAAACAAAAATAAGCAAAATAAAGCAGGTGCAAATAAAAATTTATTTTAAATAAACGAATATATTTACCACAGATTCCGCAGAATTGTTTCTAATTTGTTTTTAGTCCGTTTATAAATTTAACGAACAACCATATATACCACCAGCGTTGCTAAGTAACTAAAGGGAAAATGTATTCAAGTAAAATGGGAAATTAAATACGAGTTGGTGTTCTTTTGCAACTCGGTTACAAAAGAATGCAGCTATTGTTATAATTTTTGACAGTCGAGTTAAAGAATTTTGTGCTTTGAATGGAAGTATAGATACATACATATCCAATACTGAGTCTATAAAGAATTTGATAGTATTACAATAGATGGTACCAACTTATGTATATTAGTCGTTTCTGAATGGCAGAACCCTTGTTACATAGATCTTAGTCATAGAGTTTTTTTTAGAAGCGTTTTCATGGGAAATTGTTATTGACGAAAAAATTTCCAATTGCTGACCGACAGGTAGGTTCTGTTTGAAAGATATATGTTTTCGTTATTAAAGCTTATATCTCAGCCGGGGCTTGAACTTACGATCTACTTATCAAAAGGCCTACATGCTAACCATGCTAACAACACCTAGCTAGAATTGGAAAACAAAAAACCTGGCAGCTTTAAAAGTGAACGTGCGTATGCATATGATATGTTGAAAGAATTTTAAATTCTTTCAGAAGGAAGTTCTTTAAGAAAATATTGAACAAAAGCAATGCATAGCAAAACCTAGCAGGGCTTTTATGCATAGGTACTTATCCATGTCAGAAATATATGGATTGGCCAGCATGTACCATTCACTTCAGTATTATTACCTATTTAAGTACAATACCGAAATTTTTTTCTTAATTCAAGTAATAAATAGTAGTTATCGAATGGCAATGCCAAAGCTGAAATAATGAAATGAAGCAATGTGAGTTACTTTACCGTTCAACACGACAGAATTTGTGTGTGGAATTGTGTGATAAAATCGCGTGCTTGTTTTTGTATTTTTGTTTGTTCTTCTTCGTAAGAGTAGAGATAATTCCTCTCTTTACCTCTCTCTCTCTCTCTCATTGTAAAAGAAGAATGAGGAGGAATTTTGCACACTCTCGTGAAGAATAAAAACAGGAAAAAATAGAAAACCGAGGAACACATACGATTTTGATATGCAACAATGCAGGCTACACGAATACTAAAACCTTTGTAAAAGTGTGTGTGTCAAACACAATACGACCAAACAAACCAAATATGCTTTTAAAAAAATTACAGTAAGCTAACAAGCTTTCTACGCAAGCCTTAGGCTTGGAAAAAGCTTGCAAAATTATTGCAAGAGGGTTCAAAATTATTATAGAATGAACAAAAAGGAACCCTTGGGAAGATATTCCTGGCTACAAGAGTTTCAAACCCGCTTGATTATTAATTGATAGCAACTATTGTAAATAGTTTACAGTAATCTTTATTTGGAAATAATAAAATAACTTTTTACAATAATCTCACAAGCTTTTTATAAGCTTAACAATTACGTACTATGAATACTGTCATATTTGCAGTTAATGACAATAAGGCGGCGGTGTCGCAAATGGAGTATGACATATTTAAAACACATTTCGTTACATGAGTATGAATATATATCATAGAGAAAGAGAGAATGAGAAAGAAATCACCGTATGCACAACGATACAAAGCAATAGATCATGATTCAACGGTTCATGGCAATAGATGTGTGTGTGTGTGAGTTTAGGGAGAGAGAGAGAGAGAGCAACCAGCGAATAATAAACGAAAATAACGAATAATGCGAGAGTAAAATATTAGGCAAACACAACATACAGTGGCTCCCAGCTTATTTCGTACAGTGACAGTTTAAAAATTGCTGCAGTCGTAATTCCTAATATAGCAAAAATTTGAACAAAATATAAATGCCATTTTAGAAAGGAAGGTTTGTTTTTTATTTTCCAAAATTTACTTTTTCAAAATTTTAGTGTTTGACACTATAAAAAAATAAAATAAGAAAAAAATAGGAAAATTCATGTCACAGCTTATTTCGTACAGTCTCTTTAAGTTCAAACTAAAAACAAAGTAAGTTGATTTTAATATTTAGTTGACATCCCTTAGCGTTAATGACAGCCTGGAGTCTATTTGGCATTGAATCCACCAATTTTTGAGTGATGTCTGGTGTGATTTTTTTCCATTCTTCCATCAGTACCTTCTTTAGGTCTTGCTTATTAGAAATCTTGTGTGTTCTTATTTTATTGTCCAAAATAGACCAAAGATTTTCAATCACATTCATGTCAGGTGACTGTGGTGGTGGAGACATCAAGTGTGGGCAGTTCCAAATAAGCCAAGATTGCACAATCCCAGATTTATGTTTTGGGTCATTATCTTGGTAATACCGAAATTCTTCCCGCAAACCCAGTTTGTCTGCACTTTGAAGTAAATTGTTTTTCAGAATCTCGAGGTACTTCATTTTGTCCATTGTTCCCTCAATAAAAACCAATTCACCTACTCCGGCTGCTGACATACAGGCCCAAACCATCACGCTACCGCCACCATGCTTCACTGTGGGCTTAAGGTTCTCCTTGTTTAGCTCGGTATTCGCTTTACGCCAAACATATGACATTCCGTCCGAGCCAAAAATATTAAACTTAGACTCATCCGCGAAAATAACGGTATTCCAGAACGCAGGAGTATTAATAATATGCTCTTTGGCGAAGTCAAGTCGGCGTTGTATATTCATTTTCGAAATGAATGGTTTCTTTCGGGCTACTCGACCGTTCAAGTCATGATTGCGCAGCACACGTCGGACAGTTTCAGCACTGGATGATTTTCCTATTTCACGCTGAACCTCTGCAGCCAACTTCGGAGCGGATAACTTTGGATTTTTCTTAATTTTTCGTACAATATAACGCTCGTCTGATGCGTTGAAAATTTTATTAGGTGCTTCTCTGCCCTTGTTCTCCAACCGATTTTCGCGAACGAAGCGTTGAATGATGTATTGGACAGTTGAGGCACTTAAATTTGTCATTTCAGCAATTTTTCGCACACTCTGACCTTTCCTAAAATGGTTAATTACCAGTTTACGCTGTTCCATCGTTGTACGACGACCCATAACGCTAAATGTTTAATTTACAGCACTTTAAATATTTAAAATAATAATAATAAAAATTGTTATAATAGTTAAAAAGGTCCAAAAACTCATACAATTCAAAAAAACTTTGTAACTGCGCGGCAGAATGAAACTTACTTACATTGAAGTTTGTGTACGAAATAAGATGTGAGCTGAAAATCAGCTGATCAATAGTTTTTCTCTCTTGCATGACAAAAAGAACAATTTTTGGGGTTCCCCGTTTTCTTATTAGGTTTACTAAACACATACATAGACATCTACATTCAAAACTTATTGATAAGTTTTTTAGTTTCGATGTTACAGCCATGTACATAAAAATATATACACTGTACGAAATAAGCTGTGAGCCACTGTACGTGCTGTATGCACAACGATTAAGAGCGATACAGTGTACGTGTGCATATGCAAACAGCAGTCACACATGCCTCACAATCAGACACAAACTGAAAATCTTATTATTATCATATTATTACGCTCGCGTACGGGAGACATATTCAACACAGTATTCCAAGGACTTCAAAAACAAGAAAGCTAGATTGGCCGAATAGAAACGCTAAAAGGCTGAATGGCCCAAAGAAAAGTTAAATATTGCGAAACTTCTTAACATTTCATAAACAGTTTATATTGTAACCAGTATCGATGATTGTTTATTCATCACTAATGGTGAATGACACGAATAATGGCATCATCGAAAAGAATGTCAACAAAAAGAAATAGGCGATTACCAGAACAAGCCAACGAGAAAGAAAGAACAGAATCTCGACTATGATAAAGGAAGATTCTGGAGTGTTGCCACAAAGTATAAATATGGCCAGTTGTTGACAAATGCAATCAATTGAATTCCAAAAGTGATCGCGTAAACATTGATACAGTATCAGAGGCAAAAGTTGCAAGTACATTCAATAGTTACTGTAAATAGAGTTGATTAAATAAATTGTTGCTGAAGGAACATTTCGACGACTGGGAAGATAAGTTCAAGAAATTAGAGTACGAAATCAATTGGACCATCTACATCAGTGATTAGAGACACAAGAACAATTAAACTAAAGCCATCAACATTTGATGGAACCACACCATTCAACATCTTCAAGCTGCAGTTCGAGACAATAGCTGCGAAGAATCAATGGTACGATAGCGACAGGACTTTAACTTTAAGCTTTAATAGTGGCATTAAAGGGTAATGCGTCAGAAGTCTTGCAGATGGTTCCAAAGAGAGATCGTGGTAGCTATCAATCATTAATGGACACACAAATATGGAAATGAATATAAGAGCCAATTACATCGAGTGGAATTATGATCGCGTGTGCAACGAAGTAATGAGAGCCTTCAGGATTCCGCTTCATTGAGCGCTTATGTCATCTTGTGTTCTCTGCTAATTCGGAAGAATTCATTGAGAAAATAAAAGTAGAGGTATTCATAGATGTTGCGTGCCCTAGTCATTTCACCAAGGAGTATATATGTCGAAACAGTCATTAGTGCTTTGACGTATGAAGCTGCCAGTTTAATGTGTCAACCTATACTATTTGTATGCCAACTAGAGACAGAAACAACAGAACTGGTTGAAGCAGTGTGTCAGGCAGATAAGTCAGTAGTTCAGCCTAAAGCAATAACAAGGGTCGACGTGAAAACAAATTTACTGGAACACGCTTCATATGCAATAAACGAGGACATATGGCGTGTGATTGTCATCAATTGATAGCAAAGCCTAAAGGAAGAATAAAAAATCAACGCAAAGGTCAATTTGCTGGTAAGTGCTTCATATGCTACCAAAGAAGGCACATGGCCCATAATTGACATCTACGACGCAAGTAAGAAAGATCGAATTTCCCAGGACAACCAAAGGAACATCGTGATATCAGTCGACGTAATAAAGATGATACTTCATCCCGTCATTCTTACACCGTGGATAGTAAACATTGTTATCGAGTGGAAAGCAAGGAGCACATTGTCGACATACGACTAGCGAATATCTTGCGAATGAGAGCAAGAGTGCAAGTACAAGCTCGCGAAGATTATGGAGTGCAAGGAGCAGGGCGTACGTCCAGATTGGCAAGAAATGGCTGATGAGAGTCCAATAGCAAGGGAATGCTGGGCGCAATGGCAAAGCCTGCACTTGAAAGATGGATGTCCATTCCGAGCATGAGAAAGTGAAGATGGAAAAATCACTAATGATATTGTTACGTTTTTATTCTGTGAACGTTTAATTCTATTTGAATTACCTTGTTCGATCACTGGATTCTGTTAATGATAACTGCAACACTTATTTTGTACAACTATATACAGCAACAATTTATTTAATAATCTCTATTTACAATCAACACTGTTTACAATCAACTATTTACTATAACACTTAAATGTACTTGCAACTTTTGCCTCTGTATCAATGTTTTCGCAATCACGTTCGGAAGTAGATTGATTTTTCTTCTCAACACTGGCTCTATTTATACTCTGTTGGCAACACCCCAGATTCTTCCTTTATCGAGATTCTTCTCTTCCTTTCTCGTTGGCTTGTTCTGGTTATCGCTTATTTCTTTTTGTTGACATTCGTTTCGATGCTGCCAATAGAGTCAGTCACAATAGTGATGAGTAATCAACTATCGATACTCGTTACACTGCCCTCCTCTTAACCTTGTTCGTCCCGAACAAGTTTTTATACTTCCCCTCGATATGGCGCAAGTCGCTCCAAGTGCACTACTTTAAACTTTGCTCTTTTATTCCAGGCACGTTGAATGCGATACACTACGTCATTTATCTTTGCTATAATCTCATATGGTCCTTCCCAATGAGTCTGTAGTTTAGGGGACAGGCCTTTCTTTCGTTGTGGATTATGAAGCATTACAAGCTCTCCTTCATAGAACCCTTTTGAATTTGCTTTCAAGTCATACCTGGCCTTCATCTTATCGCTTATCATCTGCGACCGCTCTCTGATGAACTGATGTACTTCATCCAACTGTTCCCGCTTTTCGCTAGTATAATTTCCTTCGGTTGATCTCGTTGGTGTTACAACTCCAAATTTTAAATCAGCTGGCAGTCTTAACTCATTTCCAAAAATTGCCATTGCCGGTGTAGTAGCCGTCGTATCATGTTGTGCGCATCGATATGCCATGAGGAACATTGGTATATGTACATCCCAGTCTCTTTGGTATTTATCTACGACTTTTCTCAAATATTCCTCCAAGGTACGGTTAAATCGTTCTACCATGCCATCAGATTGTGGATGCAAAGGTGTTGTACGAGTTTTGTATATACCCAGCATACGGCATATCTCTTGGAATACAACTGATTCGAAATTTCGACCTTGGTCTGCGTGTAATTCCATCGGTACACCAAAACGAGTAATCCATTGGTTGACGAATACATCCGCAACTGTACTAGCTTCTTGATTTGGAATGGGGTATACTTCAGGCCATTTACTGAAGTAATCTATAACCACCAGAACATACTTGTTTCCTGCGTTGCTTATTGGAAATGGTCCAGCTATGTCCATAGCAATCCGCTCAAATGGAGCACCCACGGTGTATTGGTGCATCTTACCACGACTTTTCTTAGTGGGACCTTTGGCCATTGCACATTGCTTACACTTCCGTATCCAATCAGCGACATGGTCATGACATCCAACCCAATAAAATCGTTTCTTTATTTTCTCGACGGTTTTGGTGATTCCCAAATGCCCTCCACTGGAGGCATTGTGATACTCAGCTATCACTTCATTTATTCTTGCCTTGGGTACCACTAGCAGATCATAAGTGATTTTTCCATCTTCACTTTCCCATGTTCGGAATAAACATCCGTCTCGTAAGTGCAGGCTTTGCCACTGCGCCCAGTATGCCTTTGCTATTGTATTCTCATTAGCCATTTCTTGCCAATCTGGACGTATGCCCTGCTCCTTGTATTCCATAATCTTTACGAGATCTGGGTCGTTCCGCTGATCTTCTTGCACTCGTTCGGTGGTCCATGACTCCTCCGGCAATATATTCGTAAGTCGTATGTCGACAATGTGCTCCTTGCTTTCCACTCGAGAACAATGTTTACATTCCATTTTGCAAGGACGACGAGATAGAGCATCCGCGTTGCCGTGATGTCCTCCTTTACGATGTTCGATGGTAAAATCATAACTCTGCAGACTTTCAATCCAGCGCGCCAATTGTCCTTCTGGGTTTTTAAATTGCAATAACCACCTTAGCGCTGCGTGGTCAGTTCGTAGATGAAATGACTGACCGTACAAGTATTTATGAAAATACTTTACACATTCCAGTATTGCGAGTAACTCTCTTCGAGTGACACAGTAGTTTCTTTCTGGCTTCGACAGGATTTTACTGTAGTATGCTATTACTTTTTCTTGCCCACCTATGATCTGAGAGAGCACACCACCTATTCCATAGCCACTCGCATCTGTATCCAACACAAACTTTTGACCAGGTACTGGATACGATAATACTGGTGCTGAACAGAGTCTTTCTTTCAGTTGTTCGAATGCTTTCTGTTGTTCCTCGCCCCACACAAATGGTTTGTTCTTTCTTGTCAACTCATGCAGACTGCTGGCGATGTTTGCAAATCCAGGAACAAATCGTCTATAGTAGGTGCATAAGCCTAGGAAGCTTCTTAACTCGTGAAGATTCGACGGAATAGGCCATTCTTGAACTGCTGCTACTTTCTCCTCGTCGGTATGTACCCCTTCTGTTGTTACTTTATGACCAAGATATTTAACTTCTTGCCTAAAGAGTGAACACTTTTTCATATTCAGTTTAAGCCCTGCTGATTGTATACGCTCAAATACTTCTTTCAACTTTTCCAGGTGGTCGTTAAAATCTTTTCCCATCACAATAATGTCATCGAGGTACACCAAGCACGTTTTCCAGTGTAGTCCTCTGAGTACACGCTCCATCAAACGTTCGAAAGTAGCTGGCGCATTGCATAAACCAAATGGCATGACTGTAAATTGCCATAGACCATCGCCAATACTGAAAGCTGTTTTCTCTTTGTCTTCCTTACCAAGTTCCACTTGCCAGTAGCCACTTTGCAAATCAAGAGTTGAGAACCACTTCGCACCAGATAGTGTGTCCAGAGTGTCATCGATTCTTGGCAGTGGATAGCTGTCTTTTTTCGTAATATCATTTAGCTTTCTGTAATCCACACAGAATCGAGTACTTCCATCCTTCTTCTTTACCAGCACAACTGGTGAACTCCATGGACTCGCTGATGGTTCAATAACACCTTGTTTCTGCATATCGGAAATCAGTTTAATGGCTTCGTCTCTTTTGGCCAATGGAACTCGTCGTGGTGCTTGACGAATTGGTCTAGAATCACCGGTGTCAATGTGATGCTTCACGATGGTTGTTCGTCCTCCAGTTTTTCCATTTGAAGAAAATATTGAACTGTACTTCTCCAATACTTGTAAAGCCTTTTCTTTTTGCTGTTTGGTAAGCACACCTGCCCATTCCTCCATCTGTGCTTTTATTTCCGCCTTGCCAGTTCCTGATCTTCCACTTTTTATCGACGAACCCTTTTCGCAGTCTACTACGGCAGTAACTTCCTGGCAATGACCAATCACCATTCCTTTCTTTACAACTGTAGATGTATTAGTTGGATTTAAAATTCGCACCGGTACTATTCCATTTTCTTTAGGTTCTACTAACGTCCTACCAAGTATGATGTTTTTATTCGTTATTTCTTTATCTGCTTCCACCAGCCACAACTTGCCTGTCCCATCATCCACATTCATCTGTGCCCATATCACCGCTTCTGATTTTGCTGGAACCTCTTGGCGTTGACATGCCAGTACTCGTTTGATGTTCCCACTACGCTTGTAACCGATGTTCAATGGTAGTTCGACATTTGCATAACGTAGTATCCGTTGATTTAAATCTAACGTAAATCCGTTGTCAATCATAAAATCAACACCAATTATTACGTCATCGATGATGTCGGCCACAATGAATTCATGTTCCCATGTGCAATTTCCAATAGATACTCGTTTCTTTATCTTGCCCAGAATTTGTGCATCCTCACCCGTTGCTGTACGCAATTTTATTCCCATTAAAGGCTCAAACCTCTTTACCAAATCGCTCTTGTTAATGATAACTGCAACACTTATTTTGTACAACTATATACAGCAACAATTTATTTAATAATCTCTATTTACAATCAACACTGTTTACAATCAACTATTTACTATAACACTTAAATGTACTTGCAACTTTTGCCTCTGTATCAATGTTTTCGCAATCACGTTCGGAAGTAGATTGATTTTTCTTCTCAACACTGGCTCTATTTATACTCTGTTGGCAACACCCCAGATTCTTCCTTTATCGAGATTCTTCTCTTCCTTTCTCGTTGGCTTGTTCTGGTTATCGCTTATTTCTTTTTGTTGACATTCGTTTCGATGCTGCCAATAGAGTCAGTCACAATAGTGATGAGTAATCAACTATCGATACTCGTTACACTGCCCTCCTCTTAACCTTGTTCGTCCCGAACAAGTTTTTATACTTCCCCTCGATATGGCGCAAGTCGCTCCAAGTGCACTACTTTAAACTTTGCTCTTTTATTCCAGGCACGTTGAATGCGATACACTACGTCATTTATCTTTGCTATAATCTCATATGGTCCTTCCCAATGAGTCTGTAGTTTAGGGGACAGGCCTTTCTTTCGTTGTGGATTATGAAGCATTACAAGCTCTCCTTCAGAGAACCCTTTTGAATTTGCTTTCAAGTCATACCTGGCCTTCATCTTATCGCTTATCATCTGCGACCGCTCTCTGATGAACTGATGTACTTCATCCAACTGTTCCCGCTTTTCGCTAGTATAATTTCCTTCGGTTGATCTCGTTGGTGTTACAACTCCAAATTTTAAATCAGCTGGCAGTCTTAACTCATTTCCAAAAATTGCCATTGCCGGTGTAGTAGCCGTCGTATCATGTTGTGCGCATCGATATGCCATGAGGAACATTGGTATATGTACATCCCAGTCTCTTTGGTATTTATCTACGACTTTTCTCAAATATTCCTCCAAGGTACGGTTAAATCGTTCTACCATGCCATCAGATTGTGGATGCAAAGGTGTTGTACGAGTTTTGTATATACCCAGCATACGGCATATCTCTTGGAATACAACTGATTCGAAATTTCGACCTTGGTCTGCGTGTAATTCCATCGGTACACCAAAACGAGTAATCCATTGGTTGACGAATACATCCGCAACTGTACTAGCTTCTTGATTTGGAATGGGGTATACTTCAGGCCATTTACTGAAGTAATCTATAACCACCAGAACATACTTGTTTCCTGCGTTGCTTATTGGAAATGGTCCAGCTATGTCCATAGCAATCCGCTCAAATGGAGCACCCACGGTGTATTGGTGCATCTTACCACGACTTTTCTTAGTGGGACCTTTGGCCATTGCACATTGCTTACACTTCCGTATCCAATCAGCGACATGGTCATGACATCCAACCCAATAAAATCGTTTCTTTATTTTCTCGACGGTTTTGGTGATTCCCAAATGCCCTCCACTGGAGGCATTGTGATACTCAGCTATCACTTCATTTATTCTTGCCTTGGGTACCACTAGCAGATCATAAGTGATTTTTCCATCTTCACTTTCCCATGTTCGGAATAAACATCCGTCTCGTAAGTGCAGGCTTTGCCACTGCGCCCAGTATGCCTTTGCTATTGGATTATCATTAGCCATTTCTTGCCAATCTGGACGTATGCCCTGCTCCTTGTATTCCATAATCTTTACGAGATCTGGGTCGTTCCGCTGATCTTCTTGCACTCGTTCGGTGGTCCATGACTCCTCCGGCAATATATTCGTAAGTCGTATGTCGACAATGTGCTCCTTGCTTTCCACTCGAGAACAATGTTTACATTCCATTTTGCAAGGACGACGAGATAGAGCATCCGCGTTGCCGTGATGTCCTCCTTTACGATGTTCGATGGTAAAATCATAACTCTGCAGACTTTCAATCCAGCGCGCCAATTGTCCTTCTGGGTTTTTAAATTGCAATAACCACCTTAGCGCTGCGTGGTCAGTTTGTAGATGAAATGACTGACCGTACAAGTATTTATGAAAATACTTTACACATTCCAGTATTGCGAGTAACTCTCTTCGAGTGACACAGTAGTTTCTTTCTGGCTTCGACAGGATTTTACTGTAGTATGCTATTACTTTTTCTTGCCCACCTATGATCTGAGAGAGCACACCACCTATTCCATAGCCACTCGCATCTGTATCCAACACAAACTTTTGACCAGGTACTGGATACGATAATACTGGTGCTGAACAGAGTCTTTCTTTCAGTTGTTCGAATGCTTTCTGTTGTTCCTCGCCCCACACAAATGGTTTGTTCTTTCTTGTCAACTCATGCAGACTGCTGGCGATGTTTGCAAATCCAGGAACAAATCGTCTATAGTAGGTGCATAAGCCTAGGAAGCTTCTTAACTCGTGAAGATTCGACGGAATAGGCCATTCTTGAACTGCTGCTACTTTCTCCTCGTCGGTATGTACCCCTTCTGTTGTTACTTTATGACCAAGATATTTAACTTCTTGCCTAAAGAGTGAACACTTTTTCATATTCAGTTTAAGCCCTGCTGATTGTATACGCTCAAATACTTCTTTCAACTTTTCCAGGTGGTCGTTAAAATCTTTTCCCATCACAATAATGTCATCGAGGTACACCAAGCACGTTTTCCAGTGTAGTCCTCTGAGTACACGCTCCATCAAACGTTCGAAAGTAGCTGGCGCATTGCATAAACCAAATGGCATGACTGTAAATTGCCATAGACCATCGCCAATACTGAAAGCTGTTTTCTCTTTGTCTTCCTTACCAAGTTCCACTTGCCAGTAGCCACTTTGCAAATCAAGAGTTGAGAACCACTTCGCACCAGATAGTGTGTCCAGAGTGTCATCGATTCTTGGCAGTGGATAGCTGTCTTTTTTCGTAATATCATTTAGCTTTCTGTAATCCACACAGAATCGAGTACTTCCATCCTTCTTCTTTACCAGCACAACTGGTGAACTCCATGGACTCGCTGATGGTTCAATAACACCTTGTTTCTGCATATCGGAAATCAGTTTAATGGCTTCGTCTCTTTTGGCCAATGGAACTCGTCGTGGTGCTTGACGAATTGGTCTAGAATCACCGGTGTCAATGTGATGCTTCACGATGGTTGTTCGTCCTCCAGTTTTTCCATTTGAAGAAAATATTGAACTGTACTTCTCCAATACTTGTAAAGCCTTTTCTTTTTGCTGTTTGGTAAGCACACCTGCCCATTCCTCCATCTGTGCTTTTATTTCCGCCTTGCCAGTTCCTGATCTTCCACTTTTTATCGACGAACCCTTTTCGCAGTCTACTACGGCAGTAACTTCCTGGCAATGACCAATCACCATTCCTTTCTTTACAACTGTAGATGTATTAGTTGGATTTAAAATTCGCACCGGTACTATTCCATTTTCTTTAGGTTCTACTAACGTCCTACCAAGTATGATGTTTTTATTCGTTATTTCTTTATCTGCTTCCACCAGCCACAACTTGCCTGTCCCATCATCCACATTCATCTGTGCCCATATCACCGCTTCTGATTTTGCTGGAACCTCTTGGCGTTGACATGCCAGTACTCGTTTGATGTTCCCACTACGCTTGTAACCGATGTTCAATGGTAGTTCGACATTTGCATAACGTAGTATCCGTTGATTTAAATCTAACGTAAATCCGTTGTCAATCATAAAATCAACACCAATTATTACGTCATCGATGATGTCGGCCACAATGAATTCATGTTCCCATGTGCAATTTCCAATAGATACTCGTTTCTTTATCTTGCCCAGAATTTGTGCATCCTCACCCGTTGCTGTACGCAATTTTATTCCCATTAAAGGCTCAAACCTCTTTACCAAATCGCTCTTGTTAATGATAACTGCAACACTTATTTTGTACAACTATATACAGCAACAATTTATTTAATAATCTCTATTTACAATCAACACTGTTTACAATCAACTATTTACTATAACACTTAAATGTACTTGCAACTTTTGCCTCTGTATCAATGTTTTCGCAATCACGTTCGGAAGTAGATTGATTTTTCTTCTCAACACTGGCTCTATTTATACTCTGTTGGCAACACCCCAGATTCTTCCTTTATCGAGATTCTTCTCTTCCTTTCTCGTTGGCTTGTTCTGGTTATCGCTTATTTCTTTTTGTTGACATTCGTTTCGATGCTGCCAATAGAGTCAGTCACAATAGTGATGAGTAATCAACTATCGATACTCGTTACACTGCCCTCCTCTTAACCTTGTTCGTCCCGAACAAGTTTTTATACTTCCCCTCGATATGGCGCAAGTCGCTCCAAGTGCACTACTTTAAACTTTGCTCTTTTATTCCAGGCACGTTGAATGCGATACACTACGTCATTTATCTTTGCTATAATCTCATATGGTCCTTCCCAATGAGTCTGTAGTTTAGGGGACAGGCCTTTCTTTCGTTGTGGATTATGAAGCATTACAAGCTCTCCTTCAGAGAACCCTTTTGAATTTGCTTTCAAGTCATACCTGGCCTTCATCTTATCGCTTATCATCTGCGACCGCTCTCTGATGAACTGATGTACTTCATCCAACTGTTCCCGCTTTTCGCTAGTATAATTTCCTTCGGTTGATCTCGTTGGTGTTACAACTCCAAATTTTAAATCAGCTGGCAGTCTTAACTCATTTCCAAAAATTGCCATTGCCGGTGTAGTAGCCGTCGTATCATGTTGTGCGCATCGATATGCCATGAGGAACATTGGTATATGTACATCCCAGTCTCTTTGGTATTTATCTACGACTTTTCTCAAATATTCCTCCAAGGTACGGTTAAATCGTTCTACCATGCCATCAGATTGTGGATGCAAAGGTGTTGTACGAGTTTTGTATATACCCAGCATACGGCATATCTCTTGGAATACAACTGATTCGAAATTTCGACCTTGGTCTGCGTGTAATTCCATCGGTACACCAAAACGAGTAATCCATTGGTTGACGAATACATCCGCAACTGTACTAGCTTCTTGATTTGGAATGGGGTATACTTCAGGCCATTTACTGAAGTAATCTATAACCACCAGAACATACTTGTTTCCTGCGTTGCTTATTGGAAATGGTCCAGCTATGTCCATAGCAATCCGCTCAAATGGAGCACCCACGGTGTATTGGTGCATCTTACCACGACTTTTCTTAGTGGGACCTTTGGCCATTGCACATTGCTTACACTTCCGTATCCAATCAGCGACATGGTCATGACATCCAACCCAATAAAATCGTTTCTTTATTTTCTCGACGGTTTTGGTGATTCCCAAATGCCCTCCACTGGAGGCATTGTGATACTCAGCTATCACTTCATTTATTCTTGCCTTGGGTACCACTAGCAGATCATAAGTGATTTTTCCATCTTCACTTTCCCATGTTCGGAATAAACATCCGTCTCGTAAGTGCAGGCTTTGCCACTGCGCCCAGTATGCCTTTGCTATTGGATTATCATTAGCCATTTCTTGCCAATCTGGACGTATGCCCTGCTCCTTGTATTCCATAATCTTTACGAGATCTGGGTCGTTCCGCTGATCTTCTTGCACTCGTTCGGTGGTCCATGACTCCTCCGGCAATATATTCGTAAGTCGTATGTCGACAATGTGCTCCTTGCTTTCCACTCGAGAACAATGTTTACATTCCATTTTGCAAGGACGACGAGATAGAGCATCCGCGTTGCCGTGATGTCCTCCTTTACGATGTTCGATGGTAAAATCATAACTCTGCAGACTTTCAATCCAGCGCGCCAATTGTCCTTCTGGGTTTTTAAATTGCAATAACCACCTTAGCGCTGCGTGGTCAGTTTGTAGATGAAATGACTGACCGTACAAGTATTTATGAAAATACTTTACACATTCCAGTATTGCGAGTAACTCTCTTCGAGTGACACAGTAGTTTCTTTCTGGCTTCGACAGGATTTTACTGTAGTATGCTATTACTTTTTCTTGCCCACCTATGATCTGAGAGAGCACACCACCTATTCCATAGCCACTCGCATCTGTATCCAACACAAACTTTTGACCAGGTACTGGATACGATAATACTGGTGCTGAACAGAGTCTTTCTTTCAGTTGTTCGAATGCTTTCTGTTGTTCCTCGCCCCACACAAATGGTTTGTTCTTTCTTGTCAACTCATGCAGACTGCTGGCGATGTTTGCAAATCCAGGAACAAATCGTCTATAGTAGGTGCATAAGCCTAGGAAGCTTCTTAACTCGTGAAGATTCGACGGAATAGGCCATTCTTGAACTGCTGCTACTTTCTCCTCGTCGGTATGTACCCCTTCTGTTGTTACTTTATGACCAAGATATTTAACTTCTTGCCTAAAGAGTGAACACTTTTTCATATTCAGTTTAAGCCCTGCTGATTGTATACGCTCAAATACTTCTTTCAACTTTTCCAGGTGGTCGTTAAAATCTTTTCCCATCACAATAATGTCATCGAGGTACACCAAGCACGTTTTCCAGTGTAGTCCTCTGAGTACACGCTCCATCAAACGTTCGAAAGTAGCTGGCGCATTGCATAAACCAAATGGCATGACTGTAAATTGCCATAGACCATCGCCAATACTGAAAGCTGTTTTCTCTTTGTCTTCCTTACCAAGTTCCACTTGCCAGTAGCCACTTTGCAAATCAAGAGTTGAGAACCACTTCGCACCAGATAGTGTGTCCAGAGTGTCATCGATTCTTGGCAGTGGATAGCTGTCTTTTTTCGTAATATCATTTAGCTTTCTGTAATCCACACAGAATCGAGTACTTCCATCCTTCTTCTTTACCAGCACAACTGGTGAACTCCATGGACTCGCTGATGGTTCAATAACACCTTGTTTCTGCATATCGGAAATCAGTTTAATGGCTTCGTCTCTTTTGGCCAATGGAACTCGTCGTGGTGCTTGACGAATTGGTCTAGAATCACCGGTGTCAATGTGATGCTTCACGATGGTTGTTCGTCCTCCAGTTTTTCCATTTGAAGAAAATATTGAACTGTACTTCTCCAATACTTGTAAAGCCTTTTCTTTTTGCTGTTTGGTAAGCACACCTGCCCATTCCTCCATCTGTGCTTTTATTTCCGCCTTGCCAGTTCCTGATCTTCCACTTTTTATCGACGAACCCTTTTCGCAGTCTACTACGGCAGTAACTTCCTGGCAATGACCAATCACCATTCCTTTCTTTACAACTGTAGATGTATTAGTTGGATTTAAAATTCGCACCGGTACTATTCCATTTTCTTTAGGTTCTACTAACGTCCTACCAAGTATGATGTTTTTATTCGTTATTTCTTTATCTGCTTCCACCAGCCACAACTTGCCTGTCCCATCATCCACATTCATCTGTGCCCATATCACCGCTTCTGATTTTGCTGGAACCTCTTGGCGTTGACATGCCAGTACTCGTTTGATGTTCCCACTACGCTTGTAACCGATGTTCAATGGTAGTTCGACATTTGCATAACGTAGTATCCGTTGATTTAAATCTAACGTAAATCCGTTGTCAATCATAAAATCAACACCAATTATTACGTCATCGATGATGTCGGCCACAATGAATTCATGTTCCCATGTGCAATTTCCAATAGATACTCGTTTCTTTATCTTGCCCAGAATTTGTGCATCCTCACCCGTTGCTGTACGCAATTTTATTCCCATTAAAGGCTCAAACCTCTTTACCAAATCGCTCTTGATTATAGAATGTGATGCACCAGTGTCCAGGGTTAACATGAATTCCATATTGTCCAATTTTCCATCAATAGTCAAGCTGCTTGGCACACGCTGTAGTTGTGAAATGTGAATGATGGGGCAACCCACTGTTGGAGTCAGTTCACGCCCCGCTGAACTGACTCGATTTAGTTTAACGATGGATCTGTGTTAGTGGAGCGATCACTATCCACCTTATTCTCCTTCTTTTGTCTTCCTGGAGAACTCGATCTTGATCGCTTTCGTCGTAGACGGCAGTCACGCGCCATGTGTCCTGGTTTGTCACAAATGAAGCACTTACCAGTAAATTTGTTTTCGCGTCGACCTGTTGTTCTTCCTTCAGGCTGCGCTACAGATTTGAATGCCTGACACACTGCTTCAACCAGATCTGCTGTTTCTGTTTCTAGTTGGCGTACCCGTGGCATTGGTCGACACATCAAACTGGCGGCTTCAAACGTCAAGGCACTACTGACTGTTTCGGCATAAGTATTTCTTGGTGACATGACTAGGGCACGCTTTGTCTCTCCATCACGTATACCATCTATGAAAGCCTCTATTTTGATTTTTTCGACGAACTCTTCCGAATTACCGGAGAACGCTAGATGACATAAGCGCTCAATATCGGAAGCGAATTCCTGAAGGCTCTCATTACTCCGTTGCACTCGCGATCTCAATTCCACACGATGTAATTGACTCTTGTATTCATTTCCATATTTCCGCTGGAGGGTGTCCATCAGTGACTGGTAGCTACCACGATCTTTCTCTGGAACCATCTGTAACACCTCGGAAGCATTACCTTTTAATGCGACTATTAAAGCAGCAGTCTTGTCGCTATCATCCCATTGATTCTTCGAAGCTGTTGTCTCGAATTGAAGCTTGAAGATATTGAATGGCGTGCTTCCGTCAAATGTTGGTGGCTTTAATTTGATTGTACTTGAATCTCTAATCACTGATGTGGCTGTTCCATTTATTTTTAGTTGATTGAGTTCGTGCTGTAATTTCTCGAACTTGTCTTCCCAGTCGTCGACATGTTCCTTCAGCTTATCATCCAACTCATCCACGTGTTCTTTCAGCTCTGTGACTTTGTCATTAATAGCTCCGGAAATTTCCTGAAATCTAAGTTCAATGTTCTTGTCGAGCCGAATGTTCTTGAATTTCCATACGCAATTCACTAATAACGCCCTCTTGGCGTACCGAATGTTCTTGAAGCTTGGAGTCAATGCGAGACGCATTTCCTTGAATTTCCGTACGCAATTCAGCCGAATGTTCTTGTAACTTCGCATTAATTCCTTGCAGTTGCTGCTGCTGCTGTTGCATCATGGATTTCATAAATTCCATGAGTTGACCACTCGAATCTACCTTGCTCTCTTCCTCGGCGTGCACAACTGCATGTATATCGTCTTCCTCAAAGAACTCATGTTCTTCTACATTAATTCCCTTAGCCTCCATGGCTTTCCTCAGCCTCACCAGCAGTTCCGCCTTTGCACCTGATGACGATAGGTTCATCTCTACCAACAGCTTTTTAAGCTGGTCCACTTTTAGTTGGTCAATTTTCACCATCTTTACAGAATCCCACTTCTGACACCAATTGTTACGTTTTTATTCTGTGAACGTTTAATTCTATTTGAATTACCTTGTTCGATCACTGGATTCTGTTAATGATAACTGCAACACTTATTTTGTACAACTATATACAGCAACAATTTATTTAATAATCTCTATTTACAATCAACACTGTTTACAATCAACTATTTACTATAACACTTAAATGTACTTGCAACTTTTGCCTCTGTATCAATGTTTTCGCAATCACGTTCGGAAGTAGATTGATTGTCAATACTCAACACTGGCTCTATTTATACTCTGTTGGCAACACCCCAGAATCTTCCTTTATCGAGATTCTTCTCTTCCTTTCTCGTTGGCTTGTTCTGGTTATCGCTTATTTCTTTTTGTTGACATTCGTTTCGATGCTGCCAATAGAGTCAGTCACAATAGTGATGAGTAATCAACTATCGATACTCGTTACAATATTGTAGTGGTACCCAAGGCAAGAATAAACGAAGTGATAGCTGAGTATTACAATTTATAGTGAAGGGCATTTCGGCATCACCAAAATGCCGAAATGAAAATCAAGACAGTTTTGTGAAATCTATTAAAATGAAAAATTCGAAAATATTTTGTAACATTAACCTTCGGTTGTGTATAAGAGTCAAACATCTCACATGCATTTATTTATTCTTTCTTTTCGATTATTACTAATTTTATTTTAATTACATCAACTTGTAAATATTTGTTCTACTGTTACAATCATTAAAATATTCAAAAATTTTGTTAAGGCCCTTTGTTTTTCTTTAAAAAATTTTAAATAAAAACTCAAAACTCGAACAGTGTTTGGACTGTAAACAAATTTTTAGAGGTAGATGAGGCCTAAAAATTGTGGTAGATTCTAATATTAGTAATTGATTTTAATGAAGTAAAAGATTATGATGATTATCAAGACGTTTTTTTTTATTCAACAAAAAGTGTAATGTTTCACATTTATTACTAATGTGTAAACAAAAATATTCATTTCATACTTCATGGTTACACATGTAAAAATATATAAAAAATCGCATATCAAAATTAACTCCCAAATGTACAGTGGCTCCCAGCTTATTTCGTACAGTGACAGTTTAAAAATTGCTGCAGTCGTAATTCCTAATATAGCAAAAATTTGAACAAAATATAAATGCCATTTTTGAAAGGAAGGTTTGTTTTTTATTTTCCAAAATTTACTTTTTCAAAATTTTAGTGTTTGACACTATAAAAAAATAAAATAAGAAAAAAATAGGAAAATTCATGTCACAGCTTATTTCGTACAGTCTCTTTAAGTTCAAACTAAAAACAAAGTAAGTTGATTTTAATATTTAGTATGACATTCCTTAGCGTTAATGACAGCCTGGAGTCTACTTGGCATTGAATCCACCAATTTTTGAGTGATGTCTGGTGTGATTTTTTTCCATTCCTCCATCAATACCTTCTTTAGGTCTTGCTTATTAGAAATCTTGTGTGTTCTTATTTTATTGTCCAAAATAGACTAAAGATTTTCAATCACATTCATGTCAGGTGACTGTGGTGGTGGAGACATCAAGTGTGAGCAGTTCAAATAAGCCAAGATTGCACAATCCCAGATTTATGTTTTGGGTCATTATCTTGGTAATACCGAAATTCTTCCCGCAAACCCAGTTTGTCTGCACTTTGAAGTAAATTGTTTTTCAGAATCTCGAGGTACTTCATTTTGTCCATTGTTCCCTCAATAAAAACCAATTCACCTACTCCGGCTGCTGACATACAGGCCCAAACCATCACGCTACCGCCACCATGCTTCACTGTGGGCTTAAGGTTCTCCTTGTTTAGCTCGGTATTAGCTTTACGCCAAACATATGACATTCCGTCCGAGCCAAAAATATTAAACTTAGACTCATCCGCGAAAATAACGGTATTCCAGAACGCAGGAGTATTAATAATATGCTCTTTGGCGAAGTCAAGTCGGCGTTGTATATTCATTTTTGAAATGAATGGTTTCTTTCGGGCTACTCGACCGTTCAAGTCATGATTGCGCAGCACACGTCGGACAGTTTCAGCACTGGATGATTTTCCTATTTCACGCTGAACCTCTACAGCCAACTTCGGAGTGGATAACTTTGGATTTTTCTTAATTTTTCGTACAATATAACGCTCGTCTGATGCGTTGAAAATCTTATTAGGTGCTTCTCTGCCCTTGTTCTCCAACCGATTTTCGCGAACGAAGCGTTGAATGATGTATTGGACAGTTGAGGCACTTAAATTTGTCATTTCAGCAATTTTTCGCACACTCTGACCTTTCCTAAAATGGTTAATTACCAGTTTACGCTGTTCCATCGTTGTACGACGACCCATAACGCTAAATGTTTAATTTACAGCACTTTAACTATTTAAAATAAGAATAATAAAAATTGTTATAATAGTTAAAAAGGTCCAAAAACTCATACAATTCAAAAAAACTTTGTAACTGCGCGGCAGAATGAAACTTACTTACATTGAAGTTTGTGTACGAAATAAGATGTGAGCTGAAAATCAGCTGATCAATAGTTTTTCTCTCTTGCATGACAAAAAGAACAATTTTTGGGGTTCCCCGTTTTCTTATTAGGTTTACTAAACACATACACAGACATCTACATTCAAAACTTATCGATAAGTTTTTTAGTTTCGATGTTACAGCCATTTACATAAAAATATATACACTGTACGAAATAAGCTGTGAGCCACTGTATGTACTCACAATAAAAGACAAACTTTAGGGAACTTATTTATGTATCTATATAGTTATTGTAAATTAAAACATAAATTTATAGAAGCATGCAGAAATCACCCATTTCATATAAAACCTAAATCACTTATATGTACTAATATATATATTGCAAGTTAAAGTTATGGGAACAAAATGTCAGTCAATTATTTTAAAATTCTTTTGGTGGCTCAAATATTATATATATATATGTATATATATATATATATATATATATATATATATATATATATATATATATATGTGTATATACATATATATATGTATATATATATATATATATATATATATATATGTGTATATACATATATATATATGTATATATATATATATATATATATATATATATATATATATATATATCTATATATGTACATATATATATATATATATATATCTATATATGTACATATATATATATATATATATATATATATATATCTATATATGTACACATATATATATATATATATATATATATGTTTATATATATATATATATATATATATATATATATATATGTACATATATAGATATATATATATATATGTATACATATATATATATATATATATATATATGTATATATATATATGTATACATATATATATATATATATATATATATATATATATGTATATGTATGTATATATACAGTGGCTCACAGCTTATTTCGTACAGTGTATATATTTTTATGTACATGGCTGTAACATCGAAACTAAAAAACTTATCAATAAGTTTTGAATGTAGATGTCTATGTATGTGTTTAGTAAACCTAATAAGAAAACGGGGAACCCCAAAAATTGTTCTTTTTGTCATGCAAGAGAGAAAAACTATTGATCAGCTGATTTTCAGCTCACATCTTATTTCGTACACAAACTTCAATGTAAGTAAGTTTCATTCTGCCGCGCAGTTACAAAGTTTTTTTGAATTGTATGAGTTTTTGGACCTTTTTAACTATTATAACAATTTTTATTATTATTATTTTAAATATTTAAAGTGCTGTAAATTAAACATTTAGCGTTATGGGTCGTCGTACAACGATGGAACAGCGTAAACTGGTAATTAACCATTTTAGGAAAGGTCAGAGTGTGCGAAAAATTGCTGAAATGACAAATTTAAGTGCCTCAACTGTCCAATACATCATTCAACGCTTCGTTCGCGAAAATCGGTTGGAGAACAAGGGCAGAGAAGCACCTAATAAAATTTTCAACGCATCAGACGAGCGTTATATTGTACGAAAAATTAAGAAAAATCCAAAGTTATCCGCTCCGAAGTTGGCTGCAGAGGTTCAGCGTGAAATAGGAAAATCATCCAGTGCTGAAACTGTCCGACGTGTGCTGCGCAATCATGACTTGAACGGTCGAGTAGCCCGAAAGAAACCATTCATTTCGAAAATGAATATACAACGCCGACTTGACTTCGCCAAAGAGCATATTATTAATACTCCTGCGTTCTGGAATACCGTTATTTTCGCGGATGAGTCTAAGTTTAATATTTTTGGCTCGGACGGAATGTCATATGTTTGGCGTAAAGCGAATACCGAGCTAAACAAGGAGAACCTTAAGCCCACAGTGAAGCATGGTGGCGGTAGCGTGATGGTTTGGGCCTGTATGTCAGCAGCCGGAGTAGGTGAATTGGTTTTTATTGAGGGAACAATGGACAAAATGAAGTACCTCGAGATTCTGAAAAACAATTTACTTCAAAGTGCAGACAAACTGGGTTTGCGGGAAGAATTTAGGTATTACCAAGATAATGACCCAAAACATAAATCTGGGATTGTGCAATCTTGGCTTATTTGGAACTGCCCACACTTGATGTCTCCACCACCACAGTCACCTGACATGAATGTGATTGAAAATCTTTGGTCTATTTTGGACAATAAAATAAGAACACACAAGATTTCTAATAAGCAAGACCTAAAGAAGGTACTGATGGAAGAATGGAAAAAAATCACACCAGACATCACTCAAAAATTGGTGGATTCAATGCCAAATAGACTCCAGGCTGTCATTAACGCTAAGGGATGTCAACTAAATATTAAAATCAACTTACTTTGTTTTTAGTTTGAACTTAAAGAGACTGTACGAAATAAGCTGTGACATGAATTTTCCTATTTTTTTCTTATTTTATTTTTTTATAGTGTCAAACACTAAAATCTTGAAAAAGTAAATTTTGGAAAATAAAAAACAAACCTTCCTTTCTAAAATGGCATTTATATTTTGTTTAAATTTTTGCTATATTAGGAATTACGACTGCAGCAATTTTTAAACTGTCACTGTACGAAATAAGCTGGGAGCCACTGTATATATATATATATATATATATATATATATATATAGGATAGGACAAAGCGTGTTTCATATACCTGAAACAAAAACCCCTCTCTCTTCCCCGTGGGTCCCTCACTCACAAACAAAATTTATTTCATGCAAATGTTTTTGTGTCTAAAACAGGACAAATATACGATATATTAAATTGAAGTGCGTGATCTGAAACTTTACACAAACTTTTCAGATTTGATCATTAAAACAAGTTGTAGTTCAATGCAAATCAATTTTAATATGTATGAAGGTTTATTTCTTTACAATCTTTGTTAAATTTTTAATATGTTGTATGCTGTTTTTCTACGATTATTACGATTTTAATGTGTACTATGAATGTGTGTTTGCGGTTTTACGAATTTCTATTCAATTCTCAATCATTTTGAACTCCACTAATTTATTGTGTTTATATTTCTTTATACAGTGAGATGAAATTATAATTATAATAAAAGGGAAAAATGTCGCCATCGTGTTATATCTATTCGGAGCGCAAATTAAAAATGCGGGATTTACAACACATGGCGTAGTTCGGGATATAAGCATCAGACAATATATATATATATATATATATATATATATATATATATATATATATATATATATATATATATATATATATATATATATATATATATATATATATATATATATATATATATATATATATATATATATGGCACTTAAAGCCCCAAAGGGCTCATTGGCCGAGCTTCTCTTCCATTACTCTTAAATTTGGACAGTATTAGAAGGGACCTACTTATTTTAGCCGGTTCCGAACGGCAGAACACTTGTGACATCACTTTTCCTGAGCTTTGTCACAGAGTTCTTTAAGAAGCTTTTTCATGGCAAGTTGTTACTGTCGGAAGAATTGCTAATTGCTTGCCGACAGGTGGGTACCATTCGAAAGAAAAATCTTATCGATATTAAATTTCTTACGCATCAGACGGGGATTGAACCACGACCTACAGATCAGAAGGCGAACACACTAACCACTGAGCTACGGCACCCAGCATCAGACAATACTGAAACTATATTCATGTCATAACCTCATTCCATAGCTTTCATTTTCAGTATGTGTCATTTGCCCGGAGTGTAAACAACATAGTTTTTTTTGGCTCTCATTATGTCAAGTTTTTTGCCCACAAAACAGCATTTGCGGGAAGTTTTGATTTACTTCTTTAATTTGGAGGAAAGTGCAGCTGAATCGCAGCGATTACTCTCCGAAGCTTATCCGGAGTGTGCTCTTTCAGTTTCAACATGCGAGAGGTGGTTTGTGCGTTTCAGAAGTGGTGATTTTAATGTGGAAGACAAAGAACGCCCAGGACAGCCGAAGAAGTTTGAAGATGCTGAATTTTAGGCATTACTCGATGAGGACTCGTGTCAAACGCAAGAAGAACTTGCCAAATTGTTCGAAGTTACACGCCAAGCCATTTCCCATCGATTGAAACTATTGAGAATGATTCAAAAGCAAGGAAATAGGGTACCGTACGAGTTAAAGCCGAGAGACGTCGAAAGGCGATTTTTCACTTGCGAACAGGTGCTCCAAAGGCAACAAAGGAAAGGTTTTTTGCATCGCATCGTTACTGGTGATGAAAAGTGGATCCACTACGACAATCCCAAGCGAAAAAATTCAGCTGCACTTTTCTCCAAATTAAAGAAGTAAATCAAAACTTCCCGCAAATGCTGTTTTGTGGGCACAAAACTTGACATATTGAGAGCCAAAAAAGTCCCGAAGGGCTCATTGGCCGAGCTTCTCTTTCATTACTGTTGTGCGTGTTAAATTTTGGACAGTATTAGAAGGGACCTACTTATTTTAGCCAGTTCCGAACGGCAGAACCCTTGTGACATCACTTTTCCTGAGCTTTGTCACAGAGTTCTTTTAGAAGCTTTTTCATGGCAACTTAAGTTGTTACTGTCGGAAGAATTGCCAATTGCTTGCCGACAGGTGGGTACTGTTCGAGAGAAAAAGCTTTATGATATTAAATTTGTTATGCATCAGCCGGGGATTGAACCACGACCTACAGATCAGAAGGCCAACACACTAACCACTGGGCCACGGTACCCACCGGTAGATTTACGTCTGTATTATATAACACGTAGTCATCTTTTACGCCTGTGTCACGTTGTCGCTCTCAGGCGAAAGTTTGTGTAATATAAATTCCTACGTTATTTCGTACAATTTATACAATTATTATACAAAATACAAGAACTGCATGACTGAAGACATACTGTATCGAATTCCATACACAAACTAAGATGAAAAAAATTGACTACACGCCAGAAATGTAAAATGAAACATTAGTGTTGATCGAGCATATGTAAAGGGTTATCCATTTCGCGGTTTCAAAAGTATAGGGCTAGAATTCGACATCTGTCAAACTGAGTTGTTAAAACAATTTCTTTCTTTTTCAGTTCAATGTCTGACATTTGCGAAAATGGATCGCTTAACTATCGCACGACGCATTAAAATTGTAAAAACCTACTACAAAAATGGTGATTCTGCCACAGCCACATAGCGTGCTTTAAGAGGAGATTATGGTTTACATAATCGTCCAACTTCGCAAGCAATTGGCAAAATTGTGAAGAAATATGAAGAGACTGGATCGGTTACAGATATTGTAAGGCCTGTGCATCATCGTTCCGCTCGTACCACCGAATATATCGCTGCTGTAAGTGAAAGTGTTGCCGAAGACCCGAATGTGTCGATTCCTCGTCGTTCTCAGAAATTAGGACTGTCTTACGGCACATTATGGCGTATTTTGCATTTGGATCTACACCTACATTCATATAAAATCCAGCTCACACAACAACTGAAGCCAGCTGACCATTCACAACGTCGTAGATACGTCGAATGGGTGCTTGAACAACAGGCGGTGGACGGCGATTTTTCGAACAAAATTTTCTTTAGTGACGAAGCACATTTCTCACTCGGTGGGTATGTTAACAAACAAAATTGTCGTATTTGGGGTTCTGAGAATCCTCAAGTAATTGAAGAGAGGCCACTACATCCACAAAAAGTCACTGCTTGGTGCGCTCTTTGGTCCGGAGGTGTGATTGGACCTTACTTCTTCGATAACGACGATGGAACGACTGTCACCGTCAATTCGGAGCGTTATGGTCATATGATAACCGACTTTTTTTTGCCTGCTATTGAAGAATACGACATAGAGAATATGTGGTTTCAACAAGACGGTGCCACATGCCACACAACTCGAGCGAATATGGCTTTATTGCAAGACAAATTTTCTGGCCGCGTAATTTCTCGTCGTGGCGATATCAAGTGGCCACCAAGATCATGCGATTTGACACCGCTTGACTTTTTTTTGTGGGGCTACGCGAAAGACCGTGTTTATGCAGATAAACCTTTAACTCTTGAGCACCTAAAAACCAACATTCGCCACGTTATGGCTGAGATACCGTCCAATATGTGTCAAAAAGTGGTGAAAATTACCTCAAAAGAATCGATGCTTGCAACAATTCGCGTGGTGGTCATTTAATTGATGTAGTATTTCACACATAATGTCAACGTTCAAACTTTATAATAAAAAAGAAATATCATGATAAAAAATATTTTATATGTGTTTTATTTACATTTACTTTTGAAACCGCAAAATGGATAACCCTGTATATTCTAATTTCAAATTGGCCACTTCATCATAACGGTATGCTATCGCCTGGTCGCTAATTCATACTCTAGACAGACGGCAGCATTAATCCGGATTAACGGCGTATTTAATCCGCGAACAATTAGCAATTAATGATTGCCGAACAAAAAAAGCATTAATTTGACGAACATTCAGCTCTCAAGATGCCATTAGATGTTCATAACAACCCGAACGCAATATAAAGCATTATAAAAAAGCGTAATGGCTACAGTGCTACAAAAGAGTTATATCCTCATCTGGGATGAAGGTACAATGGTTCATAAACATTCACTCCAAGCATTTCATAGAAGTATGCAAGATTTAATCGGTAACGACAAAATATTCGGTGATGCTATCTTACTACTATCCGGTACAATTGAAAAAATATCCATCGGCACAAAAACAATTTTAAACAAATGCATCCAAAAACACAAAGCTTCAAATTGCTAAACAATTTCTGCACGATCGGTAATTCAAAACGTAAATCCCATTGGGCTCCAAATTTCGATTCGTTTAGCATTCGCTAAACCATTTGTCTCCATTTGTGGTCAGGCCTTAGAAAATCCATGTGTCTCCTATAGCCAATTATATTTTGCATGTTTACGTGTGCGTAAACCATCGAATCTGTTCATAATTGCAAAAAATGGATTGACAAAAAATATTGTCCACCAAATAGCCATATATTAAATTATTTACACACATATATATATATATATATATATATATATATATATATATATATATATATATATATATATATATATATATATATATATATATATATATATATATATATATATATATATATATATATATTTTTTTTTTTTTTTTTCTATAACTACTAAGTCTAAAGCCTAGGACAGATGTTTAATAAAAGAATACTGAAAAAAATGTATCACCATAATTCGAAATACAGAAAGCGATCTGTGGCAGGACAGCCATTGCATAGAACGACATCGATACTTATGCATTGATCCAAGAACTTGTTAGGATATGTGTATGGTTGGTTTGAATTGAGAATTTATGGTCGCCTTTTAGCTTCACCGCTGATGAAAGCGTGCGGAAGTTTTAAAGCCGTATTGCGGCGATCAAGATCGAATTCTACAGGAAGACAAAAGAAGGAGAATAAGATGGATAGCGATCACTCCACACACACACACAAATCAATCATTAAACTAAATCGAGTCAGTTCAGCTGGGCTTGAACTGACTCCAACAGTGGGTTGCCCCATCATTCACATAACAACACTACAACGTGTGCCAAGCAGCTTGACCAATGATGGAAAACTAAACAATATGAAGTTCTTTTAACCCTGGATACTGGTGCATCACATTTTATAATCAAGAGCGATTTGATAAAGAGGTTTGAGATTTTAATGGGAATTCTGGGTTAGGATGCACAAATTCTGGGTAAGATAAAGAAACGAGTATTATTGGAAATTGCAGGTGGGAACATGAATTCATTCTGGCCGACATCATCGATGCGTAATAATTGGTGCTGATTTTATATTGACAACGGATTTACGTTAGATTTAAATCAACGGATAATATCAAGTTACCATTGAACATCGGTTACAAGCGTAGTGGGAACATCCAACAAGTACTGGCATGTCAACACCAAGAGTTTCCAGCAAAATCAGAGAGAGCGGATTTAAAAGCACTGATAGAGAATGTGCAGGTGTGTTTACCAAACAGCAAATGAAAAAGGTCTTACACCTATTGGAGTACAGTTCATTATTTTTATCAAATGGAAAAACTGCTGTACGAACAACCATCATTAAATATCAAATTGACACCGGTGATTATAGACCAATTCGTCAAGCACCACGACGAGTTCCATTGGCCAAAAGAGATATAGCCATTAAGCTGATTACCGATATGCAGAAACAAGGTGTTTTTGAACCATCAGAGTTCAAAAACACCTTGTTCTCAACCGTTGATCTGCAAAGTGACTACTGGCAAATGGAACTTGACAATGAGGACAAAAAGAATTCAGCTTTTAGTATTGGCGATGGTCTATGGCAATTTATAGTGATGCCATTTGGCTTATGCAATGCGCCAGCTGCTTTCGAACGTTTGATGGATCATGTACTCAGAGGACTACACTGGAAAAAGTGCTTGGTGTACCTCGATGACAGTATCGTGATGGGAAAAGATTTTAACGACCACCTGGAAAAATTGAAAGAAGTATTTGAGCGTATACAATCTGCAGGGCTTAAACTAAGTATGAAAAAGTGTTCACTCTTCAGGGGAGAAGTTAAATATCTTGATCATAAAGTAACATCAGAAGGGGTCATTACCGATGAGGATAAAGTAGCAGGAGTACAATAATGGCCTATTCCGTCGAATTTTAACGAGTTAAGAAGCTTCGTAGGCTTATATACCTACTATATACGATTTGTTTCTGGATTTGCAAACATTGCCAGCAGTCTGCATGAGTTAACAAGAAAGAAAAAACCATTTGTGTGGGACGAGGAACAACAGAAAGCATTTGAACAGCTGAAAAAAAGACTCTGTTCAGCACCAGTATTAGCATATCCAGTACCTGGTTAAAAGTTTGTGTTGGACACAGATGCGAGTGCTCTCCCAGATCATAGATGGTAAAGAAAAGTGATAGCATACTATAGTAAAATCCTGTCATAGTCATAAAGAAACTACTGCGTCACTCGAAGAGAGTTGCTCGCAATACTGAAATGTGTAAAGTATTTCCATAAATACTTGTACGGTCAGTCATATTATATACGAACTGACCACGCAGCGTTAAGTTGGTTACTACAATTTAAAAATCCAGAAGGACAATTGGCGCTCTGGATTGAACGGCTGCAGAGTTATGACTTTACCATCGAACATCGTAAAGGAGCACATCAGTTTTTTTTATTCATTCAATGAAATTTACAACTGTCAATTTGACATTAAGTAAATAGTAGAATCAGAAAATTGAATAATTATACAGCCTTAAATCACACTCTAAAAGCTACAATTTATTTAAATTGTTACAGTTTACACAATAAATACATATAACTGAGTGGTGTTAAACGTTTAAGTCTCCTTGTATGCGTTAACTCATTTTCAGGTATTTAGTGCATGATGTTATTACTATGACACAACAAGCTAAAATGAATTTTATGGTGCATCTTTTACCCTTTTTTTTGGATATATGCGTCGGAACGTCACTTAAAATATCCCCATTCCTCCTCAGAGTTAACGAATGGCCGCGGGGACATTTATAATCCCCTTTCTTGGGAATTAGTCCCCACTTCATCAATTTGCGAACTAGCCCCAACCCATCCTCCTGCAGGCTAGTATCGAGTATTTTTCGAGAGTTTTTAATAGGGGGATAAAAAAATGGGCGCCTCTGCTTAAAAATCAATAAACTTTATTGGGCTTTTCATCTTAATTTTTAAAATTTTTTAAAAAGTCTATTTGTACGGACGTTATGAACACTTTTATGATTGGGGATCAAAAGTTTGATGCCGAACTAGTTGCCCGTCCCAATTAAAAATATCAAATTCGGGGTCCTTGACAAAAACACTATTTAGTAAGTGCATAAAATGCACTTATTCCGATTTTTATTGCAATTTTGTATTGTTTCTGCTGCTGTTAACCCATTTTAGTCTATTGGGTATTTAAATACCCAAGAAAACTCTGAAACTTAAAAAATTTTAGCACGAACTAGGAAATAGACATCGAGGTATTTTTTTCATAATAGTGAAGAGGATATATAAATCTAAAAATAAAAAATAAAACCATACAAATTTTCCTGGGTTTTCCTTAAGTTTTGTACCATTGAAAATTCTGTTTTTTTCTGAGGCGGAAAATACTTAGGAAAGTGCTCCCAAATAAATGAAAAATGGGAAAAAATGGAAAACGCGCACTATTTCTAGGTGGCCTAAGGTATCCTTTTTAGAATAGAGACAATCAAGCAAAAATGCGCTAACAAACCTGGTCGTCACACGAGATATTTTGAAAATGGGTATTTAAATACCCGACAGTCCATGGTGTGTAGTCAAAATGCAATTTTTTGTTGTATGACAAATATAAATTGAAGTAAATAAAAAGCGCATAGAAATTTGAATTTTTCTTATTTTATTAAAAATTGGCAACGTTTATAAAAAAAATTTTCATTGAGCCATTGCTTTTTTTTGTTGGTCTGGTGCAACACCTTTATGGTAGTCCGAAAAGCAAGGAGCTGGATGCAAGTTTGTCTGGCACTTCAAAAGGTCCACACCACCCATGCGATTATTATATTGGCTGACCAAATGAGGCTGATCAATTAGAACATTTTTTTGTTGCTTTCGATCATACCGCTTTGCATAAGATATTGGCGTATGGCTCATGAAATTCGATAGTAAAGTTACAACCTGAAAATATAGGAATAATGATTAACGGTGGGACAAAATGGAACGTTTCTGAGAATAACTTACTGCATTATCGTTCCAACGCACTGCAAGTATTGAATTGTTTCTATCAAAATAAAAGTCAGATGTCCCGCGAGGTTTCTTGCGCATTTCTTTGATGCTTATCAATGGGGCATGATTGGTCCGATTATCACGTACAGTTCCCAAAGCGAAGTATCCATCCTTTGATAAACGCGTCATTAGCTTGTGACTTGTGAAAAAGTTGTCAAACATTACAGTGTGCTTAGAGCGGTCCTCTAGATGCGACAAAAGTGATAAGACAGTTCGTTCTCCAAGTCCAAAGTCGGGATCTTTTTGCTCTGATGCACCAGCGTACGGGATAAACTGGTATAAGTATCCTTCTGTCGAGGCTAAGCACCAATACTTGTATCCAAATCGAATTGGTTTACTTTTGATGAACATCTTACATGAATCTCGGCCATAGTAGGCTATCATTTGCTCATCAATCGAAAGATTGTGAGAAAATATGCCAAATTGAAGGAAGTTTTTATTTAATAAATTATTCAATGGTGCAACTTTTGCAAATTTGTTTTTCAGATCCAGCGCTGAGTTGTCGCAGACGTGAAAGTATTGTTTGATTTTTTTGAATCTGTCCCGCGAAATACATTCCTTTATTAGCGAGCAGCCTAGCGATTCTCGATTTGACCAGTAATAATTTGTTTGCGGCAAGGTGTGGTATCCTGTGATGTACAATACGCCCAAAAATATTTTTATTTCGCTAATTGAAGTAGCGAATGATAGACAATTGTTTTCCGCAGCATATTGATTAGTAGAGGTGACCAACAATTGCAACACTTCCTCGTCAATAAACATTTCCCAAAGCTGCACAGGATCCATAGCACCAATGTTTTCATATAACGCTTTGTAAGAAGCAGATGTATCGTCAAACGGAATCTTATCGAATTCATAGTTTTCCTTTCGGGACCATTTTGGCTTACTTTCTTCATCAATTCGGGGTCGTTTTGTTGCTTTTTTCGATTTCGATAGCGATTTGCGGCCACGACCTTTAGATGTTGAGGACATATCCGCATCATTTTCTTGGTCAATTTCGGCTTCGTTTTCCTCATCATCACCATCCAATGGCATATTTTCGTTCCAATAATCTTAAATACATTCAATTTCAAACTGTCCGGCAATCTCACGAGGCAGTTCCCGCTCATCGCGCAACAATTGGACATCATCATCAAATTCCTCATTGTCACTTACAGCATCGACAGCATCGGGTGGCGTTATAATAACATTAATAAAGTCGGCATGTTGACCTACCTCTTCTCCATCACTATCTCCATCAGATAAATCATTGAGAAAAGCTTCCACTTCAGCAGCTGTTAAAATTTGTTGTCGACGAATCATTTTCAGTTCAAAATACCTCAAGCTAAAAACAGCACTACTCAATGACCACCACTACAATGAAAAGCTTTCTCATGTTTTCGTACGCATACTTTCTTTAGCTTATTTCGGGGAAACCCCTTTTTCTATATTTTGCAAATATCGCTCGCGCACATAACGCGAACGAAATACCGCGGATTATTTTTTGGCAAAAAAGTTAAAGCGAAAGCAGGTCACATCATGGCCTGTCGGGTATTTAAATACCCATACCATATCTCAGGTGTGGGTGCAGATAAAAAAAAAATATTTTTTCTTTCAACTTCTATGGTTCACCAGGCACGCCAATACAAATTTCATCAAAATCGTATGAGCCGATCTATGGTCAGTCTTTAATGGGTTAATACATTCAAGGCTTTATGTATGGCATCGGTTGTTATGAACCAATCTGCCTTGACGATGGTTCTCAGGATATTTGATTGAACCCTCTGTATAATTTTAACATTCGTTTTACTGGCAGTACTCCAAATTTCTATTCCATATTTCCATATGGGCATTAAAACAGTCGTGAAAGTCATTAAAATATTTTTTATTGATAACTGCGATTGTCTACCAGTAGACTCCAATGTGGTACTCCAGCCTGCATTTTCAATATTGCAGAGCAATCATCTTTGACTCTTACATAAAAGTGTCTGTCTTGGATGTAACTCTTCAATACCATGAAGTAAGTTACGGGCAAAAGCTAAGAAGTTTTACTACTAAGCCACTGTGCCACACGTTGTCAAAGGCCTTTGCCACGTTGAAGTATACTGCTTAACAATATTTTATGTTGTCGATGTCTTTAGAGGTTTTATTTGTAATACGGTGTACTTGTTGAATAAGGTCAGGAATAAGTTGTTTTTAAACTAAAACATCATAGACACGCAGATGCTTTATCTCGTCGCCCCTGCAAAATAGAATTTAAACATTGTTCTCGAGTGGAAAGCAAGGAGCACATTGTCGACATACGACTTACGAATATCTTGCCGGAGGAGTCATGGACCATCGAGCAAGTTCCGATCATGGGAAAGTGAAGATGGAAAAATCACTAATGATCTTCTAGTATAATGAATAAATAAATAATGTGATAGCTGAGTATCACAATGCTTCCAGTGGAGGGCATTTGAGCATCACCAAAACCGACGAGAAAATAAATAAACGATTTTATTGGGTTGGATGCCACGACCATGTCGCTGATTGGATTCGAAAGTGCAGGCAATGTACAATGGCCAAAGGTCCCATTAAGAAAGGTCGAGTTAAGATGTATCAATAAACCGCAGGTGCTCCATTTGAACGAATTGCTATGGACCTAGCTGGACCATTTCCAACAAGCATAGCAGGGAACAAGTATGTTCTGGTGGTTATATTTTACTTCAGTAAATGGCTTGAAGATACCCCATTCCAAATCAAGAAGCTAGTACAGTTGCGGATGTAATCGTCAACCTATAGAATTCTCGTTTTGGTGTACAGATGGAGTTACACTTAGACCAAGGTCGAAATTACGAATCAGTTGTATTCCAAGAGATAAACCGTATGTTGGGTATATACAAAACTCGTACAACACCTTTGCATCCACAATCTGATTCCTTGGAGGAATATTTGAGAGCGCACAACATGATACGACGGCTACTACACCAGCAATGGCAATTTTTGGAAACGAGTTAAGGCTGCTAATTGATTTAAATTTGGAGTCGCAACACCAATGAAGTCAACCGAAGGTAACTACGCTAGCGAAAAGCGAGAATAATTGGATGAAGTACATCAGTTCATCAGAGATCGGTCGCAGATAATAAGCGATAAGATGAAGGCCAGGTATGACTTGAAAGCAAATTCAAAAGTGTTCTATGAAGGAGAGCTTGTAATGCTTCACAATCTACTATGATAAAGGAAGATTCAGGAGTGTTGCCACAGAGTATAATTAGGGCCAGTTGTTGACAAATGCAATCAATTGAATCCCGAAAGTGATCGCGCAAACATCTATACAGTATCAGAGGTAAAAGTTGCAAGTACATTAAAGTATTATTGTAAATAGTTATTTTAAATAAAGTTGATTAAGTATTGTAATTTGTTGCTGTATATATGTTAGTTGTACAAAATAAGTGTTGTAATTATTATGGACAGAATCTAGTGATCGAACAAAGTTGATTCGAGTAGAATCAAAAGTTCACAAAATAAAAACGTAACAGTAATATTTCCTAAAAGAAAAAAATATATATTAATTGAATAGAAGTAAAACTTATTAAAAAACCTAAATAAGAAGAAGAGCGCATAGTTTGGCAATGGCTCGTTTACATATGCCACTTTCAGTTTTGACCTCAGCTACACGTACCATGCCATCATTTCCCTTGAAGATCTGAGTTACTCTACCAAGTGGCCATTTGAGTGGTGGGAGTGCTTCATCCTTAATGAGTACAAGAGTTCCAACTGCGACATTGTGTCTTGAAGATCGCCAACGTGAGCGTTGTTGCAGATGAGAAAATATTCGGAACTTCATCTTCTCCAGAATATCTGTTGTATAAACTGAATACGCTGCCAGTGGTCAAGTCGACCGATGTTTAACGTCGAGAGGTTTGGTTCTGGTATAGATGTAAGTAGACCACCTACCAAGAAGTGAGCTGGTGTTAGCACGTCTAGGTCGTCAGGATTTTCTGCAATTGGGCAGAGCGGACGAGAATTTATTACTGCTGAAATCTGACATACAAGAGTTCTAAGTTCATCAAAAGTGAGCAATGCTGAACCAATAGCTCGCCAGAAATGGAATTTCGCCGTTTTTATTGAGGCCTCCCACAGGCCCCCAAAATGCGGAGACCTTGGTGGTATAAACTTCCAGTCAATCGCTTCGATGAGACATTGCCTATGAATCGATTTAACGTGTTGTTGCTTAAGAAAATGTTAGTGTAGTTCAGCCATTTCATTTTTTGCCCCAACAAAATTTGTGGCATTATCTGACCAAATTACCCTTGGTTTGCCTCGAGTTGAATAAAACCGCCGCAAGGCAGCTAGAAATGATTCCGTCGACAGATCTTTGACGAGTTCCATATGAACAGCCTTCGTAGTGAAACATATTTCAGATGGCTCTTATTTCAGATCGGTAATGGAATGGCCCGCAATAGTCGACTCCAGTGATAAGAAATGGTTGGCTGGGTTGGGCGCGGCCTTCAGGTAGATTTCCCATGATCTGCTCGCACACCTTTGGCCTGAGCCTAAAACATCGCACGCATTTACTTATGATATGACTCACCGCCTTTTTGCCACCAATGGGCCAGTATTGTTGTCGTATTGCTGCCACTAATGCTTGAGGTCCGGAATGTAAGTTCCGATGGTGGAAATGCAATATGATAGACTTAGTAAGTGGATGGCCTTTTGGAAGCACGATTGGATGTCGAGACTGAAAATTCAACGAGTTTCTTAAACGCCTCCTACTCGTATAAACCCAAAAGAATCCAAAAATGGTGACAGGGGTGCCAATGTACTTGATGAGCTTATCGATGAATTATTTTTAAGAGCCTTGTATTCGGACGAAAAATGAACTCGTTGTATCATGCGAAGTAAATACCATGTCCCTTGTTGAATGTGTGTTGCAGTGAGAGTACCTGAGCGATCTTTCTTGATGAACATGTGTATGTAGCCATATGTGCGTTGCACTGCTTCAAAGGAATTAATGTATTTGCAGTTCAGCGAGGTGTTGATTACTGAAGAAGAAGAGACTAAAGCAACCTTCCGTCGTTCAGGCAAATTTTCAATTCGTTCATTACATTTGGGCCACTTGCTTTCTACATCTCTCAGAAATGTGGGCCCATTGGTCCAAAGCGATGAATTTGATAATTCGATGGGCGAAGCATCTCTCGATCAAATATCTGCCGGATTAAGAGTTGTTGGCACATAGCGCCACTCCATACCACTTGTAAACTGCTGTATGCTTGTAACGCGATTGGCGACGAAGACATTGAAACTAGAGGGCTCCTCTTTAAGCCATGATAAAACTGTAGTGGAGTCAGACCAGCAAAAAAACGGACAACTGAAAATATGCAAATAGTTAATAGCATGAACCACATGCGCTAAAAGCGCAGCGGCACATAATTCCAGTTTGGGAACCGCGACCGTTTTTAGAGGTGAAACTCTTGATTTGGAACAGAGTAATGTGGTGCGAACGTTTCCGTGTTGTCGGGCGACAATATAAACACATGCATCGTACGCTGAGATGCTAGCGTCGCAGAATGCATGCAATTCCAAACTAGCATTTGGGATAGCTACATATCGAGGAAATGAGAGTTGCCCTATGGTGCCAAGTTCACCATACAGTTGAAGCCAAGCAGTTTGATGAGACATTGGTAGACTTTCATCCCAGTCGAGCTTCTCCATCCACAGGCGTTGAAGAAATATTTTAGCTTTACATACGATGGGCCCAATCAATCCCAATGGATCATAAAATTGAGCTATGGCTGACAAGACTGCTCGCTTAGTTATTTTCTTATTTACCTCTCGTGCAAAAAACGAAGATATAAACAAGTCAGCATCGGGGTTCCATTGGAGCCCAAGGGTCTTTGTGATGTAACTTCCATCATCGAATTTGATTAGCTTCTCTTTGTCTATGTCTCGCACGTTTCTAAGCAATTCTGGTACATTTGAGCACCATTTCCTAATTTTGAAATTTCCCTTACCTAGTAGTTCAGATGTTTGTCGCATTATTTGATTTACGTCATCAATGGTGTCACCGCCAGTAATTAGGCCATCAACGTAAAAATCGCTCAAAATGATCTGAGCACCGAGAGGGTATGAAGCTGCTTCATCAGTCGCAAGTTGATGCATAGCGCGAACAGTTAAGTATGGTGCAGATTTTGTGCCATACGTAACCGTACCGAGCCTGAATATTTTGATGTCGTCTTGAGGATCGTCTCTCCAAAGAATGCACTGCAAATAATTATCAGGTGCGGTGACTCGGATGCACCTATACATCTTGCAAATATCTCCGGTTAGTGCTATTGGATGTGAGCGAAATCGAATAAGAGTTTCTGCTAGTTTTGCTTGTATATTTGGGCCCGTCATCAGCACCTCATTCAACGAATATCCAGTTGTAGTCGGTGCTGAACCGTCGAAAACGACTTTAAGTTTGGTTGTTGAGCTGTCGTTCTTGAAGACGCAATGGTGAGGCATGAAGTATATGGTAACTGTTGACGGTGGTTTCGATATAGGAGACATGTGGTGGAGGTCAAGATACTCCTTCTTAAACGATACGTATTGTGACTTTACTCCATCATTGAGTTGAAGACGTCTTTCAAGATTCAGAAACCGGCGCATGGCCTGCTGGTAGGAATCCCCAAGCAGATGTACGCTGGGCTTTAAAGGCAGGCGAACCGAATACTCGCCTGTCACCATGCGACTGTAGTTTGCCTTGAAATGAGCTTCGCAATCGATTTCCTCCTTTGTAGCTCTTCGAATAGGTTCCAAGCTGTTTTCTATCTCCCAAAAAATTTTTTTTTTTTTTTTAACAAGCTTTTTTTATTGGATCTTTCTAAATTACTTAGAAACTAACAATAAGTGATCAAATCGTACAAACTAACTAAAATTATGTGATATTCCCAACGTTCCATCAGCAATTTCACAGCATATTCAGTGTGTCTTTTCTTTTTAATCGACGATGCCTCGTGCTCAGCAACAATTGCTTAGCAAGGTGATTCGGATGATTGTGTAATTTTTGAAGGTAGCTTCTGCAGGACATTGCAACTTCCTCTGAAATTGTGGGTACATTTAAATCTCGATGGATGTTAACGTTCCTCATATACCAAGGCGCGTTTACAATAATTCGCAGACACTTGGATTGTATTCGCTGCAATTTTTCGATATTTGAGGGAGATGCGCTGCCCCAAAACATCATACCATAAGTCCAAATTGGCTTCAGGATTGCTTTATATAATAGCACTTTGTATTCAATATCCAACTTTGATCTTTTGTGAAACAGCCACCATAACTGGTTCATTTTAAGCTTGATCTGAGTTTGATTTGCCTCTATGTGATTTTTCCATGTCAGCCTTCTGTCGTGGTGAATACCCAAGTACTTTGTTGAGGAACATTGTGGAACTGATTGGCCATTAATTTTAAGTGGGGGAAATGTATCTGGCCTTAGCGTGAAGGTTACATGTACGCTCTTTGATTCATTGACTTTTATACGCCATTTTGCTATCCAGATTTCGAGAGAATCGACATGAGTCTGCAGGAGTTTAGTAGCTTCTATGAGGTTAGAGCGAGAGCACAATATTGCCGTATCATCAGCAAAGGTCGATATGAATGTATAGTTATTGTTGGGCATATCTGAAGTGTATAAGAGATACAGTAAGGGGCCCAAAACGCTTCCTTGAGGAACGCCAGCGTGAATATCCAATGGATTTGTTGTGTAATCCTTGTGATGTACGAGAAATTGTATTTTCGTGAGGTAGCTACTAAGAAATAAGGAGACATTTGCAGGCAGTAATAGTTTGAGTTTGTAAATAAGGCCATCGTGCCATACTTTATCGAAAGCTTGAGTGATATCAAGAAAGACAGCTGAGCAATACTTTTTTCTTCAAAAGTGTTCCTTATCAGAGTTACAATGTTCTATTGTGCCGTGCTGTTTTCTAAATCCAAACTAATGTTGAGGAAAGGTATGCAGATGGAAAATATCTCCACAGAGTGTAATTATGATCTATCATCTGACCAGTCACGGTAATATCTATAAAATCACCAAGCCCCCAAGGCAATTGCGTTAGAAAGAAAATAGTCTGGTTAAAATTCAAGAAATATATAAATTCCCATCTTCTTCTGAGTACTGTATTAAGAAATGGACACGATGTAGACTCAGCACTCGAAAAATTCAACCAGCTGCTCTCATTAGCTCTCAGCTCAGCCACCTGCAAGCAATCCAACTATAGCCCATATACACCAGCCGACATTGAATTGCTAGTAAGACAGAAAAGAAGACTACGAAGGCAATGGCAAGAATTCAGATCACCGAATCTGAAAACACAGCTACAGCACTGCACTCGAAAGTTAAAGCAAGCCTTAAAAAATAAAAACAGCAAAGAGTTAGAAGAGCACATAGCTAAATTAACACCTGGTGAAGCGTCAGACTACTCTTTGTGGAAATCAGCAAAGAACTCAAATCGGCCAATTCTCACTGATTCCCCCATCCGTTTGAGTGACGGTAATAGGGCTAGAAGCAACTGTGAGAAGGGTTTGGCATTTGCAGACCACCTAAAAAGTGTGTTTACACCCAATCCACCCTGTTCACAGTCCTCATTACCAAAACTAATTAATTCTCAACCTTGCTCAATAACGCTCAAAATTAAAAAAAGGACATATTCAAAGCAATTTATTAAGATTTAAACCCAAAAAAATCACCTGGTCCAGATAAAATTACCGGTAAAATGATTAAAGAGCTACCTCCGGCTTCAGTAATTCATCTCATGCACATTTTTAATGCTATCCTTCGTATTAAACACTATCCCAAATGCTGGAAAACTTCAAAAATTATTATGATAGTAAAACCAGGAGAAGACCCTACAAAAGTTGCATCGTACAGACCTATCAGCCTCCTGCCTCTACTCTCTAAAGTATTCGAAAAGCTACTTGTCATGAATATAACTCCATTTATTAATCTCAACCAACTGATTCCTCAACATCAGTTCGGATTTAGAAAACGGCACGGCACAATAGAACAAGTCCATCGCATTGTAACTCTGATAAGGAACACTTTTGAAGAAAAAAAGTATTGCTCAGCTGTCTTTCTTGATATCAGTCAAGCTTTCGATAAAGTATGGCACGATGGCCTTATTTACAAACTCAAACTATTACTGCCTGCAAATGTCTCCTCATTGCTTAGTAGCTACCTTACGAAAAGACATTTTCTCGTACATCACAAGGATTACACAACAAATCCATTGGATATTCACGCTGGCGTTCCTCAAGGAAGCGTTTTGGGCCCCTTACTGTATCTCTTATACACTTCAGATATGCCCAACAATAACTATACATTTATATCGACCTTTGCAGATGATACGGCAATATTGTGCTCTCGCTCTAACCTCATAGAAACTACTAAACTCCTGCAGACTCATATTGATTCTCTCGAAATCTGGCTAGCAAAATGGCGTATAAAAGTCAATGAATCAAAGAGCGTACATGTAACCTTCACGCTAAGGCCAGATACATGTCCCCCACTTAAAATTAATGGCCAATCAGTTCCACAATGTTCCTCAACAAAGTACTTGGGTATTCACCTCGACAGAAGGCTGACCTGGAAAAATCACATAGAGGCAAAGAAAACTCAGATCAAGCTTAAAATTAATCAGTTATGGTGGCTGATACACAAAAGATCAAAGATCGAATACAAAGTGCTATTATATAAAGCAATCCTGAAGCCAATCTGGACTTATGGTATTCAGTTTTGGGGCACAGCATCTCCCTCAAATATCGAAAAATTGCAGCGAATACAATCCAAGTGTCTGCGAATTATTGTAAACGCGCCTTGGTATTTGAGGAACGTTAACATCCATCGAGATTTAAATGTACCCACAATTTCTGAGGAAGTTGCAATGTCTTGCAGAAGCTACATTCAAAAATTACACAGTCATCCGAATCCCCTTGCTAGGCAATTGTTGCTGAACACGGGGCATCGTCGATTAAAAAGAAAAGACACACTGAATATGCTGTGAAATTGCTATACCTCGTGACTCAACAAATTGTGATGGAACGTTGGGAATATCACATAATTTTATTTAGTTTGTAAGATTTGATTACTTATTGTTAGTTTCTAAGTAATTTTAGAAAGATCCAATAAAAAGGCTTGTAAAAAAAAAAAAAAAAATAAAAATTTTGTCCACTAGCGACCGTAACTCTCCTGATTGCTTATCAGCACTCACCCTCTGCAGCCTGAACAGCTCATGAATGTGTGACTGAAAGATTAAACGTCGATTATCAAACCTTTCAACAAGTAAATTTAATGCAATTGTGTAATTTTCATCACGAATTTCAAGTGACTGAATGGTATCCAACGCGGAACCCTTTAAGCAGGAACGTAGGTGCTGGAATTTTTCCAGATTCGAAAGTCCGGAGTCGTTATGAATAACCGTTTGAAACATGCCAATAAAATTCGGCTACTCCGTATACGCTCCCCCAAATAATGGTAACTGTAATTCTGGTAGGCGCGATCTTGGCTGTTTCACCACAACCACGGATGACTGCTCTTGAGGCAGTTGATTCGTCGTTGACGACATTAGCTGGACATTGCTCAATTCTATTGTGAATGCTGCCTTAGCTCGTATGAACGTAGTAGCAAATTCATCACGTGTTGGATTCAAGCTCGTCAGGATTTTCGTCCTCCAGTTGAGATTGTGTTGATTCAAACTGATCCTGAATGCGATCTAGCTGTTCCAATCTCACTGACAGCTCCGCATGATCCATGGCGTGCAGTTCATCTATATTAAGTTGTGTTAATTTGAGTTGGCGCAACAAAGTTTAACATTTCTTTTTTAAGAACATTTCTTAATTGTGCGACTGCTTCTCTATAATCAGGCGCCTTGACTCACAAATTGCACAATTATTTTTGTTAGATAATTTCCACAATATGTTTATGCAAAGCTTTGATTTTTTATTTTGTTTCTTCCAAATAGAAATTGAACACACAGCCGAACAAGAAAACGATTTTATTTGCAATCATTCTCAAACACAAGCAATCTTGACGTTTTTGCTATTTGCCTACTCAGATAAAAATTGTACCTCTTTGCATGGCAAACAATCGATCAAGAAAAAAATCTAAAGAAAACGGTTCAGCAAATGTAACTGTTGAAACACGAGATTTGTGCACGATGCCTATGTACACATATGTAATGGTAATTGCATAGATCAATAGCGGTGCCTATGTACAAAGCAGGCGAAAATGTGTAATGATAATCACATAGACAAATAACGGTGCCTATGTGATCAGGTCGGGGTCACCAACAAAAATGTAGTCGTCGCGCAAGAATTTTTGGGCCCGAATGTATAGCAAAGAATAGCAATGAGTAAGAACAAACGATGTTTAGTTATCCACGGTATAAATACGAAAAAATCGTTTTTATTTACAGCTTTGTTATGAAGCATAAGAAATAAACATAGGGTTGCTGTGTGCAAAATCAGAATATGTAGTAGGTGATGCCACTTAATTATGTAGTCGTCTGAACAACCACCTTGTATGAATACACCTTGTAAATATTTCGTAAGTGGTTTAAGGATACCCAAATCTGAAAAGTTTGTGTAGAGCTTCAGATCACGCACTTCAATTTATTATACATTGGTCCTGTTTTAGACACAAAAACATTTGCATGAAATAATTTTGTTTGTGAGTGAGGGACCCACCGGGAAGAGAGATAGGTTTTTGTCCTATATATATATATATATATATATATATATATATATATATATATATATATATATATATATATATATATATATATATATATATATATATTATATATATATATATATTTTATATATATATATATATATATATATATATATATATATATATATATATATATATATATATCTCTGGTGGTGTTTTCGCAAGGTAACGTGTCTAACTGCCTCAACCAGGTGGGGCTAGCGCAATCCTTGTTGAACTCATCGCAAGTCAACTCACTGGCTGTCATGTAGTTTGATCTGAGCGCTATGTGATGATACCTTTATTTGTTAATGAGGGGTAGTCATATAGCTTGCTCTGCTTACTCTGTGATGGCGCTTTCATTATTATTAATGGGGGCCCTCCATGTGGCGACCACCGGGCAATGTCTTCCTGGCACCCGCTGAAGTGAGTGGCGAAAATCTCCTCGGTTAGAGGTTGTGCGTTGGGTTTGGGACCCGCCACATAAAAAACCCCCCCAATGAAAAAAACAAATATGCCTCGGATAAGGACTACCGCTTTTGTTGATGACCCCCGCAAACGAAAAAGGACCACGATTTACGGATATGCACCTGGAATGTCCGATCCCTTTATAGGAAGGGTGCCTCTATCCAGCTGGTTGATGTCCTCGAAAAATACAAAGCTGACATCACCGCTCTCCAGGAAATGCGATCGACAGGACAGGGCTGCTCCAAAAGAGCGTCCTGTGACATCTACTACAGTTGCCATGCTGAAAGGCACGAATTAGGATGTGGATTTTTGGTCAGCAAGAGACTACGACATCTTGTCTCACAGTTCACGCCTGTGAACGAACGGCTGGCCACAATCCGCATCAAGGCAAAATTTTTCAACATCAGCCTTATATGTGCCCACGCTCCGACGGATGAGAAGGACAATGTGACCAAGGAGAGCTTCTTTCAGCGCCTCGAAGAAGCTTACGACCGCTGCCCCCGCCAAGATATCAAAATCGTGCTTGGCGACTTTAATGCCAGGGTGGGCAAGGAAGGTACCTTTGGTCCAACTGTCGGAAAATTCAGCCTCCACCAGAACACCTCCGATAACGGAATGAGGCTGATCGACTTCGCCGCGGTGGTGGTACCAGATTCCAGCATCTCGACATCCACAAAGTGACATGGCTGTCTCCAGATCAACGTACAAGAAACCAAATTGATCATGTGGTGATTGACGGAAGGCATGCTTCCAGTGTGATGGACGTGAAATCGATCCGTGGTGCCAACATCGACTCGGATCACTACCTTGTTGCAGCTAAGGTGCGCACACGCCTATGTGTCGCAAATAACAAGAGAAGTCATACACAGAGAAAGCTCGACGTCAGTAAGCTGCGATCACCAGAGACAGCAGATGCATTTTCCACTCGACTATCGGATCTGCTTATGCAGAACACTCCCCCACTTGATGATACATGCGCACGGTGGACACATATATCCCACTCCATGACTACTGCTGCCGAGTAGGTAATCGGTTACTACCGGCCTCTGAGGAATGAGTGGTATGATCAGGAGTGTCGCGACGCTACCGCAGAGAAAGACGCCGCCTACAGAAAAACCCTGCGTGCAGGCGTAACGCGAGCTGTTAAGGAGCGGTATAGAGAGAAAAGGAGAGCAGAGAGACGTCTTTTCAGGCGCAAGAAGAGGGAGTTGGAAAGACGCGAGTGTGAGGACATAGAGATGTGTACCGACAAGAATGAGACTCAAAAATTCTTTGAAAAGATCAAGCGCCTGAGTGGAGGTTTAAATCCCGTAGCCTCTTCTTGTCGTGATGGAAATGGGAATCTGGTTACGGATGTCCAGAGTGCCATTTTAAGGCTGAAGAACAACAAAGCTGCAGGTGCTGATGGCCTGCCTGCCGAGTTGTTTAAGACCGGAGGCGATGAGCTGCTCACCCGCATGCACCAGCTCATAAGCAGAATATGGTCGGATGAAAGCATGCCTGATGATTGGAGGCTCAGTGTTCTCTGTCCTGTACATAAAAAAGTAGACCCCACAATTTGCGCCAACTACCGTGGAATAAGTCTCCTGAGCATCGCGTACAAGGTTCTATCGAGCGTACTGTGTGAAAGGTTGAAGCCTATGCTCAGCAACCTGATTGGACCTTATCAGTGTGGCTTCAGACCTGGTAAATCCACCATCGACCAGATTTTCACACTGCGCCAAATCCTGGAGAAGACCCAAGAAAAACAGATCGACACACACAGCCTATTTGTTGATTATAAAGCCGCTTTCGACAGTCCGGTAAGGGATTACCTCTACGCAACAATGTCTGAGTTCGGTATTCCTGCAAAGCTCATTCGAAATTGTAGAATGACACTGCATAACTCCCGTTGTGCAGTGAAAATTGGGAAGGACCTCTCCGCACCGTTTAATACCGAACGGGGTTTCAGACAAGGTGATTCGTTATCATGCGACTTCTTCAATCTTATTATGGAGAAAATAATACGAGCTGCTGATCTACGACATAATGGCACTATCTTCAACAAAAGTGTCATGCTGTTAGCGTATGCCGACGATATTGACATAATCGGCATGAACACGCGAGCAGTCAGTGCAGCATTCTCAGAGTTGGAAAGAGAGTCGCGTCGGATGGGTCTCACGGTGAACGAGGGCAAGATGAAGTATCTAGTGTCAACAAACAAAGAGTCCCGGCGTCTTGGACAGTACGTCACTGTTGACAACTACGCTTTTGAAGTAGTAAGGGACTTTGTCTATCTTGGAACCAGCATTAACAGCAGTAATGATGTCAGCTTGGAGATCATGCGTAGGATAACTCTTGCTAACAGGTGTTACTTTGGGCTGAGTAAGCAATTGAGAAGTCTAGCCCTCTCTCGAAGAACGAAAACTACACTCTACAAGTCTCTCATCATGCCTGTCCGAACATATGGCGCTGAAGCCTGGACAATTTCCACCTCGGATGAGCGAATACTTGGAGTTTTCGAGAGAAAAGTTCTACGCAAGATCTTTGGACCTATTTGCGTTGGTGGCGAGTACCGAATAAGGTACAACCATGAGCTGTACGAGCTGTATGCCGATATTGACATAGTAAAGCGCATCAAAATCCAGCGGCTGCGCTGGCTAGGTCATGTCGATCGAATGAAAGAACACGCTCCAGCTAAGAAGGTGATATATTCGAAACCCGCTGGAGGACGACGCAAAAGAGGAAGAGCAAACTTCCGGTGGAAAGACCAAGTACTGGAGAACCTGACGGCGCTTGGAACTGGCGCCAGCTAGCGAAGAACAGAGATGGCTGGCGAAGCATGTTATTTTCGGCCTAAATCGATATTCGATTGTTATGGCCACATAAGTAAGTAAGTAATATATATATATATATATATATATATATATATATATATATATATATATATATATAGATATATATATATATATATATATATATATATAGATATATATATATATATATATATATATATAGATATATATATATATATATATATATATAGATATATATATATATATATATATATATATATATATAGGACAAAGCGTGTTTCATTGATATATATATATAAATATATATATATATATATAAATATATATATATATATATAAATATATATATATATATATATATATAAATATATATATATAAATATATATATATATATATATATATAAATATATATATATATATATATATATATATAAATATATATATATATATATAAATATATATATATATATATATATATATATATATATATATATATATATAATGTCCCCACGGCCATTCGTTAACTCTGAGGAGGGATGGGGATATTTTAAGTGACGTTGCGTCACATGTCTCCAAAAAAAAAAAAGGTTAAAAGATGTTCCATAAAATTCATTTTAGCCTCAAAATCCTATACAGCGTTTGTTGTGTCATAGTAATAACATCATGCACTAAATACCTGAAAATGAGTTAACGCATACAAGGAGACTTAAACGTTTAACACCACTCAGTTATACATATGTATTTATTGTGTAAACTGTAACAATTTAAATAAATTGTAGCTTTTAGAGTGTGATTTAAGGCTGTATAATTATTCAATTTTCTGATTCTACTATTTACTTAATGTCAAATTGACAGTTGTAAATTTCATTGAATGAATAAAAAAAACTGATGTGCTCCTTTACGATGTTCGATGGTAAAGTCATAACTCTGCAGCCGTTCAATCCAGAGCGCCAATTGTCCTTCTGGATTTTTAAATTGTAGTAACCAACTTAACGCTGCGTGGTCAGTTCGTATATAATATGACTGACCGTACAAGTATTTATGGAAATACTTTACACATTTCAGTATTGCGAGCAACTCTCTTCGAGTGACGCAGTAGTTTCTTTATGACTATGACAGGATTTTACTATAGTATGCTATCACTTTTCTTTACCATCTATGATCTGGGAGAGCACTCGCATCTGTGTCCAACACAAACTTTTAACCAGGTACTGGATATGCTAATACTGGTGCTGAACAGAGTCTTTTTTTCAGCTGTTCAAATGCTTTCTGTTGTTCCTCGTCCCACACAAATGGTTTTTTCTTTCTTGTTAACTCATGCAGACTGCTGGCAATGTTTGCAAATCCAGAATCAAATCGTATATAGTAGGTATATAAGCCTACGAAGCTTCTTAACTCGTTAAAATTCGACGGAATAGGCCATTATTGTACTCCTGCTACTTTATCCTCATCGGTAATGACCCCTTCTGATGTTACTTTATGATCAAGATATTTAACTTCTCCCCTGAAGAGTGAACACTTTTTCATACTTAGTTTAAGCCCTGCAGATTGTATACGCTCAAATACTTCTTTCAATTTTTCCAGGTGGTCGTTAAAATCTTTTCCCATCACGATACTGTCATCGAGGTACACCAAGCACTTTTTCCAGTGTAGTCCTCTGAGTACATGCTCCATCAAACGTTCGAAAGCAGCTGGCGCATTGCATAAGCCAAATGGCATCACTATAAATTGCCATAGACCATCGCCAATACTGAAAGCTGTATTCTTTTTGTCCTCCTTGTCAAGTTCCACTTGCCAGTATCCACTTTGCAAATCAACGGTTGAGAACCACTTCGCACCAGATAGCGTGTCCAGATTGTCATTGATTCTTGGCAGTGGATAGCTGTCTTTTTTCGTAATATCATTTAGCTTTCTGTAATTCACACAGAATCGAGGTAATCCCTCCTTTTTCCTTACCAGCACAACTGGTGAACTCCATGGACTCTCTGATGGTTCTAAAACACCTTGTTTCTGCATATCGGTAATCAGCTTAATGGCTTTATCTCTTTTGGCCAATGGAACTCGTCGTGGTGCTTGACGAATTGGTCTATAATCACCGGTGTCAATTTGATGTTTAATGATGGTTGTTCGTACAGCAGTTTTTCCATTTGATAAAAATATTGAACTGTACTCCAATAGGTGTAAGACCTTTTTCATTTGCTGTTTGGTAAACACACCTGCACATTCTCTATCAGTGCTTTTAAATCCGCTCTCTCTGATTTTGCTGGAAACTCTTGGTGTTGACATGCCAGTACTTGTTGGATGTTCCCACTACGCTTGTAACCGATGTTTAATGGTAACTTGATATTATCCGTTGATTTAAATCTAAATTGCTAATTGCTTGAAGACAGTTGGTTACCGTTCGAAAGAAAAATATTTTCGATATTAAATTTATTACGCTTCAGCTGAGGATCGTAACCACAACCTACATATCAGAAGGCCAACACACTAACCATTGAGCTACGGCACCCAGAGAGAAGTGACACAGGGATAATAATATAATAACCTTAAACTGATACAATTTAATACTACGAAGTCAACAGCGATATCAGCGGCAACTACATTCGAAACATTGCACGGAGTGCACATCACGTTCGAGAATTCAATCGACTTCTTCAATTAGTGCTAGAGAAAATAGTAAAATAGTAAAAATATTTCGGGAGGGAAAACGAGAAATTGATTGTTGAACTTGAATTAATTTTGATTGTTGTGTGAGTTTCACATACAAGGAGCGACAATTATGTATTAAAACTCGAACCATACCTCAGCAACCAAGCGCGCCATCTATGTGTGAGCACATGCGTTTTGAAGCTTCAACCTTCCTCTACTAACTGTTAAAATTTCATGGAATTTGGTTGACATTTAATGTTTATTCACATTCATTTTACAAAACACGTGTTCGTTTGATGTTGAAATTTTAACATGGAGCAAAGAGCGGTCATTCAAACACAGCTACAGCACTGTACCCGAAAGTTAAAGCAAGCCTTAAAAAATAAAAACAACAAAGAGTTAGAAGAGCACATAGCCAAATTAACACCTGGTGAAGCGTCAGACTACTCTTTGTGGAAATCAGCAAAAAACTCACATCGGCCAATTTTCACTGATTCCCCCATCCGTTTGAGTGACGGTAATTGGGCTAGAAGCAACTGTGAGAAGGGTTTGGCATTTGCAGACCACATAAAAAGTGTGTTTACACCCAATCCACCCTCTTCACAGTCCTCATTTCCAAAATTAATTTCTCAACCTTGCTCAATAACGCTAAAAATTAAAAAAAAAGGACATATTCAAAGCAATTTATAAAGATTTAAACTCAAAAAAATCACCTGGTCCAGATAAAATTACCGGTAAAATGATAAAAGAGCTACCTCCGGCTTCAGTAATTCATCTCATTCACATTTTCAATGCTATCCTTCGTATTAAACACTATCCCAAATGCTGGAAAACTTCAAAAATTACTATGATAGCAAAACCAGGAATAGACCCTACAGAAGTTGCACAGACCTATCAGCCTCCTGCCTCTACTCTCTAAAGCATTCGAAAAGCTACTTGTTATGAATATAACTCCATTTATTAATCTCAACCAACTGATTCCCCAACATCAGTTTGGATTTAGAAAACAGCACGACACAATAGAACAAGTCAACCGCATTGTAACTCTGATAAGGAACACTTTTGAAGAAAAAAAGTATTGCACAGCTGTCTTTCTTGATATTACTCAAGCTTTCGATAAAGTATGGCACGATGGCCTTATTTACAAACTCAAACTATTACTGCCTGCAAATGTCTCCTCATTGCTTAGTAGCTACCTCACGAAAAGACAATTTCTCGTACATCACAAGGATAATACAATAAATCCATTAGATATTTACGCTGGCGTTCCTCAAGGAAGCGTTTTGGGCCCCTTACTGTATCTCTTATACACTTCAGATATGCCCAACAATAACTATACATTTATATCGACCTTTGCAGATGATACGGCAATATTGTGCTCTCGCTCTAACCCCATAGAAGCTACTAAACTCCTGCAGACTCATGTCGATTCTCTCGAAATCTGGCTAGCAAAATGGCGTATAAAAGTCAATGAATCAAAGAGCGTACATGTAACCTTCACGTTAAGGTCAGATACATGTCTCCCAATCAGTTCCACAATGTTCCTCAACAAAGCACTTGGGTATTCATCTCGACAGAAGGATGACCTGGAAAAATCACATAGAGGCAAAGAAAACTCAGATCAAGCTTAAAATTAATCAGTTATGGTGGCTGTTACACAAAAGATTAAAGTTGAATCTCGAATACAAAGTGTTATTATATAAAGCAATCCTGAAGCCAATCTGGACTTATGGTATTCAGTTTTGGGGCACCGCATCTCCCTCAAATATCGAAAAATTGCAGCGAATACAATCCAAGTGTCTGCGAATTATTGTAAACGCGCCTTGGTATATGAGGAACGTTAACATCCATTAAGATTTAAATGTACCCACAATTTCTGAGGATGTTGCAATGTCTTGCAGAAGCTACATTCAAAAATTACACAATCATCCGAATCACCTTGCTAGGCAATTGTTGCTGAGTACGGGGCATCATCGATTAAAAAGAAAAGACACACTGAATATGCTGTGAAATTGCTATACCTCGCGACTCAACAAATTGTGATGGAACGTAGGGAATATCACATAATTTTAGTTAGTTTGTAAGAATACTTATTGTTAGTTTCTAAGTAATTTAGAAAGATCCAATAAAAAAAGCTTGTTAAAAAAAAATTCCACGCAAAAATTGGGAAAAGAGCAACAGAAACATTCGAATGCTTGTTTATCCAGATCAAATGTTTTTATATGGCATAAACGGAAGATGAAATAAAAGAAGGAAGGCCAATTTCAGTGCGGACGCCGGAAGCGATCCAGAAAGTTCGTGATTTTATTACAGAAGACCGCAATGCTTCAGTGAAAATGATGGAAGAGGCATTAAACATCAACACAGAAACTATCCGACTCATTCTCCACGAGGATTTGGGCAAAACAAAGGTCTGCGCGAGATTTGTTCACACACATTGACCGATGGACAAAAATTAATGAGAGTCAGTCATTCTAGAGACATGGTTGCAGATGCAGAAAATGATCTAAAATTCCTGAAAACAATTGTTACGGGTGATGAAACATGGTGTTTCCAATACGATCCAGAAACCAAGCGTCAAAGTGCGGAATGGAATTCAAAAAACTCACTACAAGCCAAAAAAACACGAAAAGTTCCATCAAAAATCAAAACAATGCTCATCACATTCTTCGATAGCAAAGGAATTATCCACAAAGAATTTGTTCCAACTGGTCAAATAGTTACTTCCGCATATTACCTCGACGTTTTGAAGCGTTTGATGTCCAGAATCTGTCGTGTTCGACCAGAATACCGCGATCGAAAAACTTGGTCTCTGTTGCACGATAATGCACCGAGTCACACAGCACTCATTGTTCGTCATAATGATAAAGATAATCAAAGACGGGCTAAGTCGTTTTCTATCCAAATATTTTGGTTTTGCTATATATGCAGCCTATTTAAAATAACTTTGCATGTTTCTTAGTTGATTTTTATTTTTATTTACCTTGAATGTTTCAACAAAATTTCCAAATGATACTTTAAATTCACTTAAACGTTAAAATCTTAAGTTAATAATAACATTATACATTATAACAAAAAAGTAAGTGAATCTCTTCTTGATATTATAAAATTTGTAATTAATAATTGTATTGTTTTAAATACTTTGCTACAATGTGATAATTCAGTTTTTGTGCATTTCCACTAGAGGTATTTCAAATGTAAATTAGTTTAATTTCAACATTTTTTAATATTAGTACTTCGTCTAAATCTGGTACAGACAAGGGATCTTGAACAATTTATTTACCTGAAAATCACCAAAAACTGATTTATCGTGAAATTTCAGAGTGAGAATCATGATAATGATAAGTAATAATTATAATAGAATTATATAGAAAATATTACTTTCAAATAATAATTACAATTATTGCTATTGTGCATTTCATTTCATAAGTAAAAACATATTTATGGTATAAGGCAAACAGGAAATTTGTTTGATTAAAAGCTAAGTACAAAATTCAATTATAGTTGTAAAGTATTGCGAAATTAGATATATGTAAATAACCAAAATATTAATATTTTATATACATATTGTTTTACCAATTTATGTTAAGTACATAGCAGGGCATATGTTGAAGCTACATGATTTTTTAATATATCTCTTACAAATTATTAAGATTGATTACCTTACAAATAATTATAATGAAAAAAATATAAAAAAAGATTACCTTACAAATAATTATCATGAAAAAATACCAAAAAATTCATGTATATGGGGAGAGTTATTCTGAACCTCCTGAACTAAAAAAAGGTTTTTGAGACAACGGTAGTTTTGTGTTTTTTACGGTATCACATTAACAACAAATTTTAATGCTTAACTGATAAGTGCAATCAACGCAAACTGAAAATAAGAAAGAGTTTTTAGAATAAAAAAAAAAATAAACAATTGTTGGGTGATTATTGATGATTTCTTGCACATACAAAATTTTTTTTTAATATCACTATAAAAATTATGTGTTTATGGGTTATCTATTTCAATAGAACGAAATATCCGTATAATTTAAAACTGAATTTCTGCATTTGAAATGTCTTTGACAAAGACAATATTGTTTTTCTTAACCTACATAATCGTATAAAGTTATTAGTTTCGAATTATATGAAAACATTCCTTTTCTTCTTAATTATATTGTATAGTAACATTTTTGACGTTTGAATAAAAAGATATTGGTAAGTGGCAGCCCTAAACTCTTAAGTTTTGTAGTGTCTATAGTTATACTCGATAACGTTAGCACCTTTGTTGTTGTTTTGCTATCTGTGTATTTATCGGTGCTAGTACGAGTTTCGAATAAAAGCTGACTATTCTTTTACATTATACTTCGTACCATCATACTATGTATACTATATGTTTTTATAACATATGTATGTGCGATAATTCCTCTAAAAAATAGTCAAGGTTTGAGCAGTGATAGTAAGTTGAAATTATGTTTACATTTGGTAATCCTTTGAAAACGTTCCCTTAAAACGAAATAATAATGTTATTACGACCCAAATCGTCGATAATAGAATTAAGTTGAACAATCTATTAGTTGTTGTACTATCAGTAAGCAACTAGCCAGCTGCTTCTGTCATCGTTTAATCTGAAAGATATGTGTGTCAATGGGATTCTCGTCCTACGCTTTCATTTTTCCAGCTCAACATTTGAAAAGCTTGTGCTAAGTAAGTAGGTGAATATTATATTGAAATCACACTTGCCGAACACCCTAGTGTAAAACAATTCACATGTTCCTTCTGCATTTTTCCCCAGTAATCCCACTTCTAGAATAGGTCGAACCAATACAAATACACACAAATTTTAGATTGTTTAACAAAAGAATGTGATCTTGCCCAGGCCTTGTTTAACTCCTGATTTGCGTGACATAATAAGCTTTACATCACACATAGTATGAAAGGTATACGTCCAAGATGACTACATTGAGGAACCTCAGAAGTGACATCAATACTAGGTTGATCAATAAGTTTTTAGAACCATACAACCATAGAAATAAATTTCATGAATTTAGCCAAAAATTGTTAGAGTAGCAATTTTAATCAGCGATCCTGCATCAGTTTAAATTTTTTATAAAGATTTCATTTACGACCATCAAAAGGTTATCCCAATCGGGGATCGGATTAGGAAACAATTAATCAATAACTGATTTTCTATTATTGTATTACACCTTCTGACAAAATTCAAATTTTAGGTGCACACATAAGCATGAAGGTAGAAGAAAATTCTGGTACTGGCCGTTTTTATAAATCAATTTGTTTACGTTTTCAGACGAAAAATGTTTTTAATTAACATTATTCATACGACCGTTTTTTATAAACAAAAACTTCTTCCGATTCAAAAATTTTAATACTCCAATGTAAAATTGCCTTCTGAATTGCTTTATTCAGGATTATTATGTAACATAGCAATGAAAGTAGCAGTAATAGTAGAGCAAGTTTTTAATGTGTTTTTCTTTATCTCGCGTGTTAATTGTTTCGATACCTTGGTTAAAATGTTTGACATGCTCATCACTAAAATCATCAAGAGTGGGCAGGAAGAAATCTAAATGGTTATGGAGAAAAATAATTTTTACTAATATAAACTGCATTCTTTTGTAAAAGGGTAAAAAAAAGGGGAAATTATAAGCGAGTTGGTGTTATTTTGCAAATCTCTTATAATTTCCCGTGGTGGTATATATGGTGGCATGTGAAATTTGTAAACGAAATCACAACAAAAAATAAACAACTGCAAAATCTTTAGTAAATATATTCATTTATATAAAATAAATTTTTACTTGCGCTTGCGCTTGCTTCGTTTTGTTAAAATTGTAGGTAATTATTGTAGTTAACATTTCTAAAGATAATTTCACAAAAGTGGTGTTTTTTCTACTTTATATATATATATATATATATATATATATATATATATATATATATATATATATATATATATATAGATTTTTCTCTTCCTTTCTCGTTGGCTTGTTCTGGTTATCGCTTATTTCTTTTTGTCGACATTCATGTCGATGCTGCCAATAGTGTCAGTCACAATAGTGATGAGTAACCAACTATCGATACTCGTTACACTGCCCTCCTCTTAACCTTGTTCGTCCCGAACAAGTTTTTATACTTCCCCTCGATATGGCGCAAGTCGCTCCAAGTGCACTACTTTAACCTTATCATCTGCGACCGCTCTCTGATGAACTGATGTACTTCATCCAACTGTTCCCGCTTTTCGCTAGTATAATTACCTTCGGTTGATCTCGTTGGTGTTACAACTCCAAATTTTAAATCAGCTGGCAGTCTTAACTCGTTTCCAAAAATTGCCATTGCCGGTGTAGTAGCCGTCGTATCATGTTGTGCGCATCGATATGCCATGAGGAACATTGGTATATGTACATCCCAGTCTCTTTGGTATTTATCTACGACTTTTCTCAAATATTCCTCCAAGGTACGGTTAAATCGTTCTACCATGCCATCAGATTGTGGATGCAAAGGTGTTGTACGAGTTTTGTATATACCCAGCATACGGCATATCTCTTGGAATACAAATGATTCGAAATTTCGACCTTGGTCTGAGTGTAACTCCATCGGTACACCAAAACGAGTAATCCATTGGTTCACGAATACATCCGCAACTGTACTAGCTTCTTGATTTGGAATGGAGTATACTTCAGGCCATTTACTGAAGTAATCTATAACCACCAGAACATACTTGTTTCCTGCTTTGCTTATTGGGAATGGTCCAGCTATGTCCATAGCAATTCGCTCGAATGGAGCAGCCATGGTGTATTGGTGCATCTTACCACGACTTTTCTTAGTGGGACCTTTGGCCATTGCACATTGCTTACACTTCCGAATCCAATCAGTGACATGGTCATGACATCCAACCCAATAAAATCGTTTCTTTATTTTCTCGACGGTTTTGGTGATTCCCAAATGCCCTCCACTGGAGGCATTGTGATACTCAGCTATCACTTCATTTATTCTTGCCTTGGGTACCACTAGAAGATCATAAGTGATTTTTCCATCTTCACTTTCCCATGTTCGGAATAAACATCCGTCTCGTAAGTGCAGGCTTTGCCACTGCGCCCAGTATGCCTTTGCTAGTGGACTCTCATTAGCCATTTCTTGCCAATCTGGACGTATGCCCTGCTCCTTGTATTCCATAATCTTTACGAGATCTGGGTCGTTCCGCTGATCTTCTTGCACTCGTTCGGTGGTCCATGACTCCTCCGGCAATATATTCGTAAGTCGTATGTCGACAATGTGCTCCTTGCTTTCCACTCGAGAACAATGTTTACATTCCATTTTGCAAGGACGACGAGATAGAGCATCCGCGTTGACGTGATGTCCTCCTTTACGATGTTCGATGGTAGAATTATAACTCTGCAGCCTTTCAATCCAGCGCGCCAATTGTCCTTCTGGGTTTTTAAATTGCAATAACCACCTTAGCGCTGCGTGGTCAGTTCGTAGATGAAATGACTGACCGTGCAAGTATTTATGAAAATACTTTACACATTCCAATATTGCGAGTAGCTCTCTTCGAGTGACACAGTAGTTTCTTTCTGGCTTCGACAGGATTTTACTGTAGTATGCTATTACTTTTTCTTGCCCACCTATGATCTGAGAGAGCACACCACCTATTCCATAGCCACTTGCATCTGTGTCCAACACAAACTTTTGACCAGGTACTGGATACGCTAATACTGGTGCTGAACAGCGTCTTTCTTTCAGCTGTTCGAATGCTTTCTGTTGTTCCTCGCCCCACACAAATTGTTTGTTCTTTCTTGTCAACTCATGCAGACTGCTGGCGATGGTTGCAAATCCAGGAACAAATCGTCTATAGTAGGTGCATAAGCCTAGGAAGCTTCTTAACTCGTGAAGATTCGACGGAATAGGCCATTCTTGTACTGCTGCTACTTTCTCCTCGTCGGTATGTACCCCTTCTGTTGTTACTTTATGACCAAGATATTTAACTTCTCGCCTGAAGAGTGAACACTTTTTCAAATTCAGTTTAAGCCCTGCTGATTGTATACGCTCAAATACTTCTTTCAGCTTTTCCAGGTGGTCGTTAAAATCTTTTCCCATCACGATAATGTCATCGAGGTACACCAAGCACGTTTTCCAGAGTAGTCCTCTGAGTACACGCTCCATCAAACGTTCAAAAGTAGCTGGCGCATTGCATAATCCAAATGACATAACTGTAAATTGCCATAGACCATCGCCAATACTGAAAGCTGTTTTCTCTTTGTCCTCCTTACCAAGTTCCACTTGCCAGTATCCACTTTGCAAATCAAGAGTTGAGAACCACTGCGCGCCAGATAGTGTGTCCAGAGTGTCATCGATTCTTGGCAGTGGATAGCTGCCTTTTTTCGTAATATTATTCAGCTTTCTGTAATCCACACAGAATCGAGTACTTCCATCCTTCTTCTTTACCAGCACAACTGGTGAACTCCATGGACTCGCTGATGGTTCAATAACACCTTGTTTCTGCATATCGGAAATCAGCTTAATGGCTTCGTCTCTTTTGGCCAATGGAACTCGTCGTGGTGTTTGACGAATTGGTCTAGAATCACCGGTGTCAATGTGATGCTTCACGATGGTTGTTCGTCCTCCAGTTTTTAAATTTGAAGAAAAGATTGAACTGTACTTCTCAAATACTTGTAAAGCCTTTTCTTTTTGCTGGTTGGTAAGCACACCTGCCCATTCCTCCATCTGTGCTTTTATTTCCGCCCTGACAGTTCCTGATCTTCCACTTTTTATCGACGAACCCTTTTCGCAGTCTACTACGGCAGTAACTTCCTGGCAATGACCAATCACCATTCCTTTCTTTACAACTGTAGATGTATTAGTTGGATTTAATATTCGCACCGGTACTATTCCATTTTCTTTAGGTTCTACTAACGTCCTACCAAGTATGATGTTTTTATTCGTTATTTCTTTATCTGCTTCCACCACCCACAACTTGCCTGTCCCATCATCCACATTCATCTGTGCCCATATCACCGCTTCTGATTTTGCTGGAACGTCTTGGCGTTGACATGCCAGTGCTCGTTTGATGTTCCCACTACGCTTGTAACCGATGTTCAATGGTAGTTCGACATTTGCATAGCGCAGTATCCGTTGATTTAAATCTAACGTAAATCTGTTGTCAATCATAAAATCAACACCAATTATTACGTCATCGATGATGTCGGCCACAATGAATTCATGTTCCCATGAGCAATTTCTAATAGATACTCGTTTCTTTATCTTCCCCAGAATTTGTGCATCCTCACCCGTTGCTGTACGCAATTTTATTTCCATTAAAGGTTCAAACCTCTTTACCAAATCGCTCTTGATTATAGAATGTGATGCATCAGTATCCAGGGTTAACGTGAATTCCATATTGTCCAATTTTCCATCAATAGTCAAGCTGCTTGGCACACGCTGTAGTTGTGAAATGTGAATGATTACCCCACTGTTGGAGTCAGTTCACGCCCCGCTGAAATGACTCGATTTAGTTTAACGATGGATTTGTGTTAGTGGAGCGATCGCTATCCACCTTATTCTCCTTCTTTTGTCTTCCTGGAGAATTCGATCTTGATCGCTTTCGTCGTAGACGGCAGTCACGCGCCATGTGTCCTGGTTTGTCGCAAATAAAGCACTTACCAGTAAATTTGTTTTCGCGTCGACCTGTTGTTCTTCCTTCAGGCTGCACTACAGATTTGAATGCCTGACACACTGCTTCAACCAGATCTGCTGTTTCTGTTTCTAGTTGGCGTACCCGTGGCATTGGTCGACACATCAAACTGGCAGCTTCAAACGTCAATGCACTACTGACTGTTTCGGCATAAGTATTCCTTGGTGACATGACTAGGGCACGCTTTGTCTCTCCATCACGTATACCATCTATGAAAGCCTCTATTTTGATTTTTTCGACGAACTCTTCCGAATTACCGGAGAACGCTAGATGACATAAGCCCTCAATATCGGAAGCGAATTCCTGAAGGCTCTCATTACTCCGTTGCACTCGCGATCTCAATTCCACTCGATGTAATAGACTCTTGTATTCATTTCCATATTTTCGCTGGAGTGTGTCCATCAGTGACTGATAGCTACCACGATCTTTCTCTGGAATCATCTGTAACACGTCGGAAGCATTACCTTTTAATGCGACTATTAAAGCAGCAGTCTTGTCGCTATCATCCCATTGATTCTTCGAAGCGGTTGTCTCGAATTGAAGCTTGAAGATATTGAATGGCGTGCTTCCGTCAAATGTTGGTGGCTTTAGTTTGATTGTACTTGAATCTCTAATCACTGATGTTGCTGGCCCATTATATCTTCCAAGTCATCTACATGTTCCTTCAGATCCATGACTTTTTCATTAATGGTTCCGGAAATTTCCTGAAATCTAATCTCAATTCCTTTTTGTAGATTTTCGATGACGTGTTCTTGTCGAGCCGAACCTTCTTGAATTTCCATACGCAATTCAGCCGAATGTTCTTGAAGCTTGTAGTCAATTGTTTTCTGAAATTCTCCCATAGCGTTTTCTTGGCGAGACGCATTTTCTTGTAGCTTCGCATTAATTCCTTGCAGTTGCTGCTGCTGTTGTTGCATCATGGATTTCATGAGTTCCATTAGTTGACCACTCGAATCTATCTTGCTTTCTTCCTCAGCGTGCACAACTGCTTGTATATCGGCTTCCTCAAAGAACTCATGTTCTTCTACATTAATTCCCTTAGCCTCCATAGCTTGCCTCAGCCTCACCAGCAGTTCCGCCTTTGCACCTGATGACGATAGATTTATCTCTACCAACAGCTTTTTAAGCTGGTCCACTTTTAGTTGGTCAATTTTCACCATCTTTACAGAATCCCACTTCTGACACCAATTGTTACGTTTTTATTCTGTGAACGTTTAATTCTATTTGAATTACCTTGTTCGATCACTGGATTCTGTTAATGATAACTGCAACACTTATTTTATACAACTATACAGCAACAATTTATTTAATAATCTCTATTTACAATCAACTATTTACTATAACACTTAAATGTACTTGCAACTTTTGCCTCTGTATCAATGTTTTCGCAATCACGTTCGGAATTAGATTGATTCTTACTTCTCAACACTGGCTCTATTTATACTCTGTTGACAACACCCCAGAATCTTCCTTTCTCGTTGGCTTGTTCTGGTTATCGCTTATTTCTTTTTGTTGACATTCATGTCGATGCTGCCAATAGTGTCAGTCACAATAGTGATGAGTAACCAACTATCGATACTCGTTACAATATATATATATATATATATATATATATATATATATATATATATATATATATATATATATATATATATATATATATATATATATATATATATATATATGTATATATATATATATATATATATATATATATATATATATATATATATATATATATATATATATATATATATATATAGATATATATCTACTTACTTACTTATATATATTAATCATCCGGCTGTATCCGGCTGATCCCGGATACATTCCGGAACAGTTGCATTTTTTGCAGGATATATATATATATATACAGCTGTGTGCAATAAAATAGTAGTGCTGCACCTCGAAACATTAAATCCTTTTTTTTCGTAATGTTCAATCTGGCAAGTTCAACACGTGTTGACATTTTTTATAGATTAGAGTGTATAGAAGAAAATGTGAAAAAGTCCCGTTATTTTCGGTTTTGTATTTGTATGATTGTGAAGACTTTTGTGAAATGCACCAAAATTTGGCTGTTCATTGAAATAGTAGTGCTGGTTGTGAATACTTTGAACAAAATATTATAACTGTTAATCAGCAAAACTAAAAGTGGCATTAGTAAGTATAATTAGTATTAAACATATTTTTGTTTTATAATTATCGGGCTTGCATCAATATTTTTTTTTAGTGGGTAGAGGAAAGCATTGCTCGGCTGAGAAAAGAGATTTAATAGTTATCCTTAGAGCAAAAGGCAAAACTTACAAAGAAATTGAAAATATTGTGGGATGCACAGCTACAGTGATATTTAATGCCATCAATTATAAAAACAAGCCAGAAAATCGTGGCAAAAAGCGTAAAACAACCGTTTTAGAAGATAGGCGTATTGTGCGTTTAAGCAAAAAAATGCCATCAGCATCCTCCAAAGTGATAAGAAATGAATTAAATCTGTCGGTCAGTGAAGTGACAGTCCGTCGACGACTAATTGAACAAAACTTAAAAGCAAGAAGTCCTAGAAAGGTACCACTTTTGACTAAGAAGCACGTGGCAGCACGAATACATTTTGCAAAAACTCATTTGAAATGGCCCGCAGAAAAGTGGCGCAATATATTATGCACGGATGAGAGCAAAATTGTTTTGTTTGGAGGAACAGGCTCTAGGCAGTATATACGACGTCCACCAAACACAGAATATAATCCCAGGTACACTCAGAAGACAGTAAAGCATGGAGGACTGAGTATTATGATATGGGCTTGTTTTTCCCACAATGGCGTTGGCCCTATTCATTTGATAAATGGTATTATGGACAGAAATGTTTACGTTGATATATTAAAAAATACAATGATACCATATGCCAGTTGGGAGATGCCTCTGAAATGGACATTTCAGCAGGATAATGACCCAAAACACACGAGTAAGCTCGCTAAAGATTGGTTTGCATCCGAAAATATCAACGTAATGAAATGGCCAGCTCAGTCTCCAGATCTTAATCCGATCGAAAACTTATGGGGAGATGTAAAACGAGTTGTAGCAATGTCGAATCCTTCAAATAGAGCACAGCTTTGGCAAGTAGTTCAGGAGGCATGGGCTCAAATTCCCTTAAAGCGTTGCCAGGACCTTATCGATTCTATGCCAAGCCGGTGCAACGCCGTTATTAATAATAAAGGATTTACAACTAAGTATTAAACTGTAACAAACATGTAGAAAATGTATATTTAATTTTTACTATAGTTATAAATATTTTTTTTCCTTCTGTTGTGATCACTACTATTTTATTGAACAGCAAATTTTCGTTATATTTTATTGTTTACGCTCTGGAGGGTAAATGAACCTATGTTTTCAACCAATAATTACCTGAAAACTTATAAAAATAAGTAAAATAAACGTGTTATATTAGTATTTGTGAATATTTTGCTTATATCATTTAATTTTACTACTTAATATGTAGAACTTAACTGCACTACTATTTTATTGAACACAGCTGTATATATATATATATATATATATATATATATATATATATATATATATATATATATATATATATATATATGCACATATATATACATATATATATATATATATATATATATATATATATATATATATATATATATATATATATATATATATATATATATATATATATATATATATGCGCATATAAAAATAAAAATAAATATGTGGCACTTAAAGCCCCAAAAGACTCATTGGCCGAGCTTCTCTTCCATTACTGTTGTGCGTCTTAAATTTGGACAGTATTAGAAGGGACCTACTTATTTTAGCCGGTTCCGAACGGCAGAACACTTGTGACATCACTTTTTCTGAGCTTTGTCACAGAGTTCTTTAAGAAGCTTTTTCATGGCAAGTTGTTACTGTCGGAAGAATTGCCAATTGCTTGCCGACAGGTAGGTACCATTCGAAAGAAAAATCTTTTCGATATTAAATTTTTTATGCATCAGCCAGGGATTGAACCCACGACCTACAGATCAGAAGGCGAACACACTAACCACTGAGCTACGGCACCCACTCGCACATATATATACATATATATATATATATATATATATATATATATATATATACATATATATATATATATATATATATATATATATATATATATACATATATATATATATATATATATATATATATATGTATATATATATATGCTCATATATATATATATATATATATGTGCATATATATATATATATATATATATATGTATATACATGTGCATATATATATATATATATATATATATATATATATATATATATATATATGTATATATATGTGCATTAGGGTGGGTCAAATTGTAGGGGGCCGAAATAATGTTAAGGGGCTCATTCTTGTTCTACGGGTCATTTGAAGATACTTTTCCAAAGAAACCATAGCTCTAAAATGATTTTCGAGCCCCCGGATTTTTCAAAATAGGTTTTTTCCCCAAATACTAAAAAATGTAAAAAAAATGCTATTTTCTCTAGCCAAATGTGTATGTGGGGGTTTTTGGATCGAGGAATCCATTTTTGAGATCTATTTTTATTTTTGAGCACCACCAGAGGGCGCTTTCGTTCATTTTTTAATTTTATCGTTTTTTTTTGGGTAAATTTACGAAATTTTTCGTGTAAATTGACGAATATTTGACTTTCTCATAAGACAACCCAAAACTTTAAATAGCCCAGAGTGTTTAGCGTTAAAAATGATGGGGGAAGGGGGGGGGTTATTCGTTCGCGACCTATATCGAATTTAAGACAAAGAGTAAACAAAGCATATTTTACTTTATTTTTTTCTTCTAAAATTCAACATAACAAATAATAAAAGCATATAAAATGTAATTAATAAAAAAAATTAATTGAATTCAGTAATTAAGAAACAAAACGAAGAGTTTTAGGAAATAAACGCGAAGGAGTTATTTTTGAAAGTCTTTCTTGCTGTCAAGTCTAGCGAATTTTTCACGACTTTCTAATGTCACCGCCATAACTCCTTCTCGATTATGTTCTAAAACTCTTTTGGATACACTAGCCAGCAATTGAACATGTCTTTCCGTTCCTTGTATGTGTACTGGAATTTTCGGATCAGGCAGCGGTGGATCAATGTCTTCTAAATATTGTTGTAGATATTCATAAGGAATATTTCGAGTGAATGGTGGTTCGAATAAGATTGAATTATCATTCATGTCAATCATATTCGTAAAATCTGTGCAATTGAAGTTTATGATAGGCTTTTTATAAACTCTCAGTAGCATCGGATCTTCCACATGGTTACGGTAGTGTAAAATTTTTTTTAGAGCTAAGTCGCGTATTTTTTTTTCATCGTCGAACAACATTGCCAAAAAAATGTTTTCTGAATGAGCATAATACGAGTTTTCTTTAACAACATTATTTACAATTTGGCTTAAATTCGAATCCAAATATTGAGTCCAACGTATGAATTTATAAAATAATACACTACCGTGCACGACAAAGTTGTAATATTTAATATTGAAGTACATTGGCGTATATACTTTAATTATATAGTTTGCCAGAATTTTTAAATTTGTAGATGGCTTGTTGGTTGTCACATATAACCGTAATAATCTACTGGCCTTGGTGAGCCAACGAGAATGTGCTATTGGCCCTGGTTTAATGTTGGCCAAATCCGCCAAAACCTCACCAGAAGAAATTGCAAGCGCCATTTTGTACAAGTACATTGCGTCGGTAGTTAATTCAACAGCACTTAAATCAGGTATATTTTCCAGAGTGATAATCTCAAAATGCAATTAAATTGGAAGCATCATACCGATTATGAAGCACTTTTTGTCTACATTTAACTTTTTCTCTACGAACTTTAGACTTGTCCATAATGACAAGATTGCCATGACCATCTTTGACGCCAATGTCTTCCATAAGAGATGTTGCCAATGCTGATGCTATTCTATCTGACACACCAAATCTGTCACACATCATAGCAAACTTGAAAGCATCGTATCTGGGTGTATATGGTCCTCGTTTCGTTTGAGATGAATTTTGTGCTTCTACTAAATGTGTACTATGCTCATAATCACTTTCCTGGTCTTCTTCTGGCACGTATGTTAGACCCTGGCTCTCTTCAATTGTTTCTATTATTGTAGATGTAGGTGCTTGCTCTTCAATTTCTGTCTGGTATTCCGGTATCGTAGATCTTCTGTCATTATGTTGATCCATCATAAACTCTTTCAACTCTTCTGGAATCATTCCACATGAGCATAGAGCAGCTTTCAAGTCACATTTACATTTCCCAATGTAAAATAATTCTTTTATGGATCGTAAGAAAGATGTGAGACTGGAGCCTTTTGCTTTGCATTTATCTGCAGTGTAGTATTTGTCAAGCAAGGTATTTAATTTTCTAACAATATTTCGTTTGCATATAATTTCAATATTTAGTTTGCTCCAAATTCCAATCAATTTGTCTGTCACTTGAGGAGTAAATGTTTTATATGAAAACATTTTACTTTGCATTTTAGCACGTTCGGCCAAGAAAAAATAGCATCTTAAAATATCCTGTTTAGTTGGCAGATTCAGACCAGTCAAATCAGAAGACATACCAAAAGCAGGAACATCGTGAGAAGGCATATGTTTCAAACTACTTTCGGTACTTATTGATGTTGGTGCGGCTTGTGATGTTGACGGCAATAGATCCATGTTCAAAATTAAATATTAATTAATTAATTTATAAATATTAAGATTTTCCAGCTAGATTTTTAGGTTTTCTTCCTTCAAAAGCTGGTAAAAATGTGATTTAGGTCTTAGCTTGAAATCTATCGATTTTATTTTTAGAAAAGCTGGAAAAAGAAACAAAATGTATGGAATATGATTTAACAATTTATAATTCGAGTATGTATTTTGAATATATTCAATACAAAGTCAAAAATTCGTCTATTTCCACAACAGTATCGTATATTTTTCCAAAAAAATGTACGAAAGCGCCCTCTGGCGGCACTCAAAAATAAAAATTAATGTCAAAAATGGATTCCGCGACCCAAAAAACCCCCACATACACATTTAGCTAAAGGAAATAGCATTTTTTTGCCTCTATTCTCGAATATTTCTAGAAAAAATACCTATTTTGAAAAAGCCGGGGGCTCGAAATTCATTTTAGAGCTATGGTTTCTTTGGCAAATTTGCTTAGAATGACCCATAGAATAAGAATCACGATGAGCCTTTGGGTCGAAAAAATTTGACCCACCCTATGTGCATATATATATATATATATATATGCACATTGTGCATATATATATATATATATATATATATATATATATAAATATATATATATATATATATATATAAATATATATATAAATATATATATATATATATATATATATATATATATATATATATATATATATATATATATATATATATATATATATATATATATACCCTGCAAAAAATGCAACTGTTCCGGAATGTATCCGGGATCAGCCGCAAAGGAATATGTGACTAATCGCACTTTTGATCTCTTTATATGGAGTGAACTGTTCCCTTTTGTTCGAGCATGTCCAATGAAGAGACCAATTGTATCCTTTTATACCCGAACGGGAATAATATAGATTAGTATTGTTAAAAATTTTCATTCAATGCATTATAAATCAATTATATTTTCTTTTCAATTACTTGGCAATTTACCCATTTTTGCTCTTCGAAACAAAATTATTTATTTTCATTAATTGTATAATAATTCTCATGTAAAATAAAACTATTTTTTATTTCTTTTTTTACGGGTACAGAGTACAGATCAAACAATTTATTTTCATTCATTGCATTATAATTTCTAATTCATATATTTCAAATTTAAATGTACAAATAAAATTAACGTATTTTCTCTTCTCGGATTCGAGCCTGGGTACCCACAACATCATGTGTTTTGTTATCGTATATTCTAACGCCGTCGCTCTACCAGCTACGCTAATCTGGAACATGTCATTGTTAACTTAAAAGCGAATAACTTTGAAGTGTAGAAGATCTCTAAATATATGAATCAAGTTAAAAATTGATCCCGAATTACTCTCGCAAATTTTTTGCACGGTTTATATATATATATATATATATATATATATATATATATATATATATATATACATATATATATAAATATATATATATATATATATATATATACATATATATATAAATATATATATATATATATATATATATATATGTATATATGTGTATATGTATATATATATATATATATATATATATATATGTACATATATATATATATATATATATATATATATATATATGTATATATATATATATATATGTATATATATATATATATATATATATATATATATATACAGTGGGGAGCATTAATGAGTACATACTTGTACTTTCTCACTTCTGAGCGCATAGTAAAACAACAACAAAGTTGTGCAGGTTTTTTTATTTGTTTTTTATTTCTTATTTTATTTTTAATCTTACGGTATGAAAGAAGAAAAAAACAACAACAAATTCAAAGAGAAACCTGGAAAAAGCAAAAACAACATCTATGTACTCAATTTTGCACCTGCACTCTTTTATTAATTGATTTGCTAAAATATGAAAATTTACCATTAGTTTTAAAAATTTTTGTTGAAGTTTATAAACTTTATTGAGATTCTTAATTAATAATAGCTAATATCGCGTAGTTAAAGCGAATTTTTTGAAGAGTTCAGTTGGCATTACAAAGAAAAAATATTTATTTGATCACTTTTGCAATAGAATGAGAAAATTGTCGTTAGACATTGAAAATTCGATAGTGTCAATGACAGAAAATGGCTTTTCGTCACGAATTATAGCTAAAGAGTTGAAAATAAGCCAAAAGAACAAATTAAAGGCCGCAAAAAGAAATTAACAGATGCAGACCGCGGCTAATGATAAGAAAAATTAAAGAAGACAAAAATTTAACGCCGAAGACTGCAGTTGCAGCAATTGGGGAACAAGTAAGTCGATGGACAGAAAGACGGGCGTTACACAACATTGGTTACGTTGCAACGGTCAAAAAACCTAAGCCGGCGTCTGCTAAAAACGTGAAAGCTCGATTAAGTTTTGCGAGGAACCACAAAAAATGGACCATAGAGGACTGGAAGCGGGTGATTTGGTCCGACGAATGGAAGTTCAACCGTTTTCAGTCCGATGGGGAGCAGTATTGCTGGCGTCGTCCTGGTGAAAACCTTCAAAAACACCTTGTAAAAGAAACCATCAAACACGGCGGAGGGAACATCATGGCATGGCGCTGCTTTACTTGGTGGCATATTGGACCTTTGCACCGAATAGCCGGAATAATAAATAAAGAGAAGTATCGTGACATTTTGAAGACCCATCTTTCCGATTTTGTTAAGATGAGCGCTTATCCTGAGGAGGAAGTAGTGTTTCAACAGGATAACGACCCCAAATATACCTCCAAATTCGTGACAGAATGGCGCTCAAATCAAAGATTCGAGCTGATGAAGTGGCCTGCGCAAAGTCCTGACCTCAACCCGATTGAGAATTTATGGTCAATCGTGAAGAGAAGGTTGGGACAGTATTCAAAAGCCCCGCAAAACTTAGATGAACTCTGGCAGCGTGTGGAGAAGGAATGGAACAAAATTCCGAGTGACATTATTCAAAACTTGTTGGAAAGTATGCATAAACGTATAAAAAGTGTCATAAAAAATAAAGGGCTTTGGACAAAATATTAGACGAAAAAGAAATCGTTATAATTTTTCAAAAGGTGCAAAATTGAGTACATACAGGTTGTTTTTGTTTTTTTAAAAGTTTCTCTTTGAATTTGTTGTTTTTTTCTTCTTTCATACCGTAAGATTAAGAATAAAATAAGAAATATATATATATATATATATATATATATATATATATATATATATATATATATATATATATATATATATACGAAGGCGGTCCCAGTACTACCCGACCTAACAAAGAAAACAAAAAATGTTCTTTTTTTCTCAAAATAATCTCCTTTTATAGACTAGACAGACGGCAGCCTAATTCCGGATTACCGAGTTAATTCGAATTAACTCGAGCATTAACTGCAGCTAATCCGCATTAACTCTAAGAGGATTAGGGCAATTTGCTATGGCAACACTGCTGAAAATTTTCTATTGTGAATATTTCTCGACCATTTTACAAAATATTGTTAACAGTTTTCGACATGAAAAGCGTTGGCGAACAAATAAATCCAGCTGTCAATTACGAACTGTGAATGTCAATTTACAAATATCTGATAGTTTTCAGTTCACGTACTTCTTGTAGATTTTCTCATATCGAGAGTGACAGATGACAGAAATTGATAGTGATAGTAATGTAAGTGAGCAGACCTAATAAAACAGCAATCAGCCGGTTAGTTAATCCGCAATACTGCCGTCTGTCAGGTTAATATTTTATTCGGATTAAGTGCGCCGGTAATCCGGATTAACGCTGTCGTCTGTCTAGGATATTAGCTCTATACACTTTTCCCAGCGATATTCTATAGCTTAGATACGCTGTTTGTATATGAATGTCTAGCTCATTAAAATAGCCATCTACTTAAGACTCCACCACTTCATTGTTTGCAAATCTTCTACCACCAAGCCATTTTCTCAATTTTGAAAATAGAAAAAAATTGCAAAATCTTGCAAATAAGTTGCGTGCTAAAGCAATTCGATCTTTAACTCGTTGATTTTGGTCATCGCAATAGCGGATATGTGAACTGGTGCATTGTCTTGATGAAAATTTACTTTTTTTCCCCCAAATGCGGTCTTTTTTCTTTAATTTCATCACTTAAACGCAATAAATTAGCATAATACTCGCCGTTGATTATTTTTCTTTTTTGAAGATAATCGATAAAAATTATCCCTCGTGCATTCCAAAAACAGACGCCATAACCTTGCCTGCAGATGGAACTGTCTCCTCCTTCTTTGGACACGATTCTCCCCTTTTAGTCAATTGTTTTGACTGCTCCTTTGTCTCAGGTGTGAAGTGGTGGACCCATGTGTCATCCTCATGTCTTGAAGAAAGCTGGATACACAAAGAACCTCGATTTTGGTGCCACATGAATTAACAGTGAAAAATTAGATGAAAAATGGACCGAATTTACAGAGTACAGATGTAACAATTTATTTTCATTCATTGCATTATAATTTCCGATTTATATATTTCAAATTTAAATGTTTTTTGACATTTCGTGTTGTTGTTTTTGTTCTCTCTTATGTTTCGAAAGGCAATGAAAATATAAACAAGACCTGTTTAAAAAGATAAGAGCGTACTCCATTGCTTGCTATGTTGAAAACATTTGTTGTTGAGTAAATGTTAATCAAATCAAAGAAAATCGAATCATCTTACGCAGATTTAGTGGATGCCGTAGCACAGTGGTTAGTAGGTCGTGTGTTCAATCCCCGGCTGAAGCATAACTAAATTTAATATCGAAAAGATTTTTATTCGAACGGTATTCACCTGCCGGCAAGAATAGCCAATTTTGTCGGCAGTTACAATTTGCCAAAAATGCTTCTTAGAAGATGTCGCAATGTCACAAAGTTCTGCCGTTCGGAACCGGCTAATATAAGCAGGTCCGTTCTAATGCTGTCCAAATTTAACACGCACCACAGTATTGGAAGAGAAGCTCGGTGGTATCACAATCGGACTTTCTTGCCTAAGTATGTCCTCTCAGAGAGAGGGCAGCCATATAACCTAACCTGACCTACGCTGATCAAAATGTAAAAAAGAAGGCAAACAAATTAGTTTTTTTTTTTTGTTGCAATTATTTCAATGTTTCGTGAGATTTAGAGTTCAGTAATAACACATTACTTTGATTTATATAAGATATTTATTAAAATGCAAGTAATCAAAAAGAACAACTGCATACATTGTATATTCCACTTCACTAATCGAATAAACTTAAAAGCCGAAGTTGGCAGATTTTCGCACTCGGATACCTATTATGATTTAAAAAATGTATATAAACATATCAAAATAGTAATATGTTTTTCAACTGAAAATACAGAGAGAATGTTTGAGGAGTTTTTGGGGGTAGGTTATTAATGATATAAAATAAATTTGGTAACCTTGGTCAAAGTCAGAAGCATTTCAGTTCAGTCGAGTCACAGACACGGTGACAAAATTTGAAATTCTCCTTTTTGAGATTTAGTAGAAGTTGAAATCTTGATAAACTTAAAAATCAAATCATATTTCTGTGTAATTGATCTCAACTATGGTAAAAAAAACCAGGATTATTGAATCCAACTGGCGCTTTCATTTTGTTGCCACATCGCCTTTCCAACTATTTATTCGGTTGTTAGCAGCTCGGTTATGTGTGCGGTTTAGAACCCTCTGGAGGTCGTTGATGTTGGGGGTTCTGATCTAGACTCTTAAATGCCTCGTTAACCACGTAAACCTTGCAAAATTACTAGCTCGAAGAACAGCAGTCAAATTTTGAATGAGATGTGTCTTACACAAATAAGTAAGATTAAGCGAATAATTTAGTGCATAAATTTAAGCGAATGCAGAAAGCAACCTCGTTTAATGGACAACTCTTTGGCGTCAGTTTTAATATGTAGTACAAAATCGAATATTTTTGTCATATTTTTCATTTTATTTCCGTAAAGCACAGAACTTCGCGAAAGCTGCTAAAAAGTTACGTGATATGTATGATGAGGAAACCTTAAAAGAAGGACCGTGTATGAATTGGTTTGACAAATTTCTTTCCCGAGATTTTCACTAATAGGTGACACACGATCAGGTTGACCAGACGAGCTTGATGATGATCAAATTAAAGACATAATCGGATCGTCAGAATTCAAATATGAAACATACAGCGATTGAGAAACATTTAAAACATATGACTCATGATATTTGGATTCCAATCGGCAATTGCTTAGTTGTCAAACCAATATTTATATTTTGACATGCAACAAAATTAATTGATTTGTGAAACGTTTAATATTTTATTTTCGGGAAATGTTTTTGGTGATATTTTGATGTTGTCGTCTCCGAGTTCAGTCTGTTACGAGCACAGCTATTATCACAACTTTGGCTGCAGACGCCATCTTGTCGTCATGTTGCATTGCAGTGAATTTGTTTAGCACTGCCAAACACTTATTTTTTTTAAACTACATTCACATACGAGTAATTATCTAAATTTTTTACACTGATTACAATCAATTGTTACTGATTCCACAATTTTGACCGTTGTAAGCTAACTTCGATAATTATACTTATTTAGTAACTTATGTGGCCATTACAACCGAAAATTGATTTTTTAACCGCACCTAAAATTGCCAGCCAACTCTACTTCGCTAGCTGGCGCAAGTTATAAATTCCAAGCGCTGTTAAGTTCTACAGTACTTGGTCTTTCCACTGGAGGTTAGGTCTGCCTCTTCTGCGTCGTCCACCAGTGGATTCCGAATATAACACATTGTCAGCCGGAGCGTATTCTTCCATTCGCTCAACATGACCTAGCCAGCGCAGCCGCTATATTTTAATGCGCTTTAATGCGCAAATAGGTTCAAAGATCTTGCGTAGGACTTTTCTTTCGAAAACTCCAAGCATTCTTTCATCTAAGGTGGAAACTGTCCACACTTCGGTGGAGTATGTAAGGACACGCATGATGAGATACTTGTAGATTGTGGTTGTCGTTTCTCGAGAGAATGCTCGACTTCCCAATTGCTTACTTAGCCCAAAGTAGCATATGTTAGCAAGAGTGATCCTTCGCAATATCTGCAGGCTGACGTCATTACTGGTGTTGATGCTGGTTCCAAGATAGACAAAGTCCTACTTCAAAAGCGTAGTTGTCAACAGTGACGTGCTGTCCAAGACGCCGGGACTCTTTGTTTGTTGATACTAGATACTTCGTCTTGTCCTCGTTCACCGTAATACCCATCCGACGCGACTCTCTTTCCAACTCTGAAAATGCTGCACTGACTGCCCGTGTGTTCATGTCGATTATCTAAATATCATCGGCATACGCCAACAGCAAGACACTATTGTTGAGGATAGTGCCACTATGTCGTAGATCAGCAGTCGTATTATCTTCTCCATAATAAGATTGAAAAAGTCGAAGATTGAAGAAGTCTTAAACGGCGGGGAGAGGTCCTTCCCAATTTTGACTGCACAACGGGAATTCTGCAAAGACGAATTAACTTCGCGGGAACACCGAACTCAGACATTGTTATGTAAAGATAATCCCTTACCGGACTGTCGATAACGACTTTATAATCAACAAATAGATGTGTTGATCTGTTTTTCTTGGGTCTTTCCAGGATTTGGCGCAGTGTGAAAATCTGGTCGATGGTGGATTTACCAGGTCTGAAGCCATACTGATAAGGTTCAATCAGGTTGTTAAGGGTAGGCTTCAACATTTCACACAGTAGGCTCGATAGAACCTTGTATGCGATGCTAAGAAGACTTATTCCACGGTAGTCGGCGCAAATTGTGGGGTCTCCGTTCTTATGCACGGGACAGAGAATACTGAGCCTCCAATCATCTGGCATGCTTTCACCAATCTTTGATAATTATACAATAGAATTTATTAAACTGTATTAAAAATGTCTTTTACGATTGTTTTACTATTACTATATTAATAAATGATTAATCGAAAGGAGTGTTACAACTCAATTAAATCGTAAATTGAACGAAAATAATAGATTATCTTAATCAAATGATTAATCATTGCCAACCCTAGATAGCAGTAGCTTCTCAACCTTTAATGAGTTCGGGTTGCATCGCTCTGTTGCTGAAATATGTAATTCGTAGTCCAATTGTACTATGATTACGATATTATGATTTCAATCGTTTTGTTTGTATACTTGGGAATTTTTAAATCATTATTGGTATCTATATAAGTAACTCATAACTGTTACCGTAAACAAAAACTAACTTCTTTCAAGACAATTTAAGGTATTTAGTACGTACGGTAACGAACGTATTTTATAATTTTTTTATCGTTTTAAGTTGTGTATTTTACGTTAATTTATTTTAAATTGTATACCAAACTGATTACCTCGTATTATGCATACTAAATTGCACTTCATGACAAATAATTTTTAAGGGTTACAATTTATTAATAAGTGAATTGAGTGAAAAGGTTATGCGACATAGCGTTTATAACCAGATTATGCTGAATGAATTTTATTTATATCCATTGAGTTGTTGAAAGCTTTAAAGATTGATTTAAATATTTTTGTAAGTTTTTTGGGGAAAAATTAACTGGCGCCCAACTTGAAGGACCAAGGACCTACAAATGCTGAAAGAACATGCGAATCCTGGATGTACAAAGGAAGACTGACTGTCTTCATCTTTAATCTAATTAAAATTAAAAAGTATAAGTGATCATTTAAAAAAATTTCAAAGTGGATACTTTTTCAAAAATACTATTCAAAAAAATGTTAAAACCCGGTGTTCAAATGTTCTTTTGTTTTTCGAATCAAGTAAAATTACGTAATTTTTTCTGAAACTAAGCATTAACGATTGTTGCTGATTTGAGTGCTTTCAAAAGAATCCTGTGAAGAAATTTAATTTTCAATTTAAATAATTTTTGAGAAAAAGTTTTCGATATACAAAGTGTTTAAAATCTTAAGAAAAATACCCTTAAAAAAAAGCACGTGTTTGATATCGTGCTATTTACACAATTTTATGTTATTCTGTATACCTTTGTCGAATTAAATAAATTTAAATAAAATAAAGTTTATTTTCTATAACGACGATTGCTTTTGGCATGCGTATTGGTGAAGTGCGTAGAGTAAAAAATATATAAAAATTTAATTTTGTGTTTATTACGATCCTTATCAAGTTTTCTCTACTAAGCCTTTTAGTAAAAATAAATATTAGTTTAAAAAATGATTCTTAATAGAGAGCAGGGAGTAGAACCCATTAACGAGACGAACGGGCAGTTATCCGAACAGCTAAATCGTTTAACCTTGGCGATTAATCAATTGCAACCACGTGGCGTTGAACAATATTTACCTGTTTCGATTAACTCTTTGGTTGAAGAAAATAATTCCAGTTTAGATCTAGTAAAGTCTGGCGAAGCGCAGCTGAATTTGCCATTATTTATTATACCGAGGATTCGAAAAAATATATTGCAATGTGTATATTTCGAAACAAAATCATAGATAATCATGGATAGGTTAGATCAAGAATACGCCGATAAAAGGCCGTTATATGTACTGGAAAATGAGCTAAGTATTCTTAGGCAGGATAATCTATCTATTATCGAGTACTACAATAGGGTAGACAAAAAGCTACCCTTATAATAAATAAACAAATGACATATAGCGGAAATAGAGATATCATCACCAATTTAAACGAACGCGCTAGGGAGAACGCGTTTTTATATCAGGACTTCTTCACCCAATATGCGATATACTTTTCACTGCCAGACTCAAAGACCTTCCAACTGCTCTTGCAGTTGCTCAAGAACTCCAAACTAATCATAAACGATATGATTTTGCAGAAGCCTTTGCGATTGGAAATAATTTTAAACCCAATAGGCCAATAATGTCTCAATACAAACAAATAGAACACAATAACCGACCGCATACGAGTATACGTTTCAACCAAAATGCTTCCAATAGAAAAATTCCGATGGAAGTTGATAACAATACGATCTATTACAGGCAGCGTAATAATATTCCAAACCTACCTACTCCACAGCATCAACATATTAAAATTCCAGTTCAACCGGATACTATACCTAATTATATTCCTAAACCACAACATTTAAATCCCAATTTGCCAGTAGCATATAAGCGAAGTCGCGAAAAATTACATTCCGATCGTTCACGTTTTCAGAAACTACAAAGAGTAAATTATATGCCGGAAGAATTAGAAATTTTTTCGAGTGAAGAAGAAAACCTGAGTCGGAATATTGATTTTGAAAAAGAATATTATTACGAAAGCCCTCAAAATGACAATCATAACTACAATGATGATGTTATGGCGGAGTATGGTGACGAAATACATTTTTTAAACTAAAATCGCTCCTGTCGTTTATTACGAACAAGTGCAAAAACGGTCAGGAGCTTCGCATTTTAATTTTTAATTAAGAAACGTACCCCGTATTTTTCAAAGTTTATCTATGCACGTTAAATTTGCTTGCAAGTTATAATGATATCCATATGGAGAATTTCTCCTGAAAGGTTTGGAATTGGTGTTAATTTTTAATTAAGAAACGTACCCCGTATTTTTCAAAGAGCCATCGATGAAGTTTTACGCGAAGCTATAGGGGAATATTGTCATGATTATGTCGACGACATAATCATTTACTCTCCAGGTAGAGTTTCTGGGGTTTCTCGTTTCTGAAACAGGCATTAGAACTTGTCCGCACAAGGTTCATGCCATTATTAATTACAAGCCTCCGCAAAACTTTCCAGCGTTACGTTCACTTCTTGGTATATTCGGGTATTACCGACCCTTTATAAAAGATTATGCTGCCATCGTCAAACCTTTGACCGTTTATCTTCGCGGAGAAAACGGAAAAGTGGGTACGCGCAATTCAAAAAACGTGAAAATAGATTTTAATCAAGAAGCGCTTCAAGCCTTCGAGCGAATAAAGGAGATACTAGCTTCAGAGGATGTTGCTTCAATTTCCCGACTATAACCAATCTTTTGAGCTCACAACAGATGCCTCTTCTACAGCTTTAGGCGCGGTTTTGTCGCAAAAAGTTCGTCCAGTTACAATGATTTGGCGAACGCTCTCTGTCAGCAAACAAAATTACGCTACTAATGAACGTGAGCTACTTGCGATTGTATGGGCATTGAGAAAGCTTCGCCATTATTTGTACGGAATCAAATATAAACATTTTTACTGACCATCAGCCACTCATATTTGCAATGTCAGAGAAAACCCCGAACGCTAAAATGAAAAGATGGCGAGCGTTCATAGAAGAGCTTTCGCCAACTTTTCATTTGAAACTTGGAAAATAGAATATAACAATTTGAGTGAAGTTGCATCTGACGAAACTGTGCATAGCGAAGCATCTTTAAGTAAAGTGATTAAAACAGTCAATTGTCCTATTAACCAATTCAGAAACCAGTTAAAGGTTTCCATGTATAATTCCTTTAGCATAAATACTAAAATTCTTTTTAAAAAACTACCTCTACCACTCGGTTGCTACCACATTAAAGTGGTAGCAACCGAGCGCAATCGGGATCATCGTGGCTTACGTGGTATGACTTTCCAGACATAAAAAATTATTGAAATCAATAATAACAAATTGCAAGATATGTTTGGAGAATAAGTATCGACGACAACCCCCAGATCCTACAATAGGTAAAACACCAATTCCAAACCTTTCAGGAGAAATTCTCCATATGGATATCATTATAACTTGCAAGCAAATTTAACGTGCATAGATAAACTTTCCAAGTTTGCTATTGTAAAACCTATTATTTCAAGGTCTACGGTTGATATTAAATACGCTATGTTCGGAGTTTAATAAGCATTAAATATCGCTAAAGCCATTGTTTCTGATAACGAAAAAGCCTTCCACTCAAATACGATTAAAGTTTTACTAAGAGATAGTTTTTCAATAGACCAACTCTTTATAGCTACTCTTCACAGCGAAAGCAATGGTAAAGTAGAAAGGTTCCACTCGACTTTGTTGGAAATTAACTCCGCCAAAGACGGTCCCAAGCCCGGTTGAAAAAGGAGGAGGAAAGGATTGCTTGCAACCTAAATGGCTGCATAAGCGTCTTAGGAAGTAGGAGTGGGCGTAAACACCCTCCTCCTAAGCAAACAATCCAAAAAACCCTAATCCAAGGTGGAACAGCATACGCCGAGGGATGCATGGCTAAGAGGGTGCTTAGTCTTGAATATGCGAACTCCGGATACCTGGTGACCTCCGGTTTCAATTACATGCCTTCCTGTAGTACAAGGGCTCTGCCGTGGGTGACCTACAAATACTAACACTCGTGGGAATCTATATGGATATAGAAATAAAAAATGTAAATAAATAAACAAACGACAAATCAGCTGATGGTCTATTGTCTCGGACAGCTCGACTGAACCAGCCGTTGTGCTGGATAAACTCTCTTCGGCTGCGTGCAGTGTTGTTGGACAAGCACCTAGCCAACCCGCACCATCATCTACAGTGGTAGATGTTGTTGAGAAAAAATCCTCTAAGGCGATGGAGGCAGAGGGAAAAAAAATAAACTTCTTCTATGCTACCGCCGCAGCTTCCAGGGTCAAGTCAAAAGTAAATGGACTCTTTTGATGCCGAAACACTGGGAGGAGATAATAACAGCGTGATCTCAGAGAAATCGGGTTGTACTGGTATTGGTTCAGATTTGGAAAAATTGAACATCAAACCTGGCTTTCAAAATGACATCGGCAGAAAAAAGACGCTTCAAGCATGCTTTGGCAAGTGGCCACTCCAAGGAAAAAGCCATAGAGATTGCAAAAAGCGGTGCAACGGCGAAAAGAGACTTAATCAATGGGCCGTTTACAAAAGAACAATTGGTTCAAATACAGGAAACTGTCATTGATGTAAGTTTTGAGGGCCTAGCACACAGAAACGTGTGGTTACTGTTCCTATGCTCTAATGTCAATACTGCTAACTGGATGCGTCAGGACCTTGGCCTCATTAGAGAAAAATGTGGTATTGAAATGACTCTCGTTGAAGAATCTGAGTTTCCGAAAATGCACATAATCAGAGGCTTCTACCCTCAGAGCATTCAGCTCTCAGATGAGAAAATGCTCGCAACCATTGGGGTGCAAAAAAAACTCACAGCCAAACATTGGAAAGTGATTCAAAGGTCGACTGAAGGTTCGTTGCTCCATCTTGTCATTGCAGTGGATGATGAATCACTGAACAGGCTGTTAGAATACAAAGGCAAGATAGCTTATCGCTTTGGATATGCCTGTCTGATCCTGAAGAGCAACAATTGCGGAGGCAAAAAATTACAATACAGTTATTGAGGAGCCGAAGGGCACTGAAGAAAAGACTGTGGCCATATACGCAAGCAGCGCTGAAGGGCCTGCTAGAGACGTAAAGTCCAGTGAAGCAGAGGCAAATGAACCCTCAACCAGCAGACGCACTGGAACGACAAAACGCGGTTGGAGGCGAAAAAGGACGCAAGCCCATCGACGGTGCTGGGCACAGTATGAAGGTACCACAGCGTAATAAAGTCCAGAATACAGGTGCTCTAATGGACTATAGGGCCAACAAGGGTCCTAAGGCCACTAGGCTTAAATAATCACTAGTCAGGATCTAGTAACCATCCGTGTAGAGGTCTCAACGGGAAAAGAAGCACACGTTGTGACTCTAGCAACATACCTCTTTTGGAGGTGCAAGCACTAATTGAGCACTACCACACACACAATCTGCAGTTCGTGATTGGTTGCGATGTAAACGCACATCACCATGTCTGGGGGAACTCGGATACAAATAACAGAGGTGAGTCTCTCTTAAGTCTCTATAACAATATAAAAATTAGTAATAAATAGGCCTACATTTATTAATGCGATTAGAGAGGAGATGTTAGACCTCACTTTAACCAGTGCATACATTGAAAATTTTGTTAGAAATTGACCTGTGTCTGATGAGGCATCCTTGTCAGATCACCTACATATACGATTTACCAGGTAGACCTGGTAAAACAATACCATTACATCAATCTCAGTTTGCATACAACTTTAATTTTCATTTAAAATTGGTGTCGCGATGAAGGATTATCGATTAATCCGAGTAAAACCATTCTCGTTCCTTTTACAAACAGAGTAAAGTTGAACCTTGGTACAATAACTGTTGAGGGAACGATGTCCGTCCATCCATCTATCCGTCACTTGGCTGGTTCGCACGATAACTTGAGCAAATATTGAGCTATTTCGACGAAATTTGGCATAAGTAACCTATGACGAGCCTCGCTTACTTTTGATAGTAGCTCCCATACAAAGTAGCTGTACTTCTTTTAAATTGAAGCAGTTGTAACTTCGTCAATCTTCTGTCTAAGAGAACCATATTCGACGTATAGATTAATATGGTAGTCGGACATAAAATCAGTAAGCCACGCCCAATTCTTTATATGGCTTCCATACAAAGTCGAGGAAATTTAACAACAATTTTTTAACGGTATAACTTACAAACTATTTAGCGTGGAACAACGAGATTAAAAGTGTGGATTAGTATTATGAGATCAACTAGACTCACAAGAAACGGGCTTACCACGCCCACTGTTTATAGTAGCCTCCATACAATATGACTGAATTCCTTTTAAATTGAAATAGCTGTAACTTGTGCAATCTTCTGTTTAGAATAACCATAATTGACACTTATAAAGGGTGTTTTTTTTCGAGGTATAGAACTTCAAGTTGGCATTACTGTTCAAGATGGCGACCGATTTAACAGCTGTCAAGTGATTTATTCTCAGTTTGGTTTGGCAATTCATCATGAATAGACTCACGCCTGAACAACGCTTGCAATAGTGCATAATTGTCGTTGTTCCCGATTTTCATAAGCGAATTTTGTTTAGCGATGAAGCGCACTTCTGGTTGAATGGCTACGTCAACAAACAAAACTGCCGCATTTGGAGTGAAGCTAATCCCCAAGTGTATGTCGAAACACCGTTACATCCAGAAAAACTGACTCGTTGGTGCGCTTTATGGGATGGTGGAATCATTGGTCCGTACTTCTTCAAAAACGATGATGGCCAGAACGTTACAGTCAATGGTGATCGGTATAGAGCCATGATTACTAACTTTTTCATTCCTGAATTGAACAACCATGATGTCCAGGAGCTGTGGTTCCAACAAGACGGCGCAACATGTCACACAGCTCGTGCCACAATCGATTTATTGAAAGACACGTTTGGTGACCGCCTAATTTCACGTTTTGGACCTGTGAATTGGCCTCCAAGATCTTGTGATTTAACACCGCTAGACTACTTTCTGTGGGGCTATGTAAAGTCATTGGTCTATGCGGATAAGCCACAAACGCTTGACCATTTGGAAGACAACATTCGCCGTGTTATTGCCGATATACGGCCACAAATGTTGGAAAAAGTCATCGAAAATTGGACGTCCAGATTGGACTACATCCGAGCCAGCCGTGGCGGTCATATGCCAGAAATCATATTTAAAATGTAATGCCACAAGATTATCTTTCGAATAAATAAAATTCATGTCAATCGAATAATCCATCGTTGTTTTATTGCAATTTAAAGTTCTATACCTCGAAAAAAAACACCCGTTATTTATATGGTAGTCGGAAATAATAGTGTTTATAGTAGCCCCCATACAAAATGACTTTAAATTCTTTTAAATTGAAACAGCTGTAACTTCGCCAATCTTTTGTCGACAAGCAATAAGCAGTTCTTCCGGCAGTAGCAATTTGCCATGAAAAAGCTTCTAAATGAACTCTGTGAGAGAGCTCAGAAAAAATGATGTCGCAAGAGTTCTGCCGTTCGGAATCGGCTAAAATAAGTAGCTCTCTATAATACTATCCAAAAATTTAACACGCACACCAGTAATGGAGGAGAAGCTCGGCCAAAGAGATCTGCGGGGCATATAACCCCGCAGAAAAAGTGCCACGTCGCCCAAGCAAACGAAAAGATAGTGAATTCATAACACGATATGGTTTTTTTTTGTTTATTATTCTTAAGAGTCTTTCGTCGCCGTCAATTATATATAAGCATCTTTTTTCGCTATCAGTTCTTGAGCTTGCGTCTTTTTTTTACGTGTATATATATATATATATATATATATATATATATATATATATATATATATATATATATATCTACATATATATATATATATATATATATATATATATCTACATATATATATATATATATATATATATATATATATCTATATATATATATATATATATATATATATATATACCAGGCGTACAGGCTTAAATCCGCTCTTTTTCGGTAAAAAAAAACCCCATGGCTCGTAAACGTATGGAAATGGCTTGTTGAGTAACACCTGGTCCTCAACTTTTCTGGGTCTATTTTCATGCTTCTTGTCACTCAAGTCAAAATGGCCTTCTTTGCACCGACGAAACCAGTCTCTGCAAGTGGTTTCCGATAGCGCACTGTCACCATAGGCCTCCACAAACATTCGATGCGACTCAGCAGCAGATTTCTTCAAATTGAAGCAAAAAGTAAAGCTTCCCGCATATGCTCTTTTTCTGGCACGAAACTAGACATGATTATACGAGGAAAAATGTATGTTGTTGTATGAAATCATTGATGATGTTTACTAATTAATGTAAACAGATGTTGAACTCATAAGAAAAAAAGGATGCACAGTCGATAATAGCTCAATATGCTCACTAACGCCGTCTACGAGCAAACAGCGGATTTAAGCTTGTACACCAGGTCTTTTTAACTTTCGCGAAAAAAATTTCATTTATTTGCTTGCAGTGCGTTTTGAATGTGACACGTAATTAGAAACGTTGTATCTGGTTACATTTAAACTACAAAAATTTTTCATAATTTTGAAAATCAGATAAAATTATATATTTAAAAGAATAAAAAAAGTATTGTGAATATAATTTGAGCGTCCATAAGATAGTAAATATGGATAAAGCGAAGAGTTGTACTTAAAAACCTTAGAAAAGCAATAATTGAGCTTCAAGCCGCAAAATTTTCATATCAGGAAATTGCAAATCAAATGAAATGTTCGAAAGAGATGGTTTTCAATGCTATTAGCCATTTCCGAAAATATAAGACTTATATGAACGTTCCACGGAAGAATCGACCTCGCAAAACATCGAATTTCATCGACCAGAAAATGAAACAAATATCACAAATGGACCCAAGAAAAAATTCAGCAGCCATTCAACGCGAGATACATTCGAACTATGGAGTCTCCATATCAAAACGTACTGTTGCACATCGTTTGGTTGAATCTGGCCTTCATGGAAGAATCGCATGCAGAAACCTTTGGTGACGTCTAACCAAAGAAAACTCCGTTTGGAATACGCTGAACAACACGCAGCTTGGACTAAACACCAATGGAAATTTATAGTCTGGAATAATGAAACCAAAATCAATCGCATAGGTCCAGATGGTAGAATGTATGTAAGACGCCCAAACAATGCTGAACTTGACCCAAAATATGTGTCGCCGATCGTTAAGCATTGCAGAGTCTCCATAAATGTATGGGATGCTTCTCCTGGAATGGGTTGGTCCACTTTGTCGAATTGATGGTACTTTAGTGAAAGAAAAATATGTTGTTATGCTGCCATGGGCCGAAGAAAATATGCCCGTTATTTGGAGATTCCAGCAAGATAACGACCCAAAACATACGGCTAAATTAACCAAAAAATTAGTTGAGGGCAATTCAATCTCTTTTAAAATGGGCGTCATCGAGGACAGACTTAAATCCTATAGAACATTTATGGAATGAATACTTGAATTGTTTAACTTATTTCGTTTCTTTTTGTGTTACTGAATGAATATATATGTTATTAAAATGCTTATTGGCAAGAAAAAATAGTTTTAAATTACAAAATACAAAATATTTTTTGTGTAGCCGTTTCTAATTAGCTGACAACAGTTGTAAAAAAAAAAAGAAATATATATATATATATATATATATATATATATATATATATATATATATATAAAGCCCCAAAGGGCTTATTGGCCGAGCTTCTCTTCCATTACTGTTGTGCGTCTTAAATTTTGGACAATATTAGAAGGGACCTACTTATTTTAGCCGGTTCCGAACGGCAGAACACTTGTGACATCACTTTTTCTGAGCTTTGTCACAGAGTTCTTTAAGACGCTTTTTCATGGCAAGTTGTTACTGTCGGAAGAATTGCCAATTGCTTGCCGACAGGTGGGTACCGTTCGAAAAAAAAGTCTTATCGATATTAAATTTGTTATGCATCAGCCGGGGATTGAACCACCGACCTACAGATCAGAAGGCGAACACACTAACCACTGAGCTACGGCACCCACTATATATATATATATATATATATATATATAAATATATATATACACATATATATACATATATATATATATATATATATATAAATATATATATACACATATATATATATATATATATATATATATATATATATATATATATATATATATATATATATATATATATATATATATATATATATATATATATATATATATATATATATATATTACAATATGTATATACCCTCAAGTAGTACATTGTATCCATTTCGCTTCTTACGAAAACAACGTATGTAAAACAGTTGTCGCTTATTCCTAGTCGCGCTTTTAAGTTGATACTAAAAACCTCTAACTTATCTTTAAGTACCGACTTAAGAATTCCCTCTATTTATAGTCGAATTTTTAGCAGTGGCAACAAGTAACCGATTTATAAAAAGCTTGCAAACTTTCAGGATAAACAAAAATTAAATTTGTGATGAAACACTAAAAAATTCGACTATGAATAGAGGCAATGTACACAATGTATATGTTTTTAATCAACGCATATTCCAAAATCTAGTATCATGAACCAGAGCTGTTAAAGTGTGAACTCATTTTCACTTTTAATTCTTTTATTTAAATTTTGAAAAGCTGCAATCTTTTTTTTCTAGCATTCAGTGTGTGAAATCTTTAGGCTGATAAATATGAATGATTTCTATTCGTTTTCAATTCATGAATTGAAAATCCTAAAGAATTCACACAGATTTGAAATTTTGATGAATGCAGCCGCAGATGGCTGCAGCCTAAAAAGAATGGGAGTGGCGATATCCATTCAGTAGGAAGCTGAGAGCCTTTCTTCTTCTTCGCGTTTTGTTGTTTACAAAATATTTGTATGGTTGTTGCATCTTTCATTTCTGGGTTGCCATTGGCTTATATTAAATATAAAGAATGTATTATATGCAAAAATTATAAAAGTTTTATTTTGTATTACAACTTTTTTGTTTGTTCTTACGTAATCGTTTTAATAAATTAAGAAGTAACGACTAGCATGTTTGTTCCTGGTAGTTTGACCTCCTTGAAGAATTTTACGTATAAATACGCATATTTACGTATAATGCGTAGATATACATTGATCCATTGATTCCTTTTCAAACGTGAATTTCTTCAAAGTGAATCTTGTGAGATAAATTTAAAAATGTGTTTAAAAGAAAATGAAAATTTAATTGATTGTGAGAATTCTTAATTGCAAAGTCAACATATCGTTGAAGAATGGGAATAACTATTCGATATTTGGTTTGATAGTCCTATCTCAGAAAAGTCTGCGTTAGAGGCATCAATGTTAAAGTCATCACCAGAAGTACAGTACGAGCCTCAACAAGCTGTTGTAAACGCTATTTTATATGACAAATTTTTTCTATCATATTTGTATTAAATTGTATATAAATTGAGCAGCTCGATTCAACAGAATACTTCAAGAAAAGAAGGGGAATTCTTGTGCGTTGTTGCATATGCAATACAAAACTGCAGGGTACTGTGCGAATTACATCAAATTTATTTATGTGAATAATAACAGCTGATTGGGTTTGTCATGGTATAATAACTCAAGGTAGAGCCATTGGGGAAAGTTCTCATAAATGAAGGAGAAAAAGTAAATAAAAGAACAACAAACACATGGGAAAAGAAGAAGTTGAAAAAAACACACTTGCTTGACACTATATAAAGCCAGTATCTGACATATGACGCATCCAAGAGGAATTTTTGTAGTTGGTCTACCTTCATAATAACTCCATGGGTTTTGTTCCAAAGCAGCTATGCTTTTCATTGTAATAAATAATATCATATTTCCAGAATTTCAGAGTTTAAAAGAATTATAATATTGAATGAATTCATCATATTTTTAAGCTTTTCAAGAATGGGATTAATATATTTCAATTCCCACTCTTTACTGAATGGGAAAGTGTGATAATTTTAAGCTTTTGCGAATGATGAATGGTTCGTCTGTCATTCTTTAATGAATTCGAGGCAAAAGAGTGCAGCCTCGTTGATGCAGCTTTTAAATGAATTAAGGGTGAGTGAATTCCGTAATGATTCAATCCTTTTACAGCTCTGTCATGAACTACTACAATATCCAAAATTTTGGAATTGGCATCGCAAACAATTTAATGCGTTAATGTACGAATATGTAAAATTTATTATTATAACTTGATATAGAAATACGCACTTGTACATTTAAGGAAAATATCATTTCTTATTTCGGAAATATCACGCCACAACGCTACTACATTTCTCGTTGGACATTTGATGCGGACGTGGGTGCAACCAATAACACGGAAAAATTATGTTTTGCTTCATTCATTTGGTCCTCTTTACCTCTTTACTGGAAGATTTAATGAAATTTGACTTATATTTTTGATAACTCTGCTTACAGTTACAGGCAGTGATAAACCATGAAAATCAGCTAAAAAATCATGATTTAAGTTTAAATATAGAAGGAAATCGATGTATTACATCGCCGACATTTCGCCCAAAAAAAAAAATTAAAATTAAAATGGATCAATACGTTTAGTGCAAATTTTACTGCGCCTCATTAAGTTAGTCGTCCACAATCTCGATATCTTCAAAAATATCTAAATCATGTTAATTTTGCGCCATACTTGTATGTTAAAAAAATTTTTTTGTTTGTTTTGCCTTTTCACATACAAATGTCTTTTTGGCATCGACTTAGTAACGACTCGGGCTGTTACTAAATTTTTAGTTGGAACAGTTGCAACTAAGCAGATAAGTCGACACTAAATCATTTGTGAATGACTTAAGTAGTAGCTTAAATAAAGCATATACTAAAAACGACTATTCCTTGAGGAAGTTTACTGAAAAACTTTTTTGTAAATTTGTGCTGGTACTATAATGTCAAATTGAACGTGAATGCGAATTTTAAATTAAATTTTCCGTTACTTCTGTTAAGGAGTGGTACAGGGAGAAAAAGAAGCAGAGAGACGTCTTTTCAGGCGGTAGAAGAGGGAGTTGGAAAGACGCGAGTGTGAGGAGATAGAGATGTGTACCGACAAGAATGAGACTCGAAACTTCTTCGAAAAGATCAAGCGCCTGAGTGGCGGTTTAAATCCCGGAGCCTCTTCTAGTCGTGATGGAAATGGGAATCTGATTACAGATGTCCAGAGTGTACTGAGCCTATGGAGGGAACACTTCTCCACGTTACTGAATGGCGATGATACGAACAATTCCGCCAGTGGAGGAGATTGCCCGATAACCCCAATTACAGATGATGGTGTTGATGTTCCACCACCCGACTATGACGAGGTTGGAACTGCCATTTTGAGGCTGAAGAACAACATAGCTGCAGGTGCTGATGGCCTGCCTGCTGAGTTGTTTAAGACCAGAGGCGATGAGCTGCTCGCCTGCATGCACCAGCTCATAAGCAGAATATGGTCGGTTGAAAGCATGCCTGATTAGAGGCTTAGTGTTCAACCTTCCTCTACTAGCTGTCAAATTTCATGGCATTTGGTTGACATTTAATGTTTATTGACATTCATTTTACAAAACACGTGTTCGTTTGATGTTGAAATTTTAACATGGAGCAAAGAGAAAAAAAAAAACTGTCGTATTTACCTGATTTGGCACCGTTCGACTTCTTGTTGTTCCCAAAACTGAAATTTAAGTTGAAAAGATGCTTTTTTATGACATTCAGAACATACAACGGGGTTCGACGAGGGCACTGGAGGCAATTCCGAAAAATGAGCTGGAACACGCGTTTGATTCACTATTAAATCGATGTAACAAGTGTATTGAATCAGGAGGAGAATATTTCGAATAAATATACCGAAAAATTAGCAGATATCGTGTTTTAATTGTGTTTTCTAGAGGCAGTCTTAATACATAATTGTCGCAACTTGTATATATATATATATATATATATATATACACATATATATATATATATACATATATATATATATATATATATATATATATATGTATATATATATATATATGTATATATATATATATATATATATATATATATATATATATATATATATATATATATATACATGCTGCACGGTGCATGTGGCACCGTCCTGTTGAAACCAAATGTCAGCCAAGTCCAGCTCTTCCATTTGGGGCAAAAAATGTTTGTAATAACCGCACGGTAGCGCTCGCCATTCACAGTAACGTTCCTGCCTTCGCCGTCTTTGAAAAAGTACGGCCCAATGATGCCACGGACCATAAACCACACAAGTGCATTTTTCGGGATGCATTGGCAGTTCTTGCAATGCTTCTGGCTGCTCTTCACACCAAATACGGCAATTTAAAGTATCATTCAACCTATACATTCAACCAGAAATGAGCTTCGTCGCTGAACACAATTTTCCGAAAAAAAAAGAAGAGCTTCATACAACTTTGGCAGCCAAAAGTTAGCCCATGTGGTAGGTCATGTTGCTTCAGTTCTTGCACCAACTGTATTTTAAAAGGTTTTACACCCAAATCCTTCCGCAAAATTTTCTGCGTAGTGGAGTAACAGAGGCCCAATTACTGCGAACGGCGTCGAATCGATAATTCATGATCATCAACAACATTGGCGGATACAGCTGCAATATTTTCCTCTGTCCGTACTCTACGTATGCGTGGTGGTGGTTTAATGTCCAATAATGTAAATTTTGTGCGAAATTTAGTCACAAGATTCGGACTAGCCGCCCAAACTGACAATAAATTTGCTGATTTTATTTAATATATTTCTTTTAACAGAGAACAGGCAAGCAAGGAAGGAGACACACAATGCAATATCACATTTTGGAAACAGCCAATAGCTGAAGTAAGTAAATTGTTTACAATTTATTTTTGTTTTATTATATTGTAGCTATGGCGGCCTTCCTTTGAATACATACGCAAGTTAACATAAGAAAATTGAAAGTGCTGTTTTTTTATTTAAATGGAAGTATGGTTGATATGGAAAAATATTGATACCATTGCCGTGATTTTAATGTGTTTAATTTTTGTGTTAAAATGCAACTGATGGTTAGTGCTTCAATTAGCAAGTGTACTGCAGTCGAAAATGAGCTAGAGCATAAATTCGGCAAAAGTGAATTGTGGTCACATGCAGTCTTTGTTGCAGTGCATAGAATCTTGTGTGATCATATTTGGCGAATTTATTGGTATGGAATGTGTTATATGTTGTGAACATTATAAGTTTACAGCGGTCGAAAACTGTATTTTTTACACTTGCATACACAACAAATAAGCCTAATCGTGTCAGCGACTCCCCGGTTTATTATAAATTTATAATATCAATAAATTCAATATATAAATTGTTTTGATTAATTTAAATTTAAATTTTTTCATTTGCAGTTCGTTGGAGGTGTAATATACATTATTTACTCAAAAGAGGTTCAGGCCGTATAGATATATCATTACTATTATTATTATTATTAATGTTACTATTGTTATATCATGTTATATCATTATATGTTACTATTAATAATATTAATATTAAAATATTACAAAATAAAGAATTTGGCATTTTAAAAATGTGTTTGAAAATTTTAAGAATATTTTAAAATGATTATTAAAAATACAACGGTAAATACATACGGTATATTTATACGAAATATTCTCCTCCAGAATCAATACACTTGTTACATCGATTTAACAGTGATTCAAACATTCAAAATCCAGCTCATTTTTCGGAATTGCCTCCATTGCCCTCGTCGAAACCCGTTGTATGGTCTGAATGTCATCAAAAAAGCATCCTTTCAACTTCAATTTCAGTTTTGGGAACAAAAAGAAGTCGCACGGTGCCAAATCAGGTAAATACGGCGGGTGATTCAACACACAGACCTGATTCCGAGCCAAAAATTGACGAACAATGAGTGCTGTGTGTTAAATTTAATGTTAAAATTTCAACATCAAACGAACACGTGTTTTGTAAAATGAATGTCAATAAATATTAAATGTCAACCAAATGCCATGAAATTAGTAGAGGAAGGTTGAAGCTTCAAAATGCATGTACTCACACATAGATGGCGCGCTTGGTTGCTGAGATATGGTTCAAGTCTTAATACATATTTGTCGCACCATGTACACATAATATACATATAGCGACGACAATACCGTCGCAAAACGGCCGCCTTGCGGTCCACCGTTCAATATACCATTGCATAAACTGCGATCTTAAATTTATACTGCAGCCCACATTACGTGAAAGTGCGTCTTTGGCATTGAATAGCGTTGATAGCACAAACTGCTTCAAATTTCTGAATTTTTTTCCCCGAAGCCTGGCAGAAACATACACAATTTGATTGCATTCTGGTAACTGCAGCAGCCAAATCAGTGCACAAACGAATTTTGTGTTTAGGATCATTGTCCTGTAACAGAAGCCAATCGCATTTGCCTATGCCGTAAAACTTACTCGCTCATGGCTAATAGAGCACGGTGATACAAATCGCACATACGAGGGCGGTCCCAGAACTATCCTACCTGACATACAGTAGTGGCAGTAGTTTGAAAAACTTTACTTTGGTTAAAAGCGGCAACCTTATAAAACATATGTTTTAGGTTTCTAGGTCCCACGTTATTTAGTATTTTTTCTTTTGGAGCCATCGAAAGTTAACGACCTCAGTGAATTTATAAATATGAGAAAAATTGTCACCGTTATGTAATTCAATACTTTGATTTAAAAGTTTTTAGTCCAACGAATATTAAAGCCGAACTAGATTCTACTCTGGGGGAGTCTGCTCCTTCGTTTACGACTATAAAATATTGGGTGGCAGAGTTTAAACGAGGTCGTGCGACCTGCCAAGACGAACACCGTAGTGGTCGACCAATTGAGGTGGCCACGCCAGAAACGGTTAAGAAAATCCACAAAATGGTATTGGATGATCGCCGGCTGAAAGTGCGTGAGCTAGGTGAAATGACAGGCATTTCAAAAGGTGCTATACATCGTATATTAACCGAAAATTTGGATATGAAAAAGCTGTGTTCAAGATGGGTGCCGCGTTTGCTCACAATAGAACAAAAACAACGTCGTGAAAATGTTTCTATAGAGTGTTTGGTGATGTTTCAGTCATAAAACCGAGTTTTTCCGTAGATTCGTAACCATGGATGAGACACAGTCAAAACAGTGAACTGAAAGGAGAGAATCGTGTCCAAAGGCGAAGAATTGCTTCAACTCGCACGTTATTCTCCAGATTTAGATCCTTCAGATTATTTTCTATTTCCAAATTTGAAAAAATGGCTTGGTGGTGGATTATTTGCAAACAATGAAGAAATGGAATCTGCATAGATGACTATTTTAATGAGCTAGACAGTTTATACTATAAACTATATCGAAGCTATAGAATTTCGCTGAGAAAAGTGTATAGAGCTAAAAGATTATGTTGAGAAATAAAGAAAAATTTGTTGTTTTCTTTGTTAGGTCGGGTAGTTCTGGGACCGCCTTCGTACGTTCGTCAGTCAGTACTCCTGTGAATACGATCAATGTACCACAACCTACTTTACAAAAGACACCGTAAACATGAAGCTTCCTTTGGTTTGCATCACTGTGCGCACCACCGTAATTACGATTTTTTTTCAAATATATTGTGAATGAGTGGATGGATTTAAAAACCTTTCACAATAGTTGTAGGTTTTAATGAAATACTTAAAATAAAAAAAAAAAATTTTAATTACTAAAAAAGTTACAAATTCCCTACAGTATCAAAAATGATACTATAGGGTGTTTTATTTATGACCTTCAAGATAACTTCATAGTAAAATTTCTATTCATTGAATATTTGAAACACGGGGATTCCCATTTTACGCGTTATTGAACTTTAGCAATTTAGATTTTGCAGTAGCAAATGCAATAAAAAATATTAGTCTTGTGGGTATCGTGGAACTTAAAGCATTACTTGTGTAGACAAGTGTTTGAAAAAATAAAATATATTAATATAAATTATCTTGATGTTATATTACAAGAAGAACTCTCGCAATGATGACGAAGCGGGTTTCGAATCAGATGATGAGTTATTTGAGCCCAGTCCTGAAGGTCATTGTGAAATAAACTCTAGTATGAATACACCCTATGCCAAATCAATCGACGATTTCGATTTGGATGTAGAGGAACGTCGAATTTAATCAGTTTACAGTGATGAGCCAATATTTCATTCCAGAGATCAAACAATTCAATACGAGTTAGAACTAGCCGAGTCTCAAATAAGTTTCTGCATTTTAGTTATTTTGGCTACCAATTGAAATCATAATTCTAAAGTACACTAACCTATACGGCGTCCGAAAATACAAAGAGAAATGGATCGAACTTGATGCTGTGAAGTTGCGAGCGTATGTTGTATGCTGGGGTCTTTCGCTCGAATGGCGAGATTTTGAAAGAATCGTGGGATGAAATGACCGGTCGACCTATTTTTAGGGCTGTAATGAGTCGATCTGATTTCGAATCAATCACAGGCAGTATACGATTCGACGACTAAACGGCTTGAAGTCCTTGAAGAATGGAAAAAAAACTTGCAGCAATTCGTGAAGATTTCGATATTTGGAACTAGTGCTTGAAGGAATGCTACAACCCTCTTAAAAATGTTACGGAGCAACTGGTTTTGTTCCGCGGCAAATGCCCATTTACGCGGTATATTCCGAGCAAGCCTCAGGGTCAACGGGTAACGCTCGAATTGACGGAAGGTCTGGCTTGCCATAATATCATAACGGACAATTTCTTCACGTCGGAATCAGTGGCTACCGAATTGCTCAAAAGAAAACAAAATTTGTTGGGCACTGTTCATAAGAATAGAACATTTGAAACCAGTCGGTAGTACCTAATTTTATTTTGATAATAAAAATAAAATTTATCTATGCGCTCATACTTATACCAAAAATAGATCGCATTGTAATATCGTTGAGCACCAAGCATATGGCTAATAAATATCAACGGAGCAGGCCTCTAAACCGCAGATGATCCTGGACTATAATAAATCCAAATCAGGTGTCGATACATGCGACCAAATGATAAGAACTTTTTTGGCTAAACGTGATGTTTGGAGGTTCTTTCGTATATCCTGGATATTTCTGGTATATATGCCTACATAGTATTCAGAGATTCATTCGGCTTTTTCTGACAAAAGAAGTGTTTTTCCACACGAGGTTGCAGGAGAGCTTGTGAAACCGCATATAGAGCGTCGTATAAAGCCCAGCGCAAATGCACTAGCAATAATAAAAAATTAAGTAAGATGCGAAATGGCGATGCGCCTTCCACCAGTCAAAATAGTATCTAATTTGATACTAACAGGAAAGTAAGGTAATAAGATCACAGGGAGGGTAAAAAAAATAGGTTGAAAATTACGGGCGGCAGGTGGAAACAGACGCTTTTTATTACTTTGATTTGTATATGCATATAAATCAGTGATAGGCATATCATATACAATTGTTAAAGTTCCATTCATACGTATTCTTACGCTCTTTCATGTAATCGTTGCCGAGACAGCAAGGAATCCACATCACGCATGGCTGCATCGCTTTGTTTCTTGAATGCAAAGATTTCGGACATTTAATGCTTTTTGCGGTGTGTCATTTAAAAAAACAGGGAATATACTATTAAAAGACATTTTGATTCTTTTTATAAGGTATGAATTTTTATTTGAATTTCTACTATTTAACGTGGGTGAATCCAAAAGAATTTTTGGCGTCTTTACTTTCCATTGGAATTTTCAATATTTGACGTGGGTGAATCCAAATGAATATTTAGCTTTTTTACTTTTCATTGGCACTTCCAATATTTGAATTTTTATTAGAATTTTCAATCTTTGACGTCAGTAAATCAAATGAATTTTAAGCTTTCTTACTTTTCATTGGAATTTCCAATATATGCATTTTTATTTGAATTTCCAATGTTTGACGTGGATGGATTCAAACAAAATTTTGAATGCTTTTTTATTACATATACGTACATATGTACATGTACATATATATTTGTTGTTTGTTCCTATTGAAGACCTCAATTTTCTACTGGTTTACTCATACGGAGCATTTCCCTTGTGCTCTCCAACACAGCCACAGTTTAACTTTTGCCTATTATCGATATAGATTACTACTCTATAGCTTTTGCTTGCGAACTTGCATTTTCTGAGTTCGCTGAACATAAACATTTAAGTGCATGCATATGTGTATGCACACATTCTATGCTGCTCATACACAAGCGTGAGCTTATTTTAATTTCTCTTTTGCTTTTTTAAACATGTTTTTAATCTAACCTAAATTTTTTTTTAGCTTATAATCTTTGTAATTTTCTACGTTTAAAATCAACAAAATTGGTTGAGATTTACGGATGAAATGGATGGAATTGTCTATTACGAGCTGCTACAACCTGGTGAAACGCTTAATTCTAAACTCTTTTGTTCTCAACTCGACCGCTTGAAGAAAGAAATCGAAGAAAAGCGACTAGAATTGGCCAACAGAAAAGAAGTTGTGTTCCATCATG
>OY978525.1:51108928-51113928 GCA_963854835.1 Megamerina dolium
GAGACTTTTAGAAACACCCACTCGGGTCGAACCTTATAAACCAATCACGATAATTCTCAATGTAGACTGTAGTGAGTCCCTTGATATTGTTAAATCTATTCCAGAGTTTAACGGTGATCCCTCAAGATACGTTTCGTGGCGCCAAGCCGCCACAACTGCTCACAAACTTTTCGAAAAATATAAAGGCAGCTCACGTTATTATCAAGCAGTTGCTATCATGCGAAATAGAATTGTAGGTGCAGCTGACACTGTCTTGAGCTCATATAATACAGTCCTTAATTTTAAAGCGATTATCGCTCGGCTAGATTTCTCTTATGGAGATAAACGCTCAATTTTCACACTGGAGCAGGAGCTTTCTACTCTCAAGCAGGGAACAAGATCAATCGTGAGTTTATATGATGAAGTAGAACAAAAACTCACATTGATAGTCAATAAGGTAATTATGACAAACGAAGGCAACCAGATGTTGGTAGAATCTCTGAACCAGAAATACAGACAAGATGCCCTTCGGGTATTCATATCTGGGCTCAGACGACCCCATTGTGACATTCTGTTCTCATGCAGGCCTTCACCACCTAAATGCACCTGCAGAATCCACCTATATTCCAAAGATTGAATCACCTAAATCAAGAAGAGCAGTACTCCCAAGAAGAACAGAATTCAGGATCATATGATGAGATCACAACTGATGAAACTGGTGAAACAGTTGTACAAGACGAGATAAATTTTTTAGAGGAACATCCCTCCTCTCATACGTCGAGAGATATATTGGGGGAAAATTAATTAAGTTGTTAATAGATACCGGTGCATCAAAGAATTACATAAAAAATTTAGAAGTCTTAAAATCAATAAAACCTGTCAGGAAACCATTTTTTGTCAAATCAGTCCATGGAAATTCAGTAATAAATTCAAAATGTTGTATTAACCTTTTTAATAAAAACGCGTGTTTCTTTATCTTACCTGAACTAGAAACTTTCGAAGGCATAATTGGCCTTGATTTCTTAAACGAAATCAATGCTCAGATTAACCTGAAGAAAGGGGTTTTAGTACATAACAATGGAAGGGAGATTTTAAAGTACTTTTATTGTAAGGAGGTTAATAACATTTTAATAGCCCACAAACACATCCGAAGTGCACCAACCTTAGAAAAAAATCTTAATGAACTTTTAGAAAACTATAAAGCCGTTTTTGCCGATCCAGACGAAGCGCTGCCATACACCACAAATGTAGTAGCAACCATCAGAACTATAGATCAGGAACCGATATACTCAAAATCCTATCCTTATCCACTCGCCTTATCCGAATTCGTTAACCAAGAAATTGCGGAACTACTCAAAAATAAAGTAATCAGGCCTTCCCGATCTCCTTATAACAATCCACTTTGGATTGTGGATAAAAAGGGATTTGACGGTCTCGGAAGACCGAAGAAAAGACTTGTCACGGATTTCAGGAAACTCAACTCGAAAACAATAAGTGACAAATACCCTACTCCAAACACTTCCGTCATTCTTTCAAACCTAGGCAAAGCAAAATACTTTACCACTATTGATCTTAAATCAGGCTTCCATCAAATTAACTTGGTAGAAAAAGACAGGGAAAACACTGCGTTTAGCGTAAACAATGGAAAATATGAATTTTGTCGCCTTCCATTCGGATTAAAGGACGCCCCAAGTATTTTTCAACGGTCAATTGATGATGTTTTACGAGAAGAAATAGGGAGGAGTTGTCATGTTTATATTGACGACATTATAATCTTCTCCGATACAGTAGATCAACATTTTAAGGATATAGAGATAATTTTGCAGAAACTATACAAAGCGAATATGAGAGTATCACCCGAAAAATCTAAATTCTTCCAGGAGTCCGTAGAGTTTCTAGGATTTGTGGTATCCCAGAAAGGTATTAAAACATGTCCAGATAAAATCAGAGACATTGTAGAATATAAGGAACCTAGAACTCTGAGAAGCTTAAGGTCATTCTTAGGATTAGCTGGGTACTATAGAAGATTTGTTAAAGATTATGCTCAGATCACGAAACCACTTACGAAGTATTTGCGTGGAGAGAATGGACACATTGGTAGTAGATATTCAAAAAATATTCCAGTGAACTTGGACAAAGAAGCGCTCGAAGCATTTATAAGAGTAAAGCAGATACTGGCCTCAGAAGATGTACTGTTATTACAGCCTGACTTCAGTAAACCTTTTGAGCTTACAACTGATGCCTCCTCAACAGCTTTGGGTGCTGTACTTTCTCAGGATAGTAGGCCTATAACTATGATTTCAAGAACACTGTCACCCACAGAAGAGAATTATGCGACCAATGAGCGTGAATTATTGGCTATCGTTTGGGCCTTACAAAAATTGCGAAACTATCTGTATGGCGTGAAAAGCCTCCACATATATACTGACCACCAACCACTTTCATTCTCAATATCCGAGAAAAATCCAAATACTAAAATTAGGCGATGGCGAGCTTTCATTGAGGAGTTCATTCCGAAATTCTTCTATAAACCCGGCAAAGATAATGTTGTCGCGGATGCATTATCCAGGCAATACGTTAATAATTTAGAGGACGACTTAGAATCCATTAGCTCTGTAGGTGCAGATTTTGGATCGGATACCAGATCAGATACGGAAACTGCATCAGAAGGACAAAGTCAAGGACCAGGGGAATCTCAAAACTCAGAAATAGAAACCATTCATAGTGAAGAATCCCTTACGGAAATAATTAGGACAGTACAAAATGCCGTAGATCAGTGGTTAGTGTGTTCGCCTTCTGATCTGTAGGTCGTGGTTCAATCCCCGGCTGATGCATAACAAATTTAATATCGATAAGATTTTTCTTTGGAATGGTACTCACCTGTCGGCAAGCAATTGGCAATTCTTCCGACAGTAACAACTTGCCATGAAAAAGCTTCTTAAAGAACTCTGTGACAAAGCTCAGGAAAAGTGATGTCACAAGTGTTCTGCCGTTCGGAACCGGCTAAAATAAGTAGGTCCCTCCTAATACTGTCCAAATTTAAGACGCACAACAGTAATGGAAGAGAAACTCGGCCAATGAGCCCTTTGGGGCTTTAAGTGCCACATATTTATTTTTTTTTTTTTTTTACAAAATTCTGTAAATTGTTTTAGGAATCAAATCATTCTAAATAAGACCAATACATCAGAACTCACAACCGAAAAGGTATTCAAAAAACAGATCAGGCATTTAATAAACTTTAGCACCATTAACGAAATATACCCTCTTTTGAAAGATGCCGTGAATCCGCAAGTAATAAACTGCATTCACTGCGATTTGCACACCCTAGGACAAATTCAAAACGAAGTTGTCAAACGCTTCCCTTCGGCTAAATTCCGCCATTCGGAAAAGATTGTAATCGACATACATAATCCTAACGATCAGTCCGAGATTCTTATCAGTGAACATAACCGAGCACACAGAAACATCCAAGAAAATAGAAATCAAATTCTTGAATATTACTACTTTCCAAAAATGTCAAGGAAATTAAAAGAGATTGCCCTTAACTGTAGAACATGCAAAGAAGCGAAATATGACAGACACCCCACAAATAATCAGATTGGCAAGACACCAATCCCAGCTCACCCTGGACAGATCATCCATTTGGACATATTTTCTACTGACAGGGTCCATTTCATTACTTGTATCGATAATTTTTCAAAATATGCCCTTACTTTCCCCATAGAGTCGCGATCCATAGTAGACATAAAAATACCAATGTTACAAATCATGAATTTCTTCCCGAATGCCGAAACAATAGTGTGTGATAACGAAAAATCCTTCAATTCGGAAACAGTAAAATCCTTGCTAAGAAACAATTTCGGAGTATCTTTATTTACCGTGCCCCCAGCACACAGCACTAGTAACGGTCAAGTAGAAAGACTACATAGCACACTTGGCGAAATAGCTAGATGTTTAAAGAATGAGGGACAAATCTCAGACACCAAAGACCTTGTTCTCATCGCTAACTCTAAGTATAATAACACTATCCATTCAGTAACAAATTGCAGACCCGTATATATAATCCGCTCTCTTCCAGAAGAAAAAAAGGAATACGTTATAAAAAAACTGACCGAGATTCAAGAAAAGGACCTTCAGTATCATAACAAGGATAGGCATATAAGAACATTCGAACCCGGAGATATCTATATGTCAAAACTAATAAGCGTATAGGAAATAAGTTCAGCAATCTGTTTGTTAAGAAAATAGTGCAAAGAGATATGGGGAATTTAGTACAAATTGATAGAGGACTAGTCCACAAGGATAATATTAGGTAGATGCTCTTCACTTCAAATCTATTAAATTTCATTTTTTTCTCTTCTCACCTCTTTCCCAGGCTTATAATTTCACTCTTTCCTTACATCCACACCACTATAGTGGATTACTCTTCCTCACACTACATTCCTATACTGGATGGTAAGGTGGCAATCTTGACCGACAGCAGAACCCTAATACACAAAACTAATCTGACTGACTTCGAGGAAATAATAAATGAGACGCACAACTTAATTGAATTCTTTCCTAAATCCCAAATGAAGAAACTTTTAGAAGCGGATATAGAACAAATAGAGAAACTAGTCGATTCCTTGAAAACCCACCATCGACATGCTCGCAGCATTAACTTTCTGGGATCAGCGCTTAAATACATTGCATGTACACCTGACTATGACGATCTTGAAGAAATGCATTGCAAAGAAAATTAACTCATTTTAAATAACAATAGGCAGAGAATCATTAATTCCGAACTGCAAAACCAGATAAACAAGCTAACCCGAACTGTTAACATATTAGTAAACGAAACGAAAACCTCGGATATCGAACTAGAACGATTATACGATCTCTTAAACAGTAGAAACAAAGCAATAATTACGGAACTGGACAGAATTGCATTATCAATAATGTTAGGAAAACTTAATGTCATAAATCCTTTACTATTAAATATAAGAGAAACGAAATACATTTTTAATTCTGAAAAAAGTAGT
>OY978525.1:51118928-51306428 GCA_963854835.1 Megamerina dolium
GTGGCTTCTAATGACGTAATGCTTAAATTTCTTCGTTTTGTTTACATTTCATTCTTTTTTTACATTATCATTTAGATTTGTTATTTGACTATTGCAAACCACTTTCATCACGAAAACTATATTTCATAAACACTTTTTTGTTAATTTTCAAACAATTATACTTATTCCTTTTTTCGTAAAAAATACCATTAATTATCGCAATCCAACATAGCATTTTTTTTGTGTTCCTTCCTTGTTCTCTTTCTTTGTACCAAAAAAACATGGCGCTTAGAAATTGACGCGATTTCAAAAAAATTATTTTTCTGCATCTATTACGTTACCTTCTGTAAATGCAACGTGGTAGAGAAATTTCTTATCTAAGATAAGGTAGAGCAATTAGGGGAAGTTTTCAAGAGAGAAGAAAAAGTGAATAAAACAACAACAAACAAATAGGTAAAGAAGAAAAAGAAGTAAAGAGACAAACTCACGAGTTTGACACTGGAAGGAAACAGTTTCTGAGATTATAACGCACAGCCATTATATAGTCCGGTGTAGATATATGATTTTTTTTCTTTTTCACTCATCAACCTAAACAGAAGCGCGGAGCGTGCCCTTTGTAGCGCCAACGCAACACCCGATTTCTTTGTACCGAAATAAAGGCGCGATGCTATAAATTACAACAATTGTAATTATATGTATTTGAAAAATTAATAACAGTTTTTTTTAAATATCAAACATTTGGCAAATAGGTCTAATTTTTCAGATATATTTTTAAGTTCTATGGAGAAATAACAACCTGATCACCACTTGCAACGATCTTTATTGCCTAGTGCAAAGTCAAAATTAGATATTGGTTACGCACTGCGTCAGTGCGTGAAGTATTTCAATTAAGATCATATAACATGTATGGGCATGAGCACTGTTTGACAGCACGCCAAGATGTGCGAGTTTGTTGGGTTGATTTGTCATGTTATGACAAATGTTTCAGCGGGGTGCGAGTGAATGCCAGTGAACTTGCTGCGATGTGGTGCACTTGCCTGAATTTTGTGTTGGGGGTATGGGTGCATATATTAATGTGGTTGTGGGAGTTGTTGTTAATATTAAACACACTCAATTGCCACTTTCTTTTATAATTTCAAATAGTTTATAATTTATTTATAATATTGTTTATTAAATTCAGAAATGTATTGATATATCTCGGGAGTTTAGAAATGTCGCGCACTGCTCGAGAACACATTATTTTGTTTAGTTTTATAATTTATTTTAACTTTTAGAGAAACACGTACTTGTAAGTGGGAGTTGATCAACAATAAGGAAAGTAAATAAAACGGAAAGTGATGAGAAAAAGTAAGCAGAATAGTGGAAGAGAACGGGAGAGAGAGAAAGAGCGAAATATAACGAAATTTAATGGAATTGAATTAGTGTTGCTAACCCATGCAAACTTTATATGGGCAGTGCGCGACACACATATTATGGCGTAGATATTCCGCCCCCTTACAGGAATACTGCAAATGAGACGGAACCTCCACCCGAAATGAAGGGAATGGGGAAAAAAAAATTAAAATAAAAAGTAAATAAAAATAAAAATATAGTATTTCATATAACTTATACTAATCTTAATAGTAATAAAAACTCTAAAATATTTGTATGCGGGTATGTGCGTTGCTATACCATCAGAAAAAGCGGGAAATTGAAGTGGGAGGATGGGTAGTTTGAAAGAGCCCTTGAGGAGGGATGACGCATGTTGATTGTTGAGGATGTTGATTGGGGAATGTTGATTGAGAGAGATGTTGATTGCAGAACGCTTAACGAATGTTGATTGGTGACAAATGATATGTATCTCTGAAAGTGATGTAACATTTGTGATCACCTCTACGCTCTACGCTCTAGGTGGGTGCCGTAGCTCAGTAGTTAGTGTGTTCGCCTTCTGATCTGTAGGTCGTGGTTCAATCCCCGGCTGATGCATAACAAATTTAATATCGATAAGATTTTTCTTTCTTTGAATGCGGTGACATTCGTGAATCATTTCTCTCATCGAATGAACGAGTCTTTCGCTGACTTCCGTTGTAGGAAATGTGTTAATACGGTATGTACGCATATTGGTCGGGAGTTGACTACTCCTTCTACAAGATCTGTAAGATCCATTTTTTGCAGCATGAAAGAGAGTTGAGAAACGGCGAACATTAAAATTCAGATTAGGGTCAGGCCGTCCTATGTGAAGCAGAGAATTATGTTGTTTTCCACAAAAACGTCATGAAAACTTGCTGTGGCACTTTGTAACGGTATGCGGTGTTGCCAAGCAGTTACTGCAAATCTTGTTTTGATGCACATAAAGTATTCTCTCTTCAACGGTAGGTTGCAGAACTCTCTGCATAGTCGTGTAGGGGGTTCATGCCTCTACATAATGGGAAGAGTGTATTTTTACATGCAGGGAAGTTTAACGAAACTTATTCCAGTGGAATAAGTTATTAATGGAATGAAGACAAAACAATGTTTTGTGCCATCAAACTTACAAGAGTGCGTTTTTTTATTCCTTCGAGTACTACTGATGAGTATACAATATATCAGCTCCTAATATTAAGTCTACAGGGGAACTTCTGTGTAGATTTTAATCTACTAACCGTAAACCAAAGAGCTCTTTACGTAAGTTGACAAATATGGGAGTTTTCCCGTTAGTTTTTCTAATACGAAAGTATCAACTTTCAAAGAACAATTTGGGTCAATGGATTACCAATGAACACTTTTTCGTCGGATGTGCCGTAACTACCGGTGACTACCGGCTTTAAATGATTTGTTCTGATGTCGGATATGTACCAGTCCTGTTCCAAGAAGCACTGTGGAATCTGCTGTTGAAGATTTTGCTGTATCCAAAGCTGTAAGATGATTCTCAGCATTGACAGCTGGGAAGTGAACGATTGACAACGTCGTGCAGACGATATTCCAGCGGAATTTGGCACAAGGGTTGCTTTACGAAGGCTGGTTGATGAGTTTTCCAATATGTGAAGAAGGGAATGGTGTCGCTTTCTGCAAAACGAGCACGTGAACAGGCTCTTGCAGTTACTGTAGTCGTGGGAGTTCGCGAGGCAGTTCGTGCACAGGGTGTGCTTTTTCACGATATTGTATCTCTTACCGATCGTCAGTTTAAGAAAATGGGGACAATGTTGAAGCGGGTGTGAATTCCGACACAATGGGCAATCACGATATGAAACGTTACGTTATCTGTGTTTACTTTTCAGGGGTTGTGTTTCAAGTGTGTGATGCAGTGGTTAATAGTGCGCTATAAGCACTTTAAATTGGGACCGGTTTCATTGGCAACCGATTGTAGGCCGAAAAGTGTCTTCAACTGTATATTTATAACTATTCTTTTATTTTCGTACCACTCTTCAAGATTGTACCATGTGAGCGCGAAGCCATCATTAGTCAGGGGAGTCGACTTAATGATGCTATGTGCCACTCCACGGTTTTCTGGAGTAAGTGGTACAATTTCTCTACTGGGGATAACCGAAAGTTATCTCGATATAGAGCCGTAAACATATCTCTGAAGTTCGGCCAAGTTACATAATCCCCGTAGAAGCATTCTGTGTCACATGGCGGCAATTGAATAGGGGGAAATGAATATTCATTATTTACTCTCTCTCAACAGGAAACTATAAGGGGTGCCACTTCGTAACTCAACTCGTGAAGATGAGCGTTGATTGCAGAGAGGCACTGAACATAAGAGGTTAGGCACACTCTATATGCCTCTTTAATTTGATTAAAATCTTCATCTACTTCCTCTGTTATGAGAGAGTGATATGCCGTTTTACAATCACTCCATAGGGAATGAAATTCTTTTTTCTGTGCCTCCAAGATAAATTTTGTGTGATCTTCCAGGTTGATGGCATGAAAATAGTCATCAAATTCAATAACCTCTTCGGCGATAGCCTTGAAACGATTGAGAGGTGACATTTCGAATATTAATAGTCTCTTTTAGGACACTTGCTCGATATAGCGTAAAAGATTTAATTAAAATTCGGCTTTAGTTTGCGTAAATAGTGGTCTTGTTGTCCCGATACAAGGGGATTTCACTAATTCGATCAATCAATTTGAACTTTTAATAAATTTGATAATTACTAAGCGAGAAAGAAATAAAAACGTTTTAATAAAAATGTAGTATTAAAAAATTCAATACCAAAATCGTTTGTTGGTACCCACTGTTATAGTAATGGCTAATAAATATTTGGGGCCAACAACAATTGTGCAGTATTTTCCTTATTCGTTGTGAAATTGCTTTTGATCTCATCAGGGGCGTGTACCAATAATGAATAATTGCCAATACGCCAATTAAATATTCGGGTATGTGTGTATATGTGTATTCTCTTGAGATCGCTTAATATATTTTTTCTTTATCTTTTTTCTTATCAATTTGTACTTATGTAAATGGATGTGCAATATGTTAGATATGATCTCGTGTATTGTTTTTGTACATATACCAATTAACAACACTTCAAATAATGAGAAGAAAAAACAAGCGCGAAATCAAATAAATCAACCAAAATCAACCGTCGACAAAACAATATCAATCGTGTCAAAATATATATGTTGTAATTTTATACTTGCTATAAGGGAGAGTGTATTAAGAGAGATGGAGTATTTAACAGTTAGAGCGGGATTTGTATTGCAAAAAATTAAGAAACCAACAATAATTCGTGTTGCAACAATTTATTAACTATTTGCTGTAAATTTTAGCGGGATGTGTTGGGATATATATAAAAACAATCGGCAATTGGGTATACACATGCACCTTATTTTTTATACATACATGTATATAAAAAGCAGGTAGTACTCGGGAGTTATATACCATATACAAATGTGCACCATAAACCGTTCCGATCCCGATCCTTCTCGAAGGACCAATGTTTCAGCGGGGAGCGAGTGAACGCCGGTGGGCTTGCAGTGATGTGGTGCACTTGCCTGAATGTTGTGTTGGGGTATGGCTGCATCTATTGATGTGGTTGTGGGAGTTGTTGGTTATATTAAACACACTTTCTTTTATAATTTCAAATAGTTTATAATTTATTTATAATATTGTTTATTAAATTCCAAAATGTATTTATATACATCGGGAGTCTGAAAAATCGCGCACTGCTCGAGAACACTTTATTTTATTTACTTTTATTATTTATTTTAACTTTTAGAGAAACACGTACTTATGTTAGAGGGAGTTGATCAACGATAAGGAAAGTAAATAAAAAGGATAGTGATGAGAAAAAGTAAGCAGAATAGTGGAAGAGAATGGGAGAGAGAGAAAGAGCGAAACATAGCGGGACCAAATAGAATTGAATCAGGGTTGCTAACCCATGCAAACTTTATATGGGCAGTGCGCGGCACACGTGTTCTGGCGTAGAGAACAAGCGTTTGTTCCATGGCATCTTAATAGAAGGTAAAGCCATTAGGGAGAGTTCTCACGAATGAAGGAGAAGAAGTAAATAAAACAACAACAAACACATGGCACAACTCTGTCAAAACCTCTCTGATGGGCGCAATTTGCTTTTCTATCATTATTGAGTTTATGTGTATAACGTAGAATGCTGTCTGTTTACAAAACAAAGTGAAATAAGTAAAACAATTTATGTTATTTTTTATAAAAATTCATAACTTCAACGCTTGTCATCAACCATAATCCGTTCGAATAAAATCATTAGGTATTACCCTGCGTCTTTTTTTAGTCGTAAATTATATATAATAAAGAGGGTCAAATTGGTATGGTGCAAAAATCGTAATGAATCGTGTAATAAAAACTAAAACTTCCATTTATTCAAAATTTATTTGCAAATGAAATCTAAAATCAAATTTGGCGCCCGAATTTTTACAAATAAATATTTCTTTACATACACATTATATATAATTTTGAAAATTTATTTTTGTATAAACAGAAATACTTATTTGTAAAATACAGTGGGTCTAATTTCAATTTAGATCCATGGTTTCTTGGGCAAACATTTTGAGTATCAAATGTATTTTTGTTATCCTGTATGATTTGTAGGCATAAAATTTGACCTTCTGTATATGTATAATCTTTTGCAAGCAAGTTGCAAAAAAAACATCAACTCGCTCAAAATTTCCCTTTAGTTACTAAGCAACCCTGGTGGTATATATCAGTGATGGGCACAGTAGCTCCCAGGAGCTTTTTGCACTTACGAGTCACATTTGAGTGCTCGGTGGGGGGAGTATCCAAAAGCCAGCATGAAGGGCGAAGAACGGACGAAGAGCGCAATACAATTTATTATACTCCTTTTTACAACTCTAACACAAACGTGAGAATGAGATTGAGAGAGCATGAGGCCATATACATGAGTGGCTACACAGTGGGTAAAATACAAACAATGTGGTAAATTAATTTACATTTATACTTCACTAATGTTCTCATAATATTAAATATATACCCTTCTTTAAAAAATAAACTCTCTGATTTTGCATATCGTTTTTATTCATTTTTTTATTAATGCTCAATAGCATTTGCTGCAACAATTCGCATTACAGATTCGAAATTTATATCCGAAATTCTATTAAATGCTACATGTACATATTTTTTTCAAAGTAGACAATGAGAATCACCTCCACTATGCTGACACAAATATTTAACACTCCACTCACAATTGAAATTTCCAGACTTTTTAGAACGGTTTCACTTGTTTCACACTCCGACGATATTATTACAATATGTTACAAACGATGGAAATTTAAAAAAAAGTGAAATTAGAATTTGACCTTATGGAATACATTTTTTGAACACTGTACTAAAATTTCCTTGCATACTTGTCTTGTCTGAATATACAGTGGCTCCCAGCTTATTTCGTACAGTGATAGTTTAAAAATTGCTGCAGTCGTAATTCCTAATATAGCAAAAATTTGAACAAAATATAAATGCCATTTTAGAAAGGAAGGTTTGTTTTTTATTTTCCAAAATTTACTTTTTCAAAATTTTAGTGTTTGACACTATAAAAAAATAAAATAAGAAAAAAATAGGAAAATTCATGTCACAGCTTATTTCGTACAGTCTCTTTAAGTTCAAACTAAAAACAAAGTAAGTTGATTTTAATATTTAGTTGACATCCCTTAGCGTTAATGACAGCCTGGAGTCTATTTGGCATTGAATCCACCAATTTTTGAGTGATGTCTGGTGTGATTTTTTTCCATTCTTCCATCAGTACCTTCTTTAGGTCTTGCTTATTAGAAATCTTGTGTGTTCTTATTTTATTGTCCAAAATAGACCAAAGATTTTCAATCACATTCATGTCAGGTGACTGTGGTGGTGGAGACATCAAGTGTGGGCAGTACCAAATAAGCCAAGATTGCACAATCCCAGATTTATGTTTTGGGTCATTATCTTGGTAGTACCGAAATTCTTCCCGCAAACCCAGTTTGTCTGCACTTTGAAGTAAATTGTTTTTCAGAATCTCGAGGTACTTCATTTTGTCCATTGTTTCCTCAATAAAAACCAATTCACCTACTCCGGCTGCTGACATACAGGCCCAAACCATCACGCTACCGCCACCATGCTTCACTGTGGGCTTAAGGTTCTCCTTGTTTAGCTCGGTATTCGCTTTACGCCAAACATATGACATTCCGTCCGAGCCAAAAATATTAAACTTAGACTCATCCGCGAAAATAACGGTATTCCAGAACGCAGGAGTATTAATAATATGCTCTTTGGCGAAGTCAAGTCGGCGTTGTATATTCATTTTCGAAATGAATGGTTTCTTTCGGGCTACTCGACCGTTCAAGTCATGATTGCGCAGCACACGTCGGACAGTTTCAGCACTGGATGATTTTCCTATTTCACGCTGAACCTCTGCAGCCAACTTCGGAGCGGATAACTTTGGATTTTTCTTAATTTTTCGTACAATATAACGCTCGTCTGAAGCGTTGAAAATCTTATTAGGTGCTTCTCTGCCCTTGTTCTCCAACCGATTTTCGCGAACGAAGCGTTGAATGATGTATTGGACAGTTGAGGCACTTAAATTTGTCATTTCAGCAATTTTTCGCACACTCTGACCTTTCCTAAAATGGTTAATTACCAGTTTACGCTGTTCCATCGTTGTACGACGACCCATAACGCTAAATGTTTAATTTACAGCACTTTAACTATTTAAAATAATAATAATAAAAATTGTTATAATAGTTAAAAAGGTCCAAAAACTCATACAATTCAAAAAAACTTTGTAACTGCGCGGCAGAATGAAACTTACTTACATTGAAGTTTGTGTACGAAATAAGATGTGAGCTGAAAATCAGCTGATCAATAGTTTTTCTCTCTTGCATGACAAAAAGAACAATTTTTGGGGTTCCCCGTTTTCTTATTAGGTTTACTAAACATATACATAGACATCTACATTCAAAACTTATTGATAAGTTTTTTAGTTTCGATGTTACAGCCATGTACATAAAAATATATACACTGTACGAAATAAGCTGTGAGCCACTGTAGCTTGTTAGCACCGATCAAGCTATGCAGGTGAGCTGCCATCATTCTTATGAGATGCAATAATTTATTCTATTTACTACAATTTTTTGCTATGTGTTTTACTGAATCGTTACACAGTAATTAAGATCTTGCAAAGTTTTTAATTTAATCCCTTAGTGAAAAGATAATTTTTACGTTTGAGTGAAAACGCAAATTTGTTACATACAATGGCCCTAAATAAGTAATAATTTTTTATATCTAAGGAATTACAGTGGCTCCCAGCTTATTTCGTACAGTGACAGTTTAAAAATTGCTGCAGTCGTAATTCCTAATATAGCAAAAATTTGAACAAAATATAAATGCCATTTTAGAAAGGAAGGTTTGTTTTTTTTTTCCAAAATTTACTTTTTCAAAATTTTAGTGTTTGACACTATAAAAAAATAAAATAAGAAAAAAATAGGAAAATTCATGTCACAGCTTATTTCGTACAGTCTCTTTAAGTTCAAACTAAAAACAAAGTAAGTTGATTTTAATATTTAGTTGACATCCCTTAGCGTTAATGACAGCCTGGAGTCTATTTGGCATTGAATCCACCAATTTTTGAGTGATGTCTGGTGTGATTTTTTTCCATTCTTCCATCAGTACCTTCTTTAGGTCTTGCTTATTAGAAATCTTGTGTGTTCTTATTTTATTGTCCAAAATAGACCAAAGATTTTCAATCACATTCATGTCAGGTGACTGTGGTGGTGGAGACATCAAGTGTGGGCAGTACCAAATAAGCCAAGATTGCACAATCCCAGATTTATGTTTTGGGTCATTATCTTGGTAGTACCGAAATTCTTCCCGCAAACCCAGTTTGTCTGCACTTTGAAGTAAATTGTTTTTCAGAATCTCGAGGTACTTCATTTTGTCCATTGTTTCCTCAATAAAAACCAATTCACCTACTCCGGCTGCTGACATACAGGCCCAAACCATCACGCTACCGCCACCATGTTTCACTGTGGGCTTAAGGTTCTCCTTGTTTAGCTCGGTATTCGCTTTACGCCAAACATATGACATTCCGTCCGAGCCAAAAATATTAAACTTAGACTCATCCGCGAAAATAACGGTATTCCAGAACGCAGGAGTATTAATAATATGCTCTTTGGCGAAGTCAAGTCGGCGTTGTATATTCATTTTCGAAATGAATGGTTTCTTTCGGGCTACTCGACCGTTCAAGTCATGATTGCGCAGCACACGTCGGACAGTTTCAGCACTGGATGATTTTCCTATTTCACGCTGAACCTCTGCAGCCAACTTCGGAGCGGATAACTTTGGATTTTTCTTAATTTTTCGTACAATATAACGCTCGTCTGAAGCGTTGAAAATCTTATTAGGTGCTTCTCTGCCCTTGTTCTCCAACCGATTTTCGCGAACGAAGCGTTGAATGATGTATTGGACAGTTGAGGCACTTAAATTTGTCATTTCAGCAATTTTTCGCACACTCTGACCTTTCCTAAAATGGTTAATTACCAGTTTACGCTGTTCCATCGTTGTACGACGACCCATAACGCTAAATGTTTAATTTACAGCACTTTAACTATTTAAAATAATAATAATAAAAATTGTTATAATAGTTAAAAAGGTCCAAAAACTCATACAATTCAAAAAAACTTTGTAACTGCGCGGCAGAATGAAACTTACTTACATTGAAGTTTGTGTACGAAATAAGATGTGAGCTGAAAATCAGCTGATCAATAGTTTTTCTCTCTTGCATGACAAAAAGAACAATTTTTGGGGTTCCCCGTTTTCTTATTAGGTTTACTAAACATATACATAGACATCTACATTCAAAACTTATTGATAAGTTTTTTAGTTTCGATGTTACAGCCATGTACATAAAAATATATACACTGTACGAAATAAGCTGTGAGCCACTGTAGCTTGTTAGCACCGATCAAGCTATGCAGGTGAGCTGCCATCATTCTTATGAGATGCAATAATTTATTCTATTTACTACAATTTTTTGCTATGTGTTTTACTGAATCGTTACACAGTAATTAAGATCTTGCAAAGTTTTTAATTTAATCCCTTAGTGAAAAGATAATTTTTACGTTTGAGTGAAAACGCAAATTTGTTACATACAATGGCCCTAAATAAGTAATAATTTTTTATATCTAAGGAATTACAGTGGCTCCCAGCTTATTTCGTACAGTGACAGTTTAAAAATTGCTGCAGTCGTAATTCCTAATATAGCAAAAATTTGAACAAAATATAAATGCCATTTTAGAAAGGAAGGTTTGTTTTTTTTTTCCAAAATTTACTTTTTCAAAATTTTAGTGTTTGACACTATAAAAAAATAAAATAAGAAAAAAATAGGAAAATTCATGTCACAGCTTATTTCGTACAGTCTCTTTAAGTTCAAACTAAAAACAAAGTAAGTTGATTTTAATATTTAGTTGACATCCCTTAGCGTTAATGACAGCCTGGAGTCTATTTGGCATTGAATCCACCAATTTTTGAGTGATGTCTGGTGTGATTTTTTTCCATTCTTCCATCAGTACCTTCTTTAGGTCTTGCTTATTAGAAATCTTGTGTGTTCTTATTTTATTGTCCAAAATAGACCAAAGATTTTCAATCACATTCATGTCAGGTGACTGTGGTGGTGGAGACATCAAGTGTGGGCAGTACCAAATAAGCCAAGATTGCACAATCCCAGATTTATGTTTTGGGTCATTATCTTGGTAGTACCGAAATTCTTCCCGCAAACCCAGTTTGTCTGCACTTTGAAGTAAATTGTTTTTCAGAATCTCGAGGTACTTCATTTTGTCCATTGTTTCCTCAATAAAAACCAATTCACCTACTCCGGCTGCTATATATATATATATATATATATATATATATATATATATATATATATATATATATATATATATATATATATATATATATATATATATATATATATATATATATATTATTGTTATGTGCGACTTCTTCAATCTTATTATGTAGAAAATAATACGAGCTGCTGATCTAGGACATAATGGCACTATCTTCAACAAAAGTGTCATGCTGTTAGCGTATGGCGTCGATATTGACATAATCGGCATGAACACGCGAGCATCAGTGCAGCATTCTCAGAGTTGGAAAGAGAGTCGCGTCGAATGGGTCTTACGGTGAACGAGGACAAGACGAAGTATCTAGTGTCAACAAACAAAGAGTCCCGGCGTCTTGGTCAGCACGTCACTGTTGACAACTACGCTTTTGAAGTAGTAAGGGACTTTGTCTATCTTGGAACCAGCATCAACAACTGTAATGACGTCAGCCTGGAGATATTGCAAAGGATCACTCTTGCAAACAGGTGCTACTTTGGGTTAAGTAAGCAATTGAGAAGTCGAGCTTTCTCTCGAAGAACGAAAACTACACTCTACAAGTCTCTTATTATGCCTGTCCTAACATATGGCGCTGAAGCCTGGACAATTTCCACATCGGATGAGCGAATGCTTGGAGTTTTCGAGAGAAAAGTCCTACGCAAGATCTTTGGACCTATTTGCGTTGGTTGCGAGTACCGAATAAGGTACAACCATGAGCTGTACGAGCTATATGCCGATATTGACATAGTAAAGCGCATCAAAATCCAGCGGCTGCCCTGGCTAGGTCATGTCGAGCAAATGGAAGAACACGATCCTGCTAAGAAGGTGCTATATTCGGAACCCGCTGGAGGACGACGCAGAAGAGGAAGACCTAACTTCCGGTGGAAGGACCAAGTACTGGAGAACCTGACGGCGCTTGGAATTTCTAACTGGCGCCAGCTAGGGAAGAACAGAGATGGCTGGCAAAGCATGTTATTTCCGGCTTAACTCGATATTCGGTTGTTATGGCCACATAGGTAAGTAGTAATGCAAAGCTACAACAACAAATAAACGAGTTCTCTTAAATGTTAAGCGACCTGAGCGACCATTGTGAATAGGCTACTGGAATGTGATTGGGAAATTTTAACTAATCGACTTGTTATTGTAAATATTGTTAATTTTTTATTTTGTGAACGTTTAATCCTCCTCGAATAAACCCTGTTCGATGACTGGATTCTGTCAATAATACTGCAACACTTAATTTGAACTAGCTATGTGCAACAACAATTTGTTTAATCGATACTTCTATTTACAATCGCTCTTTAATGTTACCTCTATCACTTTTGGAATTGAATTGCTTCATTTGTTAATAAACTCGCCCTACTTATAGACTGTGGCAACAGTTCAGTATATTTCTTTATCGTTATCGAGGCTCTTCTCTTTCTTTCTCGTTGGCTTGTTCTGGCTGTCGCCTTTTCCTTTCCTTTTCTTTTTGTTGACATTTGTGTCGATGATACCATTATTCGGGCTATTCAAATTAGTGATGAATAACCATCGATACTCGTTAAACTGCTCTTCTCTTAATCACGTTCGTCCCGAAAAAGTTTCTTTGCTTCCCCCTGATATGGCCCAAGTCGATCTAAGTGCACTACTTTAAACTTTGCTCTTTTATTTCAGGTACGTTAAATACGATACACTACGACATTAATCTTTGCTATGATCTCATATGGTCCTTCCCAATGAGCCTGTAGTTTAGCTCACGGGCCTTTATTCCTCTGTAGATTATGAAGCATTACAAGCTTTCTTCATATAACCCTTTCGAATTTGCTTTCAAGTCATACATCGCGATCGCTCTCTGATAAACTGATGTTCTTCATCCAACTGTTCTCGCTTTTCGCTAGTGTAATTACTTTCGGTGGACCTCATAGGTGTTGCGACTCTAAATTTTAAATCAGCTAGCAGTCTCAACTTGTTTCCAAAAATTGAAATTGCTGGTGTAGTGGCAGTCATATCATGTTGTGCGCATTGATATGCTATGACGAACATTGGTATATGAACATCCAAGTCTTTTTGGTATTTACCTACGATCATTCTCAGATATTCCTCCAAGATACAGTGAAACCGTTCTACCATGCCATCAGATTGCAGATGCAAAGGTGTTGTACATGTTTTGTGTATACCCAACATACATAAGTAAGTAAGTAACATACGGAACTCATCTTGAAATAGATCTAATTCGTAATTGCGACCTTGGTCTGAGTGTAACTTCATCGGTACACCAAAGCGAGTAATGCATTGGTTGACTTATAGATTGACAAATATACTAGCTTCTTGATTAGGAATACTTGTTCACTGCGTTGCTTACTAAAAATATCCATAGTAATTCGCTCAAATGGAGCACCCACGGTTTATTGGTGCATTTCACCTCGACTTTTCTTAGTACGACCTTTGGCCATTGCATATTGTTCACACTTCCGAATCCAATTAACACAATAAAATAGTTTCTTTATTTTCTCGACGGTTTTGGTGATGCCCAAATGCCCTTCACTGGAAGCTTTGTAATATTCAGCTATCACTTCGTTTATTCTTGCCTTTAGTACCATTAGAAGATCATTCATTAGTGACTTTTCCGTCCTCGCTTTGCCATTGTGCCCAGTATGGAAGTGAATATAAAGGCCAATTACATCGAGTGGAATTAAGACCGCGAGTGCAACGGAGTAATGAGACCCTTTAAGAATTTGCTTCTGACATTGAGCGCTTATGTCATCTTGCGATCTCCTGTAATGCGGAAGAATACGTGGAGAAAATAAAAACTGAAGGTTGATGGAGGAGTATTTAAGTCAACAGATACAAGGGTATGCAAATGTCGAGTTTCTATTGAACATCGGTTACCAGCATAGTGTAAACATCAAACAAATATTGGCATGTCAACGCCAAGAGATTCCAGCAAAATCAGAAGCGGTAATTTGAGCAGAAATGAATGTGAATGATGGGACAGGCAAGTTGTGGATAGTGGAAACGGATAAACAAATAAAAAATAAGAAGAATACTTAATCCAACTAGTACACTTACAGTTGTAAGTAAAGGAATGGTCATCGTCAGGAAGTTACTGCCATAGTAGTCTACGAAAAGGATTCGCCGATGAAAAGTGAAAAATCGTGAACTCCTAGAGCATAATTAAAACTACAGGTGGAAGAATGAGCCGGAGTGCTTACCGTACATCAAAAGGAAAAGGCTTTACAACTATTGGAGAAGTTACTTACTTACTTACTTATGTGGCCATTATAACCGACAATCGATTTAGGCCGAATCTAGGATGCTTCGCCAGCCAGCTCTTTTCTCCGCTAGCTGGCACCAGTTAGAAATTCGAAGCGCTGACAAGTTCTCCAGTACTTGATCTTTACACCGGAGGTCAGGTCATCCTCTTCCGCGTCGTCCACCAGCGGGTTCCGAATATAATACCTTCTTAGCTGGAGTGTGTTCTTCCACTCGTTCGACAGGACATAGCCAGCGGAGCCGCTGAATTTTAAAGTGATTTACTATGTCAATGTCGGCATACAGCTCATACAGTTCACGGTTACACCTTATTCGATACTCGTCACCAACACAAATAGGTCCAAAGATTTTACGTAGGACTTTTCTCTCGAAAACTCCGAGCACTCTCTCATCTGAGGTGGAAATTTTCCAAGCTTTGGTGCAGTATGTAAGGACTGGCATGATGAGAGACTTGTAGAATGTGGTTTTCGTTGCTTGAGAGAGGGCCCGACTTCTCAATTGCTTACTTTGTCCAAAGTATCAACTGTTAGTAAAAGTGATCCTTCGCAATATCTGCAGGCTGACGTCATTACTGGTGTTAATGCTGGTTCCAAGATAGATAAAGTCCTTCACTACTACAAACGCGTAGTTATCAAGAGTGACGTGCTGTCCAAGACGCAGGGACTCTTTGTTAGTTGATATTAGGTACTTCGTTTTGCCCTCGTTCACCGTATGATCCATTCCAAACGACTCTCTTTGGAACTCTGAGAATGCTACACTGACTCCTCGCGTGTTCACACCGTCAATGTCATCGGCACACGCATATAGCATGAGCTTCGTAGGAATACCGAACTCATACATTAATCCCTTACCGGACTGTCGAGAGTGGCTTTATATTTTTTTTTTTTCAAGCTTTTCTTTCTAAAATTACTTTTAAACTAACAATAAGTAATCAAATCTTACAAACTAACTAAAATTATGTGATATTCCCAACGTTCCATCACAATTTGTTGAGTCACGAGGTATAGCAATTTCACAGCATATTCAGTGTGTCTTTTCTTTTTAATCGACGATGCCCCGTGCTCAGCAACAATTGCCTAGCAAGGGGATTCGGATGACTGTGTAATTTTTGAATGTAGCTTCTGCAGGACATTGCAACTTCCTCAGAAACTGTGGGTATATTTAAATCTCGATGGATGTTAACGTTCCTCATATACCAAGGCGCGTTTACAATAATTCGCAGACACTTGGATTGTATTCGCTGCAATTTTTCGATATTTGAGGGAGATGCGGTGCCCCAAAACTGAATACCATAAGTCCAGATTGGCTTCAGGATTGCTTTATATAATAGCACTTTGTATTCGAGATTCAACTTTGATCTTTTGTGTAACAGCCACCATAAATGATTAATTTTAAGCTTGATCTGAGTTTTCTTTGCCTCTATGTGATTTTTCCAGGTCAGCCTTCTGTCGAGGTGAATAGCCAAGTACTTTGTTGAGGAACATTGTGGAACTGATTGGCCATTAATTTTAAGTGGGGGACATGTATCTTGCCTTAGCGTGAAGGTTACATGTACGCTCTTTGATTCATTGAATTTTATACGCCATTATGCTAGCCAGATTTCGAGAGAATCGATATGAGTCTGCAGGAGTTTAGTAGCTTCTATGGGGTTAGAGCGAGAGCACAATATTGCCGTATCATCTGCAAAGGTCGATATAAATGTATAGTTATTGCTGGGCATATCTGTAGTGTATAAGAGATACAGTAAGGGGCCTCAAAAGTGTTCCTTATCAGAGTTACAATGCGGTGGACTTGTTCTATTGTGCCGTGCTGTTTTCTAAATCCAAACTGATGTTGAGGAATCAGTTGGTTGAGATTAATAAATGGAGTTATATTCATGACAAGTAGCTTTTCGAATACTTTAGAGAGTAGAGGCAGGAGGCTGATAGGTCTGTACGATGCATTTTTTGTAGGGTCTTTTCCTGGATTTGCTATCATAATAATTTTTGAAGTTTTCCAGCATTTGGGATAGTGTTTAATACGAAGGATAGCATTGAAAATGTGCATGAGATGAATTACTGAAGCCGGAGGTAGCTCTTTTATCATTTTACCGGTAATTTTATCTGGACCAGGTGATTTTTTTGGGTTTAAATCTTTATAAATTGCTTTGAATATGTCCTTTTTTAATTTTGAGCGTTATTGAGCAAGGTTGAGAAGTTAATATTGGTAATGAGGACTGTGAAGAGGGTGGATTGGGTGTAAACACACTTTTTAGGTGGTTTGCAAAAGCCAAACCCTTCTCACAGTTGCTTCTAGCCCAATTACCGTCACTCAAACTGATGGGGGAATCAGTGAGAATTGGCCTATTTGAGTTTTTTGCTTATTTCCACAAAGAGTAGTCTGACGCTTCACCAGGTGTTAATTTGGCTATATGCTCTTCTAACTCTTTGTTGTTTTTATTTTTTAAGGCTTGCTTTAACTTTCGAGTGCAATGCTGTAGCTGTGTTTTCAGATTCGGTGATCTGAATTGTTGCCATTGCCTTCGGAGTTTTCTTTTCTGTCTTACTAACAATTCAATGTCGGCTGGTGTGTATGGGCTATAGTTTGATTGCTTGCATATCCTTGTGCAGGTGGCTGAGCTGAGAGCTAATGAGAGCAGCTGGTTGAATTTTTCGAGTGCTGAGTCTACATCGTGTCCATTTCTTAATACAGTACTCAGAGGAAGATGGGAATTTATATATTTCTTGAATTTTAACCAGTCTATTTTCTTTCTAACGCAATTGCTTTGGGGGCTTGGTGATTTTATAGATATTACCGTGGGTGAGTGGTCAGATGATAGATCATAATTACACTCTGTGGAGATATTTTCCATCTGCAAACCTTTGGCGACTCCAAAGTCTATGAGATCGGGTATCTTCCTCTTGTCCGTCGGCCAATATGTCGGTTGACCATTTGAAATAACATCGTAGCCGTGATGTTAGTTAGTGATGATTGAACATAGTCTTCTGCCTTTTGGAGTTATTAAGCGGTAGCCCCAGTGAGTGTGTTTGGCGTTGAAATCGTCAGCAACCAAGAATTTGCTACCAAGAGTTGAGAAAAATTCTTTATATTACTGTTCGGTAATACTGTATCTTGGGAGACACTATATCGCAGATATTACTAGCTTAGAGATGTATTCTTCCAGACATATAGATGTTGCTTGCAAGTAGACGCTACTGAAATCTTCGAGAACATGATGTTTTATACTGCTTTGTATCGACATGGCAGTTCCTCCGCGTGCCTTACCATGCGGATAATTTGTGGTGTACAGTTTGTAATATGGTATTTGGTAGCAATTTTTGTCAGTGTAATGGGTCTCAGATATCATCATTATGTCGATCTGGCTGGATTCATGGAATTGAATTAGCTCCAAACGGTGCTGGCTTAAGCCGTTGGCGTTCCAGTGGCATATCTTGAGACAACTCATGGTCTGGATAGCAATGTTTGGAGTAACATCGATTGATTTTTCATCATTTCTTTCATCATTGTTTGCATTGAGTTCATGAATTGGTTCATATTCTGAATTAATGTTTGAAGCAAATGTTCAAGGGTACTTGGCTGTTGGGTGGGCAGTGAGTGTTTCTGCTTATTATTTACATTGCTTTGTTGGTGTGGGTTTTGTTTTAACACGCTAGCGTATGAATTGGTTTGATTCTTGTTTGGGATTGCAGAGAAGATTGCTTTATAATTAACAAATATATGGTGTGTCGATCTGTTAATCTTGGGTCTTCTCCAGATTTGGCGCAATGTGAAAATCTGGTCGATGCTGGATTTACAAGGTGTGAAGCCACACTGATAAGGTCCAATCAGGTTGTTAAGGATAGGTTTCAATCTTTTGCACAGTACCTTCGATAGAACGTTGTATGAGATGCTAAGAAGACTTATTCAATGGTAGCTGACGCAAATTGTGGGGTCTTCTTACGTACGGGTCAGAGAACACTGAGCCTTCAATCATCGGGCATGCTTTCATCCGACCATATTCTGCTTAAGAGCTGGTGCATGCTGGTGAGCAACGCATTACTTCCGGTCTTAAACAACTCCGTAGGCAGGCCATCAGCACCTACAGCTTTGTTGTTTTTCAGCCTAGAAATGGAGTTTCTGACCTCATCGTGGTTGAGTGGTGAATCATCTATACCATCATCCGTGATTGGAGAGTTCGGGAGATCTCCTCCACTAACGTGGAGAAGTGCTCCCTCCATTAACTCAATACACTCTGGACACCTGTAACCAGATTTCCATTGTTGTCACGACAGGAAGAGGCTCCGGAATTCTAAGAACTTTAGCGCCTGATCTTCTCAAAAAATGTTCGAATCTCATTCCTGTCTCTAGTCATCTCGAGCTCACTACACTCGCGTCTTTCTTGCTCTCTTTTCTTACGCTTGGAAAGACATTTCTCTGTACCGCTCCTTAACAGATAGCGTGGTACCTGCACGCAGGGTAAGCGGCGTCTATCTCTCGTGAACATACCACTCATTCCACAGAGGCCAGTGGAGACCGATTACCTTCACAGCAGCAGTAGCCATGGATTGGGATATATGTGTCCACTGTACGCATGTATCATTAAGAGCGGGGTTGTTCTGCATAAGCAGATCCGATAATCGTGTGGTAGAAGCATTTGTTTGTAACTTTTCCTTAGATAACTTATTTACTAGAACTTACCAGTTTTACTCTTCTTCCAAACTGTAGCTCTTTCTTGCACGAAACAATTAGTTTTTCAATATAGTTGTATTTAAAAGTATGTATTTATTTTGTCAATCCGTTTTTTCCTTCACCATGTAGTTCTTATTTAACAATGAGGGTTTTTTATATTTTTTTCCGTTCATTATGTATATATATATTTACTTGTAACAGGATGCTAAATCCTTCACAATATAACTTTCACTTTTTATAGGACGTTAAATCCTTCACAATTTAAATTCTATTTATATAGGATGTTAAATCCTGCACAATGTAACTTCCACTTTTTATAGGATGTTAAATCCTTCACAATATAACTTCTTTTTTTATAGGATGTTAAATTCTTCGCAATGTAACTTTTACTTTTATAGGATGTTAAATAATTCACAATGTAACTTCTACTTTTTGTTCAAACTAACTCGCTCTTCGAGATATCTACTTATCTAGACTGCCTTTATTTCAGCCGCCCTCTAAGTCTATATAGCCTAATGTATGTGAAGTAATTTACAGTTTAACCCCGTTTTCAGATAAAAGAATTTCTGAAGAAATTGCAATTTCTTAAGTAGGTCGATTCATTGCAATTTCTTCACTAGGTCATAATTACAACTACTTTTTAGTAGGCCATCATTATTATTTGTTTTTAATACTTATTGTTGTAAATATTGTGCGTACGTTAAATATTATGTACGCATGGTTGTTGCTTATTTTGTTTTTGTTTTTCTAATGTAATGGTTCTTTTTCTTTTTACTCTGTATGGTTGCTAAATTATTTCATAATCATACAGTGAGTTACCATAATCCTGACCATGCATTTTTATAAGCGTACGATACATTGGTTATGATCATTATATTAATGATTACAGGGATATTCATAAAGTATACACACATAATAGTATCACATAATAATTTAACATAATAGTAGCTGCATTCTTTTGTAACTGAGTTGCAAAAGAACATCAACACGCATTTAATTTCCCTTTTACTTCAATATAATTTCCCTTTAGTTACTTAGCAACGCTGGTGGTATATATAGTTTTTCGTGAAATTTGTAAACGAATTAAAAACAAAAAGAAGCAATTCTGCGGAATCTGTGGTAAATATATTCGTTTATTTAAAATAAATTTTTATTTGCACTTGCTTTATTTTGCTTATTTTTGTTTATATTTACAATAATTTGACGTGTTGTTGAAATTTCCCAAGCACATTCCAGTAGTCTATTCACAATAGTGCTGTTTTTTTACTTTCCAACACTATAACTCAGGTCGATTAAAATATAAGCAACTTCAATTTAACTCGGTTAAAATAGACGATGTCGCTTATTTTTGTTGTTGCTTTGAATGCAGTTCGGCAAATAAGCTAGTGGCTAGTATAAGATAATAGTAATATTAATGTAACATTTGTAGTGAGTCAAAATACATAAATTAGACAAGCATTATTTTGACTCACAATATCCCTCCCACTATTATGAAGAAAAAATTATCAATTTGAAAGATTGATAGTTTTTTCTTTTAAAAATTAAATTTACAAATTATTTAGATAATATATTTTTAGTTTTAAAACGTATATACTGTGTATTTATATGTGTATCTTAGTATTTTATACCTATTGTTATAAGTTATTAACTTCTACTGGCAATCTACCACTTCGGATGCTGATTTTCTTGGTTCCCTGTTTCTGTTGAGCCGCTTTCTTCTGTTGTACTGTGATTAGTCGACGTTGTTGTTTTATTGTGTAGAAGAGTATTTATTTGGAATGTAGAATTTTGCTCGCTGCACTGCACTCTTTCACCTTTACGTTTTCAGGCGTGAAGTAGACCATTGTTCCAATTGGCTGAGTTGTAGGACTAATTTTTTCTCTTTCATCGGTGCTACTGTTGTATAACACGTAGATTTCTTGCTCACTGTGATATACCGTGGTGTCCAACGTTTGAATGGTTATTACATTACTCCTTTGTAGCATCAGCGTTGTTGAGGTGTTATCGTGTCTCCTTTTGATACTCGTATAACTAATGATTTAATCTGCTTATTAAGTGCTTATCTTTTTATTTTTTATACTTCAGCATTATTTACAAAATAGAAGATCAATGATCGTTATGTAACACCCTGTAACCCATCGTCAAATGCGCGACAACTGAGTCAACAATAGGCGTTCACTATCCAAATAAAAACGTAACACATGAGTCTTGTATGTACACACTGTGTATTGCTGCTGTTATATCAAACAGTCTAAGTATTTCATGAGAATGCTGCTTATTCTGTTGACTTTATTTAACGCTGTACCACTTGGTTCTGGATATTAGAAATTATGTATATGTATGTAACCTCAACTCGATTACCTATTTGGTCTCTGTTAACATCGCTGTCTAAATCTTTTCCGGTGTGTAAACCTTGCTGTGCGGGTGCCGTGGTTCAGTGGATAGTTCGTTGTCTTTCTGATCTGTAGGTCGTGGGTTCAATCCCCGGTTGTAGCATAACAAAATTTAATATCGAAAAGATTTTTCTTTCGAAAGGTACCCACCTGCCGGCAAGAATTCTTAAAAGAGCTCTGTGACAAAATTAAGTTAAAGTGATGTCACAAGGGTTTTGCCGTTCGGAACCGGCTAATATAAATAGGTCCCTTCTAATGCTGTCCAAATTTAACACGCACAACAGTATTGGAAGAGAAAATCGGTGGTATCACAATGGCTCTTTCTGGCCTAAGTGTGTCCTCTCAGAGAGAGGGCAGCCACATAACCTAACCTAACCTAAACCATGCTGGATAAGTTGTCTTTCTACTGGTCAACGTTCCTCTCTACTTGAGACGGCGAGATTACCAGTAATATACCTATTCAATTATTTTCTACAAACTCTTAAATTTTTCTTTTTAATTTTCATAATAACACCTACATAATAGTCGTAGTAAAATATAAATATAAATTAGACTTTTGTTTTATAAAATTTGTAGTTGTGATGTTTTTACAAAGTTTTATAATTTTACTTTAAACGGTTTTTATGTTTATTGTATATAATGTAAGTTTTATATATTAATTTATCTCTCTAAAAATTTTAAGCTATAGTATAATTGTATATAATTTTAATATATTGTATATTGTATAATTTAATAACAACGCTGCAATTTTCTTCTGTTGCAATAACAAACTTACCTGCACTATTCAATTGTGCTTATTTTCATCTTAGACCGTGGAAGATGGAATAGTAACCCGTTATGTTAATTTTCTCCATTTATTCTATAACTTCTGTCTACTATTGCTATGACTGACCTATTTTTCATAACGATTTTCTAAAACTATGTATTTCAATACTAAGTCGAATTTAACTATTTAATTGCTTAAAATGCCTAATTAATTAATTCGCCGGTGCTCATGAGTATCAACACACCGAATTACAATTCAACGCGATGCATTGCGACAGATTTAACTAATAGTTCTTACTTCACACTATTGTATTTTATATCCTAACTGAATTTTTTTTCTTCTACCAGAAACACTACTAATTAATTAAACTACTATTACTTATTGATAAAAATGTTTTAGTAAGATGTTATGGTACTTTTTACCATTTTGTCCGATTTTGATAGTACTGTCCACATGTATCACTTCGTATGGTCTAGTCAAGATGGGACTAAATTTATTTTTCCTAGTCTGATTTCTCAACAATACATTATCACCTATTTTAATATTATAGGGTGGATCCTTTTGTCGTACTGAATTTTAGCTGATTTCTTTGATTTTTCCTGATTTTCCCCCACTAACTCATGTGACCTTTGTAGTTGGTATTTGAATACCTTATTTTGATCATCTGCATTGTACAGAGGTGATCTTTTTGTTTTTAAGTTTGTCGGCATATCGATATTGAAACCGTATAGAACAATGAATGGTGTCCGTTTTGTCGAAGTATGTATGGTGTTATTGTGTACGTGCATCGTTGATGCTAACCATTGGTCCCAATTACACCCACATTTTTTAACAAAACTCCTAAGATATTCTGCTAAAGGTCTGTGGCTTCTTTCTAAAGAACCATTTGCTTGTGGATGGTACGGTGTTATATGTAATTTTTAAACACCCACCATCTTGCATGTATCGGAAACAATTTCTAAGTGAAATTCGTACCATTATCAGTCACTAAAATTTTTGGTATTTTTTGGTTGTAAAACGCTTTTGCTACTGTGCTAGCATCCGCATCTGGTATAGCTACACAAATAAAAAATTTGGAAAAATCATCTTGAAATGTAAGTATGTATTTGTTTCCAGACGTTGTCTCTGGAAAAATTGCTACCATGTCTATATATACCTTTTCAAATGGTTTAGATGGTGTATCAGTTAATATCATTGACATTTTCGAAAACCTCGAACTCTTGTTAGTGTGACATTTTTTAAAATTTTTAACATATTCCTTAATTTGGCTTCGCATACTTTTTCACCTATACTGTCTTCTAATCCTGAAATAAGTTTCCAGAGCACCCTGATGCCCTCCTAAAGGTGAATCATGCCAGTTGCGAAGTATCGTCAATATATCCTTTTCATCAGTGAGTAGTTCCGCATTATTGTTCTCCTGATTTTCTGCATTTTCATCTAGTTCTAACACGTCACCAGAGCTTTCATCAGGCTCTTCTTGGCTTTCGGTTTCGTTGACTTTATTCCGTGCCCTAGAACGAGTCACAACCGTTGTTGACTCATGATTCGATTATGCAACTCTGCTGAGCGCATTCGAGTTCAAGTTCCTTTTGCCTGGTTTATAAATTATTTCAAAATCAAATTCAGATAGTTTATGTCTAAAACGTGCCAAACGTGATGTCTCGTTTTTCAGATTCCTCGTAAGAGCTGATGGTCAGTGTAGATTTAAAATGGTCTACCCAGTAGATAAGCTCTGTAATTCTTTACAGCCCACACGACAGCCACGAATTCCTTTTCAATAGTGGAATAACTTTTCTCAGTATCACTGAGTGCTCTGCTCGCAAAGTCTATTGGTCGATCTTTTCCAATTTCACCTTGCGATAGAACTGCCCCCAAGGCTTCATTGTTGGCATCAATTGCCAACACAAAGGGTTCGAAAAAATCAGGATATGCTAAAATTGGTTGGGAGCAAATTGCCACCCTTAAATCTTCAAAAGCTTTCTGACATTTTTCGGTCCATTCAAATTTTGCGTCTTTTCTTAGTAATTTATTAATTGGTAGCGCCATGCCTGCCATATTATCAACAAATTTTCAGTAATAATTTACTAAACCTAAGAATGCCTGAACGACTTTCTTATTTCTTGGACAGGAATATTTGGAACACATTCTACCTTACTGATCTGGCAATGTCCCTTCCTCAGTGCATTTATGACCTAGGAATGGCACTAATTATCTCTTTTCGAAGAAAGTGGCACTTCTCTGTGTTTAGTTTTAAGTTATGTTTACGTAAGATTTCAAACACTCTCCGCAATCGCGAATCATGTTGTGCCAAATTCCGACCGTAGACAACATTGTCATCCAAATATACAAAACAATCTATTCCCTGGAGTCCAGTCAATACATGTATCATTATTCTTTGAAAAGTAGCAGGTGCTCCCGTTAACGCGAAAGACATTCTATTAAATTCGTAATGCCTGACACCTGAACTGAAAGCAGTTTTTTCTCTGTCTGACTCTTCCATCAATACTTGATGATATCCACTGGCCAGATCAAGTTTAGTAAAGTATCTACTATGACCTAACTGATCCAATATCTCATCAATGCTCGGAATAGGAAAAACCTGTTTAATGGTAGCATTGTTCAGTTATCTGAAATCAACAACTAGTCTCCACTCCTTTTTACCATCGCTTCCCGCCTTCTTTGGAACTAATATTATTGGGAAAGAACTGGGAACGATTATCTCGTCTTCCAACATTTTATTTGCCTGTCTATTAATCTCTTCCTTATGCACTTCTGGTAACCTGTACTGTCTCCGATTTATTGGTGCCTGGTCTGCCCTTACTGGCATCGTGTGCTTTATATCAGTTGTGTAAGACAATTTATCGCCTTCCAAATTAAACAAATCTTGAAATGACTTGAAGATGTCTTCAATCGATTTTCTTTATTCCATAATTAGGTTTGAATCTAACTTAACTGTATCTAATATTTTAGTAACCCTCTTGTAGCTACTCGTTTCCCTAACGCTATTTATTTTAGAAATTGTATCACACTCTATATGCTCTAAATGATTAAATTTAACTATATTAACACATATATCGTTACACACATTATACGATTTCGTATTTCTAATCAGTATTGGTACATAAACTTCATTATTTGTGGCACATCCCAATGTCTTACCTAAAAATATTCCGGGAGAAACTTCTTGTTTTTCCACTATAAGCGTTTCCAAATCAGTATTTACCATCAAGGGAACTATTAAAACACACACTAAGAGTGCGGACGTGTTTTTCTGTGCTCCGCGCTTTTGTGAGTTTGAAGTTGTGTTGAATTGCGTATGTGATAGGAAACAATTGCGAATGGACGCTTAAGTGATTATTGGAATAAAGGTATTGCTTTGTTTGATTCAACGGAGGAATCAAGCAAACAAACAAAACTGTGGATAACAGATAAAACTATATTAAATATTAAAATTAAAAAAACAAAAAACCAACACAAGTGCAAGTAAAACGAAATAAATGAGTGTTAAACCCTCTCCGCAATCGGTGCGACGGTCTTTTGTGACCGAACGTGAATCTCACAAAACAGAAATTCAAAATAACAGTGAAAGTACACTGAAATTGTTGAAGCACTGTGAGACAACAACAACAACAACTGAAGACTCTTTGTCTTTGCTCCTTCTCCGAGCAACAACATGTCTTGGAGTGCACAATGTGTCACACCTGCAGTGCAGGAATTAGCAACAAAAACAGCGCGTGTACTAGGAAATACACCGTTGTCAGTTCTCTCGCAACATAAAGAGAGAGATAATCAATGCACTAATACAATTGTACCAAAAGCATTTGAAAAGTAGCAGAGTAGAGAGTAGAGTGTCACACCTGAAGTGCAGGAATTAGCAACAAAAACAGCGCGTGTACTAGGAAATACACCGTTGTCAGTTCTCTCGCAACATAAAGAGAGAGAAAATCAATGCACTAATACAATTGTACCAAAAGCATTTGAAAAAAAACAACATTTTGCTAAGCGGTAATTCGCAACATTTGCAAAATGCAAATAAACATGTTGATAAACATTCATCGCTATCAATATCATCAACAAAGGTACAAACTGGAATGGATAGGTATATATTAATTACAAAGAGGAAGCGAAGCCCTCAGGGTGACGTACAAAAAAATACTCCGAAAATCCATAAGCAGAATGGCACTAATAATAATAATAACAACAGCAACAATATAAATAATAACAATAGATTTTCAATGCTAAATCAACAAGAAGTAGAATCAACAGTGTAGAAATCTAAGCCACCCCCAACATATGTAAGGGAAAACAACCAAACTGAATTAATAAAATGCCTTAAGCAAAGAATTTTCATATAGTAACAATCATGAAGGGCACTATTAAAGAAATTAAACTACAAATATATGAAGAAAGAAATTACCGTTCTGTCACAAAATATTTTGATGACAAACCGAAATACTATTACACGTACCAGTTAAAAAGCAGCAAAGCATTAGTCGTTGTGATAAAAGGCATTGAGCCAAATGTTAACTGCAATGGTGTGAAAATAGCTATAGAAGAAGAGGGTTTTAAGGTCAAATCCGTGTTCAACATAAAAAATAAAGATAAACAGGCTACGCCATTATATCGCGTGGAGTTGGAACCCGATATTAAGAAACTTAAAAAGGGTGAAATTCACACAATATATAATATAAAATATTTAATTCACCGAAGAATTTCGGTGGAAGAACCTCATAAAAGATCGGGCCCAATACAATGTGCTAACTGTCAAGAGTATGGGCACACAAAATCTTACTGCACTCTACGAAGTGTATGCGTTATATGTGGTGACTTTCATCCCACCTCCAAATGTATTGTTAACAAAGAAGATTCTTCTGTTAAAAAATGTAACTGCGGTGGAAATCACACTGCAAACTATAGAGGTTGTCCAGTTTATACTGTGCTCAAACTCAAACTTAAAAGTACTTCCCAAGTAAGACCTCGCAACCCATCAATGGTTAATGCTCCTCAAATAGAGCATGTATCTGCTCCTCCTCCACAAAATGTTACACATACTACTCATGTTATGCCAACATCTTATGCAAACATTTTAAAGGGGACTACTCCTCCAGTTCAAGTTAATCAAGATAGTGTTCCAAACACTCTTGAAAATTCTGTAAATAATCTGGTCCAGTTAATGACACACTTTATGAATTCAATGCAAGGCATGATGCAAGAGCTAATGAAAAATCAGTCCATGCTCCTTCAAGCAATTCTGTCAAAACAATGAACGAATTGAAGTTATGTTTTTGGAATGCAAATGGGTTAAGCTAACATAAAAATGAACTGGAAGTATTTCTCCATAAAAATCAAGTTGATGTAATGCTTATTTCAGAAACTCACTTTACAAAATTTAATAATTTTTCAATAAATGGGTTTACGCTTTATGATACCAAACACCCTGTAAATAAGGCAAGAGGAGGGACAGCTATCCTCATCAAAAATAGAATAAAACATTATGCATTAGAATAATTTTCCACCTCTATTTGTATAGAAACAAGTACCCAAAAATTAACAATGTCTTCTGTGTACTGTCCTCCTAGACATTATATTACAGAATCACAATTTTCTGAATTTTTTGCAACTTTAGGGCATACGTTTATCGCGGCGGGGGACTATAACGCCAAGCACACTTATTGGGGTTCCAGGCTTATATCTCCAAAAGGTAGACGTCTTTTCTCGACAATATCAAGCAACGGATATGATGCCATATCTACCGGCCAACCTACTTACTGGCCCTCGGAACCTAGAAAAGTACCGGATCTTATTGACTTTGCAGTAACTAAAAGTCTAAAAAGAACCCATTTAAAGGCAATGCCATCCTTTGAACTTTCATCTGATCATTCTCCATCGTTCATTTTACTAAATGTTTTAGTTAGTTTCAGTGAATCAAGCCGTATCTTACAAACAAATTCACTAATTGGCTAAATTATAAAAAATATATTAGTTCTCACATTGGCCTTAAAATACCTCTTAAGACAATAAAGCAAGTCGACAGTGCAGTTGAAAATTTCACCAAGTTGGCTCATGAAGCTGCTAAAATTGCAACACCTCAAAATAAACTCCAAGATTATAAAAAGCATACAAATGCCGATATGGAGGAATTAATTAAAATTAAAAGGAAAGCCAGGAGAGAATGGCAGCACCATAGATCACCAAACCTAAAACAAAAATTGGCAGACTGCACTAAAACACTTACAAGAATCTTAAAAGAAGCCGAGGAGAGACGTTTAAATGTATATTTTAGTAATCTTGCTGCAACAAAAGACACAGATTATTCTCTGTGGAAAGCAGTCAAAGGTGTAATGTGTCCGATAATAAGAGAGACTCCAATACGAATGCCAGATAGATCATGGGCAAGAAGCGATCAAGATAAAGCAGAAGCATTTGCAAATCACTTAGAAGGCGTTTTCATACCAAATGAATCTACAAGAGATGAAGGATTACCAATCATGACCAATAACAGCTCTACTACCTTAGTGAGATTTTCTTTAAAGGAACTTAACAAAATCATAAACGAACTAAACGTCAAAAAAGCTGCAGGGTATGATAAAATAAGTGCCAAAATAATCGCCGAGCTACCTCAAATTGCAGTAAAACAGCTGTTACACATAATGAATGCAATACCACGCCTTTGTTATTTCCCCTCAGCATGGAAAATTTCCCAAATAATTATGATTGCAAAACCTGGAAAAGATTCAACTAATGTATCGTCGTACAGGCCTATTAGACTGCTGCCTATCCTATCCAAAGTGTTTGAAAAACTATTAATGTTGAAGATACAGCCAATTGTTGAAGCAAATAACATTATACCGTTGCATCAATTTGGGTTCAGAGCAAAACATGGTACAGTAGAACAAGTTCATAGAATAGTATCTAACATTACAAAAGCGTTCGAAGCAAAGCAGTACTGCTCAGCAGTATTTCTGGACGTCGCACAAGCTTTTGATAAGGTTTGGCATGATGGCCTACTTCACAAAATCGGTTGTCTCTTTCCTGATAACATTTGCAAAATATTAAAGAGCTATCTGTTGAATAGGAAATTTATGGTTAAACAAAGATCGTATTTAACTCAAACACGTACGATAATGGCTGGGGTCACGCAAGGAAGCGTCTTAGGTCCCTTTTTATATCTAATCTACACTTCAGATATACCAATAAATGGCAATCTTTTCACATCAACTTTTGCAGACGATACAGCAATCTTGAGCGTCGATGATAATCCCAGTAAAGCGTCAGAAAAACTGCAAACTCACTTAAAAAGAGTACAACACTGGCTGGAGATATGGCGTATTAGAATCAACGAATCAAAATGCGTCCATATGACTTTCACGTTGAATAGAAAAACATGCCCTCAACTACAAATTAATGGTCAAAAAATACCACAAAAAAACGAAGTGACCTATCTAGGCTTTCATCTCGATAGAAGGCTAACCTGTAAGAAGTACATTGAAGCAAAGCAATCGCATGCTAAATTAAAAGCAGCCAAACTTCATTGGTTGATTGGAAACGCCTCGAAATTGTCACTTCATAATAAAATGCATATAGGGTAACATTGCCAACGTTACTCTGAACGACTAAGTTGTAACGCGTGTCTTTTGTTTCCAGCTGAGGTATTACTCAGTCAGCCAGGGTTTAAACAAGAGAGCAGCGTAAAACTCTTGTTGTAGGAGGAGGACCGAATTCCACACGATTATCTACTGACAATCAATTCACCGACACTAGAAGAGTGTTCGGCTCGGTTTGAAATGGGACTACTACTACTGCGACTTTATTTTACTTTTTATTATTTATTCTTTTTTTTATACAATTCAATAACAATTCTTTATTCTATACCTAATCTAACCTTATTTTATATGATTGACAATTTGTGGGTTTGACCAGTGTCACCTGGTCGCACCTAACGAGTCAGTCGTCTGGCAGATCCGCCTTAGCTGGAATCTCCAAGCGACTGATACTTGTGTAGGGTAGCCTGATACACGGGTCTCCTGTATTTAGTACCCTGGCCTCACACCTAGAAGAGGGAGACCTGTTAATAATATATATAGGAACAACCAACGGGATGGCGGATGGCTGCTCCTGGTATATTTGGTTGGTTAAAATGACCCAGGGCAGAGCTGATGGCTCGCAGGCGGCTGCTATAAGCGATCGTTCGATTACTGACCGCCCCGCTTATAGCAAGAACTACTTATAGCCGTCTAGCGATTACTGCCAACCCGACTATAAGAGCACTCGTTCGAAGTAGCAAGCTATTTCGAACTGGCCGTTCCAAAAATATGCAATGATCGTTTCCACGGTATGTCGTAACACGACTTACACGACCATTCGTCTGTTTAGGGGTTTTCACCCTTTCTCGTCATGCCTTATGTTGGCCAGTCATACACCTTTAGTATGAATTCCTGTATAAAGCACATGAGAATTATTGCTTTCTCATGATGCTATATTTTACGTTTGGTGATAATTCATTTGATTCATTCTTTGCCTCTGTCGTCATAGTGAGTGATTACATGAGTATGTATGTGTATGTGTGTATTCATCTGCTGATATTGTGTGACGATAGAAAAGAGAAGAATAATTAAATTATTGTTGTCATGGTAACTGACTATACGAGTATGTGTATGTATATATTGATATTTTATCATATGACGACAGCAAGGAGAAGAGTAAGAATCAGATGAACTTCATGATACGTATATTTTGTTATGTATGTATATTGTTATTTATATTTGTTTTTACTATTTATAATAATTTTGGGTTTTTTGTTGGTGCATAAGTAAAAGGTTGTAACAGGCTTATTTTAAGTCTGTTACATTCCCCCCTTACTTACGAAAAAATTGCTATCTTTAAGAGTGGCTAATTTTACAAATCTTATAACAATAATATAAAGTAAATATATAAAGTAAATCTAAATGTATATGCAGAAAAAAAAAATAAAAAAGAATGTACGAGTAATATATAATATATAAAAAATAATAATTTCATTTTAATTTTAATCTTGTGTTATGTGTGTTGTTGCTCTTTTCTTTTTTTTCTCCACTTATCGAAAAATGGTGGTACCTCCTCCCGACTAGGATTTGTTTGAACAATTTTTGTGTTCGGTCCACACTGTAGTTGTGGCCATCCGTGTTTTGATATCACCTGAATGTCACCATGTTTGGTGGTGAAAAAGAATTCTCGACGTTTGAGACTTCGCTGTGGTGAAATTTCTATTCCTTCGAATGGGTCCGATTCGTGATTTGGTTGCTTTTGTTGTTGTCGTTGTTCATGTCGTTGTGTCTCGGCCTTCTGTTCTATAACTTTTCGTTTTGCGGGAGTTGTGACGTGTGTTTTGAGTGATGACGATGCTTGAGGTAGAGCTTCTTCGGCTGCTGAGTGTGTTTGGAACAGTTGCCGTCCGCCGATTTCAATACGAAAATATATTCGCTTAAGTATATCCATGCCGAGTATGCATGGATCACTCATGCCAGGTAAATAGAGTACCTGATGTAGAATAGTTTTGTCGCCAATTCGGAACGTTGCTTCATAGCTTTCCGTTATAGGTGCTTTATCACCATTGGCTAGCACTACTCGTTGTGTTTGCTTTGAGGGATTTTGACACTTGCGTATTTGATCACGCAGAGCTTTCCCTACAAACGTTGATGTTGCACCTGTGTCGATGATTGCTGTCACTGTCTTACCTTGACATATGACGTCGATGTATGGTCTTTCGTATGGATCGTCTTCCTTGTCGATTGATTGTTCGTAGATGATTGTTTTTGTAAACACGCAACGTGGTTTCTCTTTAACAACAATTTCTTCTGCTATGTGCTTCTCCGCTTTTATGGTGTGGGTAGGGTGTAGTCTATTCATACGAGCTTCTTCGCTACGTATGTTTTCGTATTCATCAGTAAGCATCATCAACGAATCTATACAACTGAACTCGTTGCGTTTGATGTATAGTCGATATTCTGGACGTAACCCGTCGTATAGTCTGTCTAGATGACACTCAAGTTTGAGACGAGGGTGTTGTCGTGTTAACGCCATGAAGCTCATGATAAAGTCTTTAGCATTTTCTCGTGTACCCTGTCGTCTTCTTGCAATATTGTTTTCTAGTTTGATCATGTATCGAGGGGGGAGGAAAAATTTCATAGCTGCCTCCTTAAAGTCTGCCCAATTGTAGATGCTGTCTCGCTTGTACCTCCACCAGTTTCTTGTGCTATCTTTACATAGTTCGTTGAGCGGTAATAGCAATCGGTCGTATGGTATAGAGTAGCAGTCCGCTAACTCTTCTATTCGTTCGATAAATTCGAATAGATGGTACACGTACCATCGAATGTTAAACCCCACCGTCGCACGGTGTTCATGATTTCATAATCGGGTATTATTGTAAGTGGTGGACTGCTTACGCCAGTAGTCTGAATGGGTTCCACTATAGTCGCAGTTGTGGCTGGAAGTGGTTTAGCTCCAGTCGCAGTTGTGGTCTGCCTGGTTCTTCGCTTTTTTATGTAGCTGCTCAACCGCTGCTGCCATTCTTTTACTCCGCCTTCAACAGAAAGGCCAAGTAGCTGCATTTGTAACTCGAGGTCTTCTTTGTGTAGCGTGTAGATCCATTCTAACCGGTGTGATCTATGTGGTTCAGTCATTGGTGGTGTTTCCTCATCTGTATCTGTGTTAGTACCCTCCACTGCGGAGAGTCCCTGCTCGGGCGCCATTGTAACGCGTGCCTTTTGTTTCCAGCTGAGGTATTACTCAGTCAGCCAGGGTTTAAACAAGAGAGCAGCGTTAAACTCTTGTTGTAGGAGGAGGACCGAATTCCACACGATTGTCTACTGACAATCAATTCACCGACACTAGAAGAGTGTTCGGATCGGTTTGAAATGGGACTACTACTACTGCGATTTTATTTTACTTTTTATTATTTATTCTTTTTTTATACAATTCAATAACAATTCTTTATTCTATACCTAATCTAACCTTATTTTATATGATTAACAATTTGTGGGTTTGACCAGTGCCACCTGGTCGCACCTAACGAGTCAGTCGTCTGGCAGATCCGCCTTAGCTGGAATCTCCAAGCGACTGATACTTGTGTAGGGTAGCCTGATACACGGGTCTCCTGTATTTAGTACCCTGGCCTCACACCTAGAAGAGGGAGACCTGTTAATAATATATATAGGAACAACCAACGGGATGGCGGATGGCTGCTCCTGGTATATTTGGTTGGTCAAAATGACCCCGGGCAGAGCTGATGGCTCGCAGGCGGCTGCTATAAGCGATCGTTCGATTACTGACCGCCCCGCTTATAGCAAGAACTACTTATAGCCGTCTAGCGATTACTGCCAACCCGACTCTAAGAGCACTCGTTCGAAGTAGCAAGCTATTTCGAACTGGCCGTTCCAAAAATATGCAATGATCGTTTCCACGGTATGTCGTAACACGACCTACACGACCATGCGTCTGTTTAGGGTTTTTCACCCTTTCTCGTCATGCCTTATGTTGGCCTGTCATACACCTTTAGTATGAATTCCTGTATAAAGCACATGAGAATTATTGCTTTCTCATGATGCTATATTTTACGTTTGGTGATAATTCATTTGATTCTTTCTTTGCCTCTGTCGTCATAGTGAGTGATTACATGAGTATGTATGTGTATGTGTGTATTCATCTGCTGATATTGTGTGACGATAGAAAAGAGAAGAATAATTAAATTATTGTTGTCATGGTAACTGACTATACGAGTATGTGTATGTATATATTGATATTTTATCATATGACGACAGCAAGGAGAAGAGTAAGAATCAGATGAACTTCATGATACGTATATTTTGTTATGTATGTATATTGTTATTTATATTTGTTTTTACTATTTATAATAATTTTGGGTTTTTTGTTGGTGCATAAGTAAAAGGTTGTAACAGGCTTATTTTAAGTCTGTTACAAAGTAATCATCCTAATACTCTAGCGAGAGAGCTCCTTAAGCTTAAATATATTAAAAGACTAAAAAGGAAAAATGTTTTAAATATATCTTTCACATAATCTCTCATTACTATTATATATGTTCTTCATGACATCACATGTTATATTTGTTTGCTTTAAGTTATTTGAATGATGTACACATTGGTGTAGAATCAACAAATTGTATTTTTTAGTATATAAGATTTGTATAATTATTGTTAGTTTCATAAGAAAGATACAATAAATAGAAGAAAATGAAAAAAAAAAGGTAACTATCCTCATAGTTCTTCCTGGTACTACAACCTCTCTGTTGCAGAGTACTCTATGAGCTTCGTTCAATGGTTTGAGGGGTAAAGTCATTAAATGCTGTTTTCGCTCATCGAAGAAAATCAGTTCCTTTTGCATAGTATTGAGGAACGATCGGTTCCATAAATTGTTTCGTCCTAGGATACCAGTGGGTGCCGTAGCTCAGTGATTAGTGTGTTCGCCTTCTGATCTGTAGGTCGTGGTTCAATCCCCGGCTGATGCATAACAAATTTAATATCGATAAGATTTTTCTTTCGAATGGTACCCACCTGTCGGCAAGCAATTGGCTATTCTGCCGACAGTAACAACTTGCCATGAAAAAGCTTCTTAAAGAACTCTGTGTCAAAGCACAGAAAAAGTGATGTCACAAGTGTTCTGCCGTTCGGAACAGGCTAAAAAAAGTAGGTCCCTTCTAATACTGTCCAAATTTAAGACGCACAAACGTAATGGCAGAGAAGCTCGGCCAATGAGCCCTTTGGGGCTTTAAGTGTAACTCTGGTCTTAACGTGGTGACAAATCCTCCGAATGCACCATTAAGATTTTCCTTGGATTCCCTTTCTTGCTAATGTTCTTTTTAATTTCTGTTGATTTTACTAAACTGGTGTCTGCCCCACAGTCTACAAGTAAAATGTGTTTTGCATCCTCACACGGAAACTCAATGAACACATCATCTACATCAGAGACTCCAAAACAATAACCACGATTGCTATCACTGGATGCGAAAGATGGGTCAACAATCCCTCTGGACGCCTGACTACCAACTTCCACCATCCTGCATCTGATGTGGAGGGTGTGTCAGCAATCTCTAAAGACGCATGACTGACGGAAGCTGAAAAGGAAGGTTCCTTTTCAGCTGACCTATCTTTAGCAAAATTTTGGGGTTCCCGCTTTATGGCCATACCTGGGCCCCCGTAGTTTCGACGAGTCTTTTCCAACTCTTTGCGTTTGTAACAATCGGCAATCCTGTGTCCGGGCTTACTGCAAAAGAAACATTTGGTTTCGGACTTACTCCGTTTAGGCCATACATTTTCCTGGCTTCCCTTACTATGACATGTTTTTGGAGTATAGGTCCCTTTCGGCTTTGTATTGTTAGTGAACGACGTACAAGATAGATTGAACCCATGCCCATATTGCGTACATTTAATACAGAAGGGCTTTTAAAACATTCGATCTTGGTGTGTCCCTTCTTGTCGCAGAGGAAACAGGTAGGAACATTCCTTTGGCTGTTTTAGGGATTTACTTTATGCTCTGGGTACTGATCTGCCTTAAATGGCACCTTATTAATCCTGTTGTGGTGAAACGCTACTATGTTATAGTACATGTTTGGGTCTGGCAAGCTTCATAAGAATTTAATAGTATATTGAGACTTACATTGGCTCCCACGATGAGCTGATAGTGCTGTTACCCTCTTTCGAGCAGGATACTCGTATTTAAGGCCTTCCCTGCTCCTCGAAAGTATCTTTCTTACTTAGCTTATGTACTCTAAGCATTGGTTCACTAAGGCCTGTTACAAACGATTTCCTTGTGGACTTCTCTAGCTCATGCAGTAGTGCTTGGTCTCCTTTTCCCCCCATATGAGGCTTTGACACACTGAGTTCCTTCTGGCTAATGCACTTATGCTTTCCTGTGGTAATTGCCGTGCAAATTGGATTTGTTGAGTAATGGGTTCTAGCTGGATTATTTTGAGGTATGTGTTCCTTACAATTGTATATAATTCTTCCAAATTTCCAAATTTTTTGCCAATACCAAATTAAACGCATCTCCGTATAGATGTTGCTTTATACAGGATATGAAGTCTTCCAACTCATCTGGTTTTATTCCTTTAATTTGCTAATTCACAGCCAGAGATAAATTGATAGACTTCTGCTCTCAAATTTTTTGACTCAGCTCCAGTAAGTACTGGAATTAGTCTACTAACCATCTGCGCTATCTCGTATACACGCATTTTTACCGTTGCTTGTGGCTGGATGTTCGTAAGTATCTTCCTTACAGGTGTACAGCGGCGAAGATGTGTCTCTTCTGCCAACGGAGGTTCTGAGTCTCTTTTCTATAAATTCCTCGGTAATATTTCTCTCCTTAAGTAGTTCTTCTAACTCCTGATTTCTTCTGTGGAGTTCTACGTTCTTTGCGTCTAGTTGTTCAGCTTCCAACTCTTGGTTCACAATCCTTAATCTGAGGTTTCTTATTTGTGCCTCCGCTGCGTCCAAATTGTCCTGCACGACTAAACTTGCTTCACCCTGTGTTCTTAAAAGGTCTCTTAGTTCTGTTAATGTGGCTTCTAGCTCCTGGTGCTAGTTCTTTGCCGTGCTGCACTTTCGATTATATGAGCTCATATTGCTCATAAGTACTATGTTGCTTATTTAATTTCCACTCGAAAGTGGTGGCTTCCTGAATTGCAATATCTAAGGAGATACTAACCTCCATTAGATATTATCCTGGAAACAAATCTATTTTTATGTCCTAGCGAACAATGGAATCCTAATACTGCGTTAAATGTTTAACATAAAATATCTTGTCTTACAAGATATTTCGATGTATCCTACCGGCTGCGCCAAAATGATGTGCCTTATTTTCGACACCGTAAACTTTTTTTAGATAACTTAATTTCTAGGACTTACTTCTTGCACTCTGTTTCTGTTTCCTGCAAAATCTCTTTCACAACACAATTATTTTTCAATTTAATAGCAGTCCGTCTTTATTTAGTTTTTCTTTTACAATGCGTTCTCCTTTCTCTCTTTCACTATTTACTCATAATTTCACAGGATATTAAATCCTTTACAACAAACTTTTGTTTTTGTAGGATATAAAATCCTTTTACATTTAGCAGTAAACACGCACTCTTCGAGTTATCTTATTCCACTAGATTAATTAACTCACTGACTGCCTTTTTCTCAGGCCTTCTTTCAGATTATATAGCCTCAAATATATGACATAATTTTCAATTTAATCCCGTTTTTGAAGAAAAGAATTTCTGAAGAAATTGCAATTTCGATTCGATGCAAGGTTGATACATTGCAATTTCTTCAGTAGGTCATAATAGCCGCATTCTTTTGTAACCGAGTTGCAAAAGAATACCCACTCGCATTTAAATTCCCTTTTACTTAAATATAATTTCCCTTTAGTTACTTAGCAACGCTGGTGGTATATATGGTTGTTCGTGATATTTATAAACGAAATAAAAACAAAAAAGAAACAATTCTGCGGAATCTGTGGTAAATATATTCGTTTACTTAAAATAAATTTTTATTTGCACTTGCTTTATTTTGCTTATTTTTGTTTATATTTACAATAATTTGACGTGTTGTTGAAATTTCCCAAGCACATTCCAGTAGTCTATTCACAATAGTGCTGTTTTTTTACTTTCCAACACTATAACTCAGGTCGATTAAAATATAAGCAACTTCAATTAAACTCGGTTAAAATAGATGATGTCGCTTATTTTTGTTGTTGCTTTGCATGCAGTTCGGCAAATAAGTCAGTGTTCTTTTGCAACTCGCGTGCAAAAGAATGCGGCTAATTATAATTTATTTTTAGTAGGTCATCATTATTATTAATACTTCATGCGTTCAATATTATATATGCCTGGTTGTTGCTTATTTTGTTTTTCTTTTTGGCTTTTGTTTTCTTTTCACTGTGTATGGTTGTTCAATTGTTTCATAATTATATAGCGAGGTACGATGACCCGTTGGTTCTTTTATTATTATTTATTATTTTATTTATTGTTTATTTATTTCATTATTTTTCTTCTTCTTCATTCTTTGTTTTTCATGGTTGTGAAATTGTTCCACAATCATAAGTGAGTACGATGACGTTGACCACGCATTATAAATATACTACAACCCATTTTAGCCAATGACAATTACATTATGCATAGTATGTTGATTATCATTAATTAATGGTTACAGCGATATTCACATAAGAAAATAACATAATTTTAATAGTAATATTACTGTAATATTTGTAGTGAGTCAAAATGCTAAGGGCTCAGTACGGAGCCCTGCGGTACTCCGCCCGTTACAACATAGCTTTTGGGACCTTCGTCGGTATCATATAACAACAGTCTGTTAGACAGATAGCTGTTGATTATCCGCAGCAGATACACAGGTGTTTTCTTCGCCTCCAGCGCCCTCATGATATGCGGCCAATATGCCGAGTTGAAAGCATTTTGCACATAAAATTTGACAATTGTTCAATATTTTTTGTCGCCATGCATCCATCTGACGCCCTCTATCGCCTTGCCCGCAATGCCCGTCAATTTTCCAACTGCGTCTATGGTGGATCGATGTCTCCTAAAGCCAAATTGATTCGCAGACAAGCCAGGCGACTCACTTTCTAGATGCGGTGCCCCAAAACTGAATACCATAAGTCCAGATTGGCTTCTAGACTCCAGATTGGCGTCCAGATACCTTCTAGATGATGCTCCAGATGTGTGCAGATCAGCCTCTCCAGCATTTTGGCCATCGTGTCTATCATGCATAGTGGTCGATACGCACTCGGCTCACCTGCCGGTTTATTCGGTTTCTGAAGTAGCACTAGACGCTGCTTCTTCCACACTTTCTGTAAAACCCGTTCATTCAAGCATCGCGTATAAAGCTCAACGAAAACATTCGTATTATGCTTAACGGCGATCTCAAGTCATCATCAAGTCCAGGCGCCTTTGTGTTACCGAACCTCTCCGCCGTCATTATTATCTCCGCCTCGTCGATTAGCACTGCTTTCTCTATTGCAGGTGTCACCATACTTGGTTGTGGATCTTCCTCCGGGAAAAGCGTTTTCACCACCTTTTCTAGGAGAATAGGGCAGGTTGGTGCTTGGCCTCTACCACCTTTGACCTTCATCATGGCTATTTTGTACGCGTATATATATATATATATATATATATATATATATATATATATATATATATATATATATGTAAGTATATATATATATATATATATATATATATATATATATATATATATATATATATATATATATATATATATATATATATATATATATATATATATAGTATGTCAAGAATGAGTTTACACATTGAAACAAAATTCAAATTTTCAACTTCCTTAGCTAAAAACATGAGCTTTTATTTCCATATACACATTATTTTTTATTAGTTACAGATATTTACAGTATTTATAAAAGATTCATTAAAAAGAATTGCAAGTTATACTCAAAAGAAAAGAAAAATACAACAAAAAGAAATTTTACTCAATTTTACAAGTGTCAAGAAACTCTTTTCACAACTATTTTTTTAATTCCTTTATGCAACACTTCAACGATTAACGGTACATTTACAGTTATCTATTTGCGCAAACGCGTTGTAGTGACCCGTTCCTATGATTTTGTTTGTTAGTTTGTGATTAATTTTTCCACATTTTCCACATTTCCACATCATCTGTTTAAATATTGTGTTTTTAAAATGCCAGGCAAAAGGTTATCGGCTGAAGTGGTTCAGCTTATATACTACAATCGCCAATTGGGAGAAAATGTGGAGAAGTTATCAGAAATGTTCTCTGTAACACGTAAGACAATTTATAATGTTTTAAATCTTTCTGAAAATGAGGGTAGATTGGAGTCAATGTGGGGAGGTGGCCCAAAGCTTAAAATTACTGATCGGGCAGAGCGCTTAATGATGAGGGAACTGCAAAAAAATCCGCAAATTTTGATAAGAACGCTTGCGGAGAAACTCAAGGAAGAGTGTGGTATAGTGGTTTCCCATGAAACTGTACGACAGGCGATACTGAGAAACAAATACTTATCAAAAGTTGCTCGTAAGAAGCCGCTGCTATCAGCACAAAATATTGAAACACGTTTCTCTTTCGCCTCAAGGCTCATTTCTCAACCTGATGAATATTGGGACGACGTAATATTCTGTGACGAAACAAAAATGATGTTGTATTACAACGATGGACCGACCAGAGTGTGGCGCAAGGCATTAACAGCTTTAGAAAATCGACACATAATTCCTACTGTTAAATTTGGAAAAATGTTCATTATGATTTGGGGATGTATCTCAAGCAGAGGATTATGAGAATTGGCTTTTATAGAGTCAACCATGGACGCACAACATTATTTAGGCATTTTGAAGTCATTTAATCAGTAGTGCGAAAAAATGTGGGTTCATCAGAGAGGGCAAACCGCATTTCAAATTTCATCAAGATAATGACACAAAGCATAAGCCGAGTAGGGTGCGACTGTGGCTTCTTTATAACTGCGGTAAAGTTATGGATACACCAGCCCCAAGTCCAGACCTTAACTCTATTGATAATCTGTCTACTTAAAGAAAAAAGTGGCTAAAATGCAACCTAAAAACCGTACAGCACTTAAAACTGCTATATTGGAAGAGTGGCAAAATATACCGAGCAATTATGGCCTAAAAAAGTTGGTTTATTTTATGAATCCGTGATAGATGCTAAAGGTGGCCATACTATATACTAAATATTTTACTTGATCAAATTTTAACTAATAAATATTATAAAAAAAACTTTGTATCGTTTGTGAAAAGAGTTTCTTGACACTTATAAAACTGAGTAAATTTTCTTTTTGTTGTATTATTCTTTTCTTTTGCGTAGAACTTGCAATTTTTTTTCATGAATCTTTTATAAATACTGTAAATATTTGTAACTAATAAAAAAAAAATTTGTATATGGAAATAAAAGTTAATATTTTTGGCTAAGAAAGTTGAAAATTTGAATTTTTTTTTCAATGTGTACATTCATCCTTGATATACTGTATATATTTGACGTAGTAAAATATGTATGTAGAAAACGAAAAAATGAGAACAATTAAAATCGAACAGATGATCGAGTTGATTGTTTGTAGTAGACAAATAATGGATGCTTTCTTATTGAAATTCACCTATAGCTAAACATTTTGATAACAATTATATAAATATAATTTCGAATTATCCTATATAATTTCAATATTGAATCTTCATCGTCGGATTCATACATAGGTGCATATGAAAATACTCATTCTCAACTGTTTCCAGTGTATCTTAAATCATTTTTGGCTTTGAGTGAAAATGTGGCCAAAGTTTCATCGGCAGATTTGCTGTTAAAACGTTGTCTATTAACAGTGGGATATCTCATTACTTCTAAAGTCTGTGCATACTCGATATTATGTTATTGTATGGTGTTTTTTGCAGAGGTTTGGATCATCGAATTTAATATTAATTTAATTTTGGTGGACAAGTTTTATTAAATTATTGTGATACTTTTTCCATTTTCGTCCGATTTTTATAGTCGTTGTTACTGGACTATTTATGTTTTATTTGTTATTTATTTATTTGTTTTTCCTCGTTTGATTTTATAATAAAACCTTTTCTCCTACTCTAAAACTTATCGGGTGTATATTTTTGTCGTATTGTCTTTTGGCGTTTTCCTTTGCCTTTTCCTGATTTTCCTTAATTAGTTCGTGAGACCTCTGTGTTTGATATTTTAATAACTTATTTTGGTCTTCTGCGTTGTACAATTGTGTTCTTGTGATTTTTAGATTTGTTGGCATGTCGGTGTTAAAGCCGTATATTATGCTGAATATTTTACCACCTAGCATCTTGTATGTATCTGAGAACAATTTTAATGTAAAATTTCACCATTATCTGTAACTAAAATTGTTGGTATGTTGTAGCGTGTAATAACCTCGTTGTAAAAAGCTTTTGCTATTGTGCTATATTCTGCATCAGGAATAGGTACACAAGTGAAAATTTTTGAAAAATTATCTTCAAAAGTAAAAATGTACTTATTTCCCGATGTGGTTTCTGGGAGAATTCCCACCATGTCCATATAAAAAAAGCTGTTTTTCTCTGTCTGATTCTTTCAATAACACTTGATGATACCCACTGGCCAAATCAAGTGTAGTGAAATATCTACAATGACTTAACTGGTCTAATATTTCATCGATGCGGGGAATGAGAAAAAATTCTGTAATGGTGGCGTCATTTCCTGAAATCTACTACTAGACTCCATATTTTTTTACCATCTTATCCCGCTTTTTTTGGCACCAAAATTATGGAGGAATTCTAGGGCGATGAGGTGGGAATAATTATGTCGTCTTCCAACATTTTGTGTACTTGATTATTTATTTCTTCCTGGTAGCCTGTACTGTCTTTGGTTGATTGGTGCCTGGTCTGTTTTTATTGGTATTGTGTGTTTTATACCTGTGGTGTGAGAACATTTATCACCTTCCAAGAAAAATAAATAGTGGAATGACTTAAGTATGCCGTCTATGGATCTCTTTTCCTCAATGTTTAAGTTTTCGTCTAGCTTAATTGTTTCTAATATTTTGATAACCCTTTTGTGGCTATCAGTTTCCTTAATGTAATTTATTTTATACTAAACACTTTTACACTAATACTAGAGGGCTGGCAGCTTATATACCATTTGTCTACTACTATGCACATATCGATCTACCCACATACCAACATCTAACATGCACCATATATGTATATGTCATGGATATGTGTATATATATGTATATATATATACAGCAACTGTATATATATATATATATATATATATATATATATATATATATATATATGTATATATATATACAGCAACTGTATATATATATATATATATATATATATGTGTGTGTGTGTGTGTGTTTTTTTTTTTTTTTTTTTTTTTTTTTTTTTTTTTTTTTTTTTTTTTGTATTCGAAGGGGGAATCTTTCTTAGATACCGTCCACCATAGACGGCATGTACGATTCATACTGTCCGCTAAAGGTACACCTCATTCGGGACCACGCCCAGTCAGTAATATCTTACTATGCTGGACTTGCGAACCAGTACGCCTACGTACTAAACCCTTAACTCCGACCTCTATAGCTTGTTTGTGTCCTGCGGGACCGCCGTTAAGCACTACTTCGCAGGACTAAGCTGAGCTAATATGCCTCTTCAAACATCCCGTACATGGCGTTCACACAGCTGCAGTTATATTTCTCCGCTGCCACTCCTTCTTCCTGAGCTCCTTGAGAGCTATTGCAGCCCATTCTTTCATCTTAGACCACACTAAACTCGATCGCAGCATATGGCTCACAATGTTATCAGGTGTTATCCTTTCATTTATTATCTTCTCTATGGTCATTCTCTGCGTCTCAAATCTTAGGCAGAAGAAAAAGATATGCTGAGCGTTTTCGCCAACAGTGTTGCAGAATGAACATTCTGTCGCGTCATCATGACCGAATCTGTGGAGGTACTCTCTGAAACAACCATGGCCCGTCAAAAACTGCGTAAGGTAGTAGTCTGTCTCTCCGTGTCCTCTTTCGACCCAAGCTTGCACGTTTCTGATGAGCCTGTGGGTCCACCTCCCTTTTCCTGCGGCGTCCCATTGACTTTGCCATTCATCTAGGCTCGTCTGTCTCTCCTCTTTCCGTTCGGTTGCCGTTAACCGTCTATTCAGGCTTTTGGTTCTGTTATATACTCTGCCCAACTCCGAGGCCATTATGTCCGGCGGCATAATGCCGGATATAATACCGGCACCTTCTTGTGACACTGTCCTAAATGCACATGCAACTCTAATAGCGCTTAACCTGAAAACTATCTTCGCCTTCTTCGAGTATGTCTTTTGCCGCAGAGCTGCCCCCCATATAGGCGCCGCGTACATCAATATTGATTGACTGACTTTAGCCAGGAGCGCTCTCCTACTCTGGCTGGGGCCACCAATGTTGGCCATGATTCTCGTCAGAGCCGCTGTCATTGTTGCCGCCTTCCCGCAGGCTTTTTCGATATGCGCCTTGAAGTTGAGCCTCGTATCAATCATTACACCTAGATATCTCAACGAAGGTTGCGTTGTAATGTTGTAGCCGTCAATGTTTAGGGTGATTTTTTCGAGTTTTTTCCTGCTCGTGTGTGTGTGTGTGTGTGTGTGTGTGTGTATAAAGCAACTTTTTGATATTCACACACATGAGCCCACGTGATTTTATTTATCATAGAATGTCTAAATATTTATTGTTGGTATGCTTACGTAAGTGCAGAACAACGAATTGTGTGGGAAAGTGCTTTGTCCGCTTTTTCACACCCAACTGCAACTCAGTTGACTCAATGTTTTGGCATTCCATAATTATAAGTAATATTAATATGGATTGTGTATACCACAACTTCGAGCAATGTTGATATGTGTATGGATAATATGTATTTCACAATTTCGGGAAATATGTCGCGAGGCAAAATATATATATGTGCATATTTCAGAGTACCTCAGTACCTCGATCATATTCCATTGCTTCACAATGATCATTTTCATTTCTGTATTTTTCAACATTTGATAACAAATTTTTTTTTCCCGGCTCACAAGATTGGAAAATGTTTTTTTTGTACAAGCGGAATTTTGGAAAGCGAATGTGAAAGTACGTCTTTTCAATGTTTTTCAAATACCAGCAGATCATGTGATAAATGTTTCTTCCAAAACTAATTGTTCGCTCTCGTCGCTAAAATTTATATATATATATATATATATATATATATATATATATATATATATATATATATATATATTCATATATATATATATATATAGCACCAACCTGTCCTTTTCTCCTAGAAAAGGTGGTGAAAAGCCCGGAGGAAGATCCACATCCAAGTATGGTGACATCTGCAGTAGAGAAAGCAGTGCTAATCGACGAGGCGGAAATAATAATGACGGCGGAGAGGTTCGGTAACACAAAGGCGCCTGGACTTGATGGTATCCTGAACAAGGCGCTTGAGATCGCCGTTGAGCATAATACGTTGAATGGGTTTTTCCGAAGGTGTGGAAGAAGCAGCGTCTAGTCCTACTTCAGAAACCGAATAAACCGGCAGGTGAGCCGAGTGCGTATCGACCACTATGCATGATAGACACGATGGCCAAAATGCTGGAGAGGCTGATCTGCACACATCTGGAGCATCATCTAGAAGGTGAGTCGCCTGGCTTGTCTGCGAATCAATTTGGCTTTAGGAGACATCGATCCACCATAGACGCAGTTGGAAAATTGACGGGCATTGCGGGCAAGGCGATAGAGGGCGTCAGATGGATGCATGGCGACAAAAAATATTGAACAATTGTCAAATTTTATGTGCAAAATGCTTTCAACTCGGCATATTGGCCGCATATCATGAGGGCGCTGGAGGCGAAGAAAACACCTGTGTATCTGCTGCGGATAATCAACAGCTATCTGTCTAACAGACTGTTGTTATATGATACCGACGAAGGTCCCAAAAGCTATGTTGTAACGGGCGGAGTACCGCAGGGCTCCGTACTGAGCCCTTAGCTATTATTGTAAGTCAAAATAATGCTCATCTAATTTATGCATTTTGACTCACTACAAATATTACAGTAATATTACTATTACCATTATGTTATTTTATTATGTGAATATCGCTGTAACCATTAATTAATGATAATCAACATACTATGCATAATGTAATTGTCATTGGTTAAAATGGGTTGTAGTATATTTATAATGCGTGGTCAGCGTCATCGTACTCACTTATGATTGTGGAACAATTTCACAACCATGAAAAACAAAGAACGAAGAAGAAGAAAAATAATGAAATAAATAAACAATAAATCAAATAATAAACAATAAAAAAAGAACCAACGGGTCATCGTACCTAGCTATATGATTATGAAACAATTGAACAACCATACACAGTGACAAGAAAATAAAAGCCAAAAAGAGAAACAAAATAAGCAAGGCAAACATAATATTGAATGCATGCACAATATTTACAACAAGAAGTATTTACTACAAATGATAATGATGACTTACTAAAAATAAGTTATAAATATGACCTACTGAAGAAATTGCAGTGGATTGACCTACTTAAGAAATTGCCATTTCTTCAGAAATTCTTTTATACTAAAATGGGGTTAAATTGTAAATTATGATATATATTTAAGGCTATATAAACTAAGAGAAGGCCTGAAATGAAGGCAGTCAGTGAATTAGTTAGTCGAGTGGATTACGATAACTCGAAGAACGAGTTAGCGCGTGTTTGCTACCGGGTGTAAACTGTAAAAGATTTTACATCCTACAAAACAAAAGTTGTATTGTAAAGAATCTAGTATTCTGTATATTCTTAAAAAACGCATTGTGAAAGAAAAACTATTTAATCAATAAAAACTATACCGTGAAAAGCAAAACCTTATAACTGTGAAAAGTAATTGTGTGGAGAAATGAAATTTGCAGGAAACAGCAACAGAATAAAAAAGGGGTAACTCCTAGACTATATGATATCTAAGCAAAGGTTACGGTGTCAGAAAGAAGGACACAACAATAACAATGGAATCCTAATACTGCGTTAAACGTTTAACGTAAAATATCTTGTCTTACAAGATACTTCACAGTATAACCAGTATTAGCGTATACAGCACCTGGTCAAAAGTTTGTGTTGGACATAGATGCGAGTAGCTATGAAATAGAAGTGTTGCAATTATTATTAACAGAATCCAGTGATCGAACAGGGTTGATTGAAATAGAATCAAACGTTCACAAAATAAAAACGTAACAATTGGTGTCAGATGTGGGATTCTTTTAATATGGTGAAAATTTACCAACTGAAAGTGGACCAGCTTAAAAAGCTGTTAGTAGAGATGTATCTATCGTCGTAAGGTGCAAAGGCGGAACTGCTTGTGAGTCTAAGGCAAGCTATGGAGGCCAAGGGTATTAAGGTAGCAGAACAAGTTACATATCCCGAAACAGTTAGTAGTACCTTGACGTATGAAGCCGCCAGTTTAATGTGTCCACCAGTGCCATGAGTACGCCAACTAGAAGCAGAGAGATCAGATCTGGTTGAAACAGTGTGTCAGGCATTAAAATCCGTAGTCCAGTCTAAAGCAAAAACAACAGGTCGACGTGAAACGTGAAATCCATCGTTAAACTAAATCGAGTCAGTTCAGCAGGGCGTGAACTGACTCCAACAGTGGGTAGCCCTATCATTCACATGTCACAATTACAGCGTGTACCAAGCAGCTTGACTATCTATACAGAACTGGACAATATGGAGTTATTATTAATTTTGGGTACCGGCGCATCACATTCTATAATAAAGAACGATTTGGTAGACATTTGAGCCTTTAATGGGGAAAAAATTGCGTAGAGGTGAGAATGCACAAAGTCTGGGTAAGATAAAGAAACGAGTATCTATTGGAAATTGTACGTGGGAACGTGAATTCATTGTGGACGACATCATCGATGACGTAATAATTAAGTTCATTTCATGATTGACAATGGATTTACGTTAGATTTAAATCAACGGATGCTACGCTATACAAATCTCGAGTTACCATTGAATATCGGTTACAAGCGTAGTGTAAACATCAAACGAATACTGACATGTCAACGCAAAGAGGTTCCAGCAAAATCAGAAGCGGTGATTTGGGCACAGATGAATGTGGTTGATGGGACAGGCAAGCGGATAAAGAAATATCGAATAAAAAAATATAAAAATTTGTAGGACCTTAGTGGAATCTACAGAAAATAGAATGGTACCGGTGCGAATACTAAATCCAACTAATACATATACATTTGTGAAGTTAATGGTGATTGGTCATTGTCAGGAAGTTACTGCCGTAGTAGACTGCGAAAAGGATTCGTCGATGAAACTTGAAAGATCAGGAACTGTTAGCGTGGAATTAAAAGCACAGATTGAAGAATGGGCAGATGTGCTTAGCAAACAGCAAAAAGAAAAGGCTTTAGAACTATTGAAGAAATACAGTTTAATCTTTTCTTCAAATGGAAAAGCTGGTGGACGGACATCTGAAACATCACACTGACGATGGTGATTCTAGATCAACACGTCGAGCACCACGACGAGAAGCTCCATAGGCTTATTTATACTACAGACGATTTGTTCCTGGATTTGCAAACATCGCTAGCAGTCTACATGAGTTAACAAGAAAGAAAAAACTATTTGTATGGGGCGAGGAACAAAATGAAAGCATTCGAACAGCTGGAAGAAAGAATCTGTTATAACCAGTATTAGCATATCTAGTACCTGGTCAAAAGTTTGTATTGGACACGGATGCGAGTGACTACTGTGCTCTTTGGTAGTGGAGGTGTGCTCTCTCAGATCATAGATGGGCAAAAAAAGTAATGACATACTACAGTAAAATCCTGTTTAATTCAGAAAGAAACTACTCTCTTACTCTAAGAGAGTTGTTCGCACTACTGGAATGTGTAAATTATTTCCATAAGTACTTTTACGTTCAGTAATTTCATCTACGAACTGAACACACAGCGCTAAGGTGGTTATTATAATTTAAAAATCCAGATGGACAAGTTTCTCGCTGGATTGAAAGGCTGCAGAGTTACGACTTTACAATCAATCATCGTAAAAGAGGACATCATGGACGACATAGTGCATCATGGATGCACTATGTCGTCGTCCGCCCAAAATGGAATGTAAACATTATTCTCCAGTGGAAAGCAAGGAGCACACTATCGACATTCGACTTTCGAATATCAGTGGAACGAACCGATCTCGTATTTATTATGAAATACCAAGAGAAGGACGTACGTCCAGATTGGCGTGATATGGCTAATGAGACTCCAATAGCAAAGGCATACTGGGCGCAGTGGCAGGCTTGCACTTACGAGATGAATGTCTATTCCGAGCATGGAAATGTGATGATGAAAAAATCAAGTTGTACCCAAGGCAAGAGTAAATGAACTTATAGCTAAGTATCACAATGCTTCCAGTAGAGGGCATTTGGGCACCACAAAAATCACCGAGAAAATAAAAAAACGATATGTCCCAATACACACCGTGTAAGTATATTTTGGTGGTTATAGATTACTTCAGTAAATGGCCTGAAGTATACCCCATTCCAAATCAAGAAGCTAGTACAGTTGCGGATGTATTCGTCAACCAATGGACTCAATTTTGTGTACCGATGGAGTTACACTCAGACCAAGGTCGTAATTTCAAGACAATTGTATTCCAGGAGATGTCCCGTATATTGGGTATACACACAACTCTTACAACACCTTTGCATCCGCAATCTGATAGCATGGTGAACGGTTCAACCGTACCTTGGAATAATATCTGAGGAAAGTCGTTGATAAATACCAAAAAGTATGTTATGTACATATACCAATGTTCTCCATCTCATATCGATCCGCACAAAATGATACTATGTCTACTACACCAGCAATGACAATTTTTGGAATCGAATTTAGACTGTCAGCTGATATAAAATTTGGCGTCGAAATAGCAACGAGATCAACCGAAATCAAACCGTGAAAAGCGGGAACAGTTGGATGAAGTACATCAGTTCATCAAGGAGCGGCTGCAGATGATAAGCGACAAGATGAAGGCCCGGTATGATTTAAGAGTAAATTCCAAAGGGTTCTATAAAGGAGAGCTTGTAATGCTTATAATCCACTACGAAAGCAAGGCCTCTCCCCTAAATTACAGACTAATTGGGAAAGACGTAGTGTATCATATTCAACGTGCCTGGAATAGAAGAGCAAAATTTAAGTAGTCCACTTGGATTGGCTTGTCCATATCGGGGGAAAGTATAGGAGAATGTTTAAAGCTGGCAGTGTAACGAGTATCGATGGTTGGCTATTCATCACTAATTGTTTATAGTACGAATAACGGTAGCATCGAAACGAATGTCTACAAAAAGGAGTAGGCGATAACCAGGACAAGCCAAAGTGAAAGAAAGAGAAGAAACTCGATTATGATAAAGGAAGATACTGGACTGTTGCCACAGAGTATAAATAGAGCTAGTTGTTGACAAATAAAACAATTCAATTCCGAAAGTAGTACAGGCAGCATAACACCTTCAATTGATAAAGACTACATCAGACGATAGCAAGTTGAATTAAGGAGTGATTGTAAATAGAAGTATACATTAAATAAATTGTTGTTGCACATAGTTAGTACAAAATAAGTGTTGCAGTTATTATTGATAGAATCTAGTGATCGATCAAGGTTGATTCAAGTAGAACTAAACATTAACAAAATAAAAACGTAACAATATTTTCCGACTTGTTAACTTATGGGACCGTGTCTCTTCACGTATGTGGCCTTGGTTTCGGCCGTTGGCGGGTATAAAGGTATTCGAATTTCGGGGAATCCCGTTTGCGTTACATCAATAAAATCATATGAAAATATTTTATAAACGTTATGTAAAAACTGTAGTTATTATATATATATATATATATATATATATATATATATATATATATGTATATATATATATATATATATATATATATACATATATATATACATATATATATACATATATATATACATATATACATACATACATACATATATATATATATATATATATATATATATATATGTGTGTATACATATATATATACATATATACATACATACGTACATATATATGTATATATATATATATATATATATATATATATATATATATATATATATATATATATATATATATTATGTGTTAGAAAAAGTTCGATTCAATAAGGTTTTGCCATTTGTGGGGTAATGCTAATAATTTCACCTGTGTAGAACTTCTGGGTTTTCTGAGTGAGAAACTGATCCAAGTGCGTTTTGCAGGCCTCGAAGGAATTTAAATTTACACCATTAAGAGACTTCTGGGGAGATCAAAACAAATCATAATCTGAAGGTGCAAGGTCTGGGCTATATGATGTATGCAATGAAATTTCCCAGATAAGCTCCCTCAGTTTTTGCCGGGTAATCAAAATGTGTGTGGTCTGGTGTTGTCATTATGGAACACAACACCTTTTCTGTTGATCAATTCTGGCCATTTTAATTGAATTGCTTGCTTCAATATCTTAAATTTTTGAAAGTAGAGATCAGAAATAAGATTTTGATCAGATTGTAGAAGCTCATAATGAACAATTCCCTTCCAGTCTCACCAGACACACAGCATTGCCTTTCTTGGTGGCAATCCTGGTTTTGCCACCGTTTGTGAAGCTTCACTTCGCTTTTACCACGACTTTTTTCGCACATTATTGCTGTAGCTCAGTGGTTAGTGTATTGGTCTTCTGATCTGTAGGTCGTGGTTCAATCCCCGGCTGATGCATAACAAATTTAATATCGAAAAGATTTTCGAACGGTACCCACCTGCCGGCAAGAAAAAGTGATGTTGCAAGAATTCTGCCGTTCGGAACCGGCTAAAATAAGTAGGTCCTTTCTAATACTGTCCAAAATTTAACACGCACAACAGTAATGGAAGAGAAGCTCGGCCAATGAGACCTTCGGGGCTTTAAGTGCCACATATTTATTTTATATTTTTTTATTGTCGTACGTCGTACTTTTCATCGCCCGTTATATTCTCTTCAGAAATTGTTTGATTTCGTTCCGTTTTAGCAGTGAATCGCAAATGGAAATTCGGTTCATTATATTTTTCACTGCTAATTCATGTGGCACTCAAACATCGAGGTCCTGTGTGTATCCAGCTTTCTTTAAATAGTTTATAACTGTTTGGTGATGAATGCTTAGCTGCTTAGCAAAGTTACCGGCACATAAGGTCTTGCTCAATTTTTTCCATGATTTCATCGACTTTTTCAGTGATTGGTCGACCAAATCGAAGCGCATCTTTCCATCAGAGTTATGTTTTGTTTTTCTAGTTTTAGCATCGTCTCCGTAAACTTCATAATTTTTTTCAGCTGCCTGGAAAATATGACTATAATGTTCCGAATTTTCACTCATTTTTATACGTGGATAACTTTTCACAGAATAATACGATTTTAATAATATCTTCTAACCAAATGAAGGTTAAAATGTCAATTTTTCTCCATCACTTAAGAAATCATACCATCGCCATTTATTCATCGATTTTTTTAAATAGGGGCTTATTTTTCTTGGCAAAGAACCAGCTTTATGTCAAAAAGGTTAAACATACTTAACTTTGCGATTTAATATTTCTATGCCCGTAAATAAAAAAAAATATTTTATCTAAAAAAATTAGTTTTTAAAGATTTTAATGTCGGTAGCATTTAAGTTTCTGGACCAATTTTGAAGTCGTGTAAGAAAAAGTCTTGCAGGAGTTAATTATCTTCCGTTTGGGTGATCGCTTTTTCGAATCAGACGATCCGTAGTCAAGTTCTGCTCAAAATGGCTATAATACCTCCAAAAGGTGGGAAAACATTTATTCATGTCTCGAAAACGCTTCCATAAAAAATGTGGATATCGTGATTAGAAGCCGAAAGTCTATAGAAAAATTGCATTGCTTATTTGCAATGCAATGCAACTTATGATTGCAATCATATATAAATGTGTATTTATGTAAATGCGGCATCATGAACACACCACGGTTGAACATGAACATAGCATTAGACGCTCTCGATCGGTCGTGTATATTGAACTTTTCACTCTGTTTGTGTGTTGCGTGTGGCCTGTGGGTGACAGAAAAGAATTATGTATCTACCTTGTTGTTTACTTCTTATGTTGGAGTAGGAAGTGCTGAATTTTATGCCGATTGTGAACCATCATGTTAATAAAATTTTTAAGAGTAAATTATTTTTCCTAATTAAAACTTTGGTTCTACAGGAAATGCGTCAAAAGTGTGTGAAAGAGGGCTTTGTTGTTGTGTGGAAATATTAGTGTTAGATACCATATTTTTAACACTCCAATTTAGCCAAAGCAATATATTTGTGTTACCATTACCGTACCAAAATAAAAATAGATTTATTGTTGCGTTTTCTGTATTGGGAACAAGTGGTGTTAAAACATGCGAGTGTTCTTGCATGTGAAAAGAATTGGTTATGCAGTTCTATTTGTTGGCGTAAGTGTTCCGGATTAAAATCAACAATTTCTTGTGGATAGATCAAAGCAAGTGGCTGAAGAAAACAGAGGCTGGTTGCCGAGTAACAGAATAAAAGTAAAATATTATAAAAACAAGATAAGTGCTAATTTTGTAATTTCTTTTTATATATAGTAGTATTTTGTATAGAACTCAGAGGTGCTCCGTTGGGCTGATTCCACGAGAGCTGGTGTTTTTGTGATTACCTACGCTAATCTGCAACACATTGTTGTTGGCTTAAAAATGTAAAAAATCTCTAATTATATTAATTAATTTAAATATTGATTCCAAACGGATCTCTAAAGAGATCGATGAAAGACTAATATCCAATTAATGTCTAAAGAGATTAATCCCTCTCTTTGGAAATAAGTCGCACAATTTTTACATATATATAAAATAAAATTGTGAAATAAAAATAAACTATATGTAAAACTAAAAACAATATAAAAACACAAATGTGTATACAAACTAAACTATAAATAAAAAACTATATACATAAAAATGTTTAAAATAAAATATATTTACATAACAAACCAATTACATAACATTCGAATCAAATAAAAATCAACAAATCCAAAATTGTAAAAAAAAACATAAAAATAAAATTGAATATAAATACAAAACAAAATTGTATTCAATTCATGTTTAATTCAGTGAATATAAATGAAATTCAATTTTCAAAATTAAAAGACAATTAAACAAATACAGTTGTATTTATGTGAATATAAAAATGTAAACAATAGAGAGAATATAATTGTGGATAAAATACAAATACAAATATAATTGATACCTAATTTTTGTAAATCAGCAACAACTACAATTCTTCCTTTTGTAGGAAGGTGATCAAATATAAATAATACAATAAGAAAATAAAATTAAAAAAAATTCCAAAAAAGAAAACTCAAAGATATTATCAAAATTAGAAGCGAAATATGAAAGATAAGTTAACGTTTAAATTAAATTAAAATTTATATCTACAAAAATAAGTATTTAAATTAATATATTATTTACACAATACAATATAAATGAATATATACAACTTTATGAAATAAAATAATATTACTGTTCTATTGTACATATATCATAATAATATATAATAAAGGGTAATCCATTTCGCGGTTTCAAAAGTATAGGACTAGAATTCGACATCCGTCAAACTGAGTTGTTAAAACAATTTCTTTATTTTTCAGTTCAAAGTCTGACATTTGCGAAAATGGATCGCTTAACTATCGCACAACGCATTAAAATTGTAAAAACCTACTACAAAAATGGTGATTCTGCCACAGCCACATATCGTGCTTTAAGAGGAGATTATGGTTTACATAATCGTCCAACTATGCAAGCAATTGGCAAAATTGTGAAGAAATATGAAGAGACTCGTACCACCGAAAATATCGCTGCTGTAAGTGAAAGTGTTGCCGAAGACCCGAATGTGTCGATTCCTCGTCGTTCTCAGGAATTAGGACTGTCTTACGGCACATTATGGCGTATTTTGCATTTGGATCTACACCTACATTCATATAAAATCCAGCTCACACAACAACTGAAGCCAGCTGACCATTCACAACGTCGTAGATACGTCGAATGGGTGCTTGAACAACAGGCGGTGGACGGCGTTTTTTCGAACAAAATTTTCTTCAGCGACGAAGCACATTTCTCACTCTGTGGGTATGTTAACAAACAAAATTGTCGTATTTGGGGTTCTGAGAATCCTCAAGTAATTGAAGAGAGGCCACTACATCCACAAAAAGTCACTGCTTGGTGCTCTCTTTGGTCCGGAGGTGTGATTGGACCTTACTTCTTCGAAAACGACGATGGAACGACTGTCACCGTCAATTCGGAGCGTTATGGTCATATGATAACCGACTTTTTTTGCCTGCTATTGAAGAATATGACTTAGAGGATATGTGGTTTCAACAAGACGGTGCCACATGCCACACAACTCGAGCGAATATGGCTTTATTGCAAGAGAAATTTTCTGGCCGCGTAATTTCTCGTCGTGGCGATATCAAGTGGCCACCAAGATCATGCGATTTGACACCGCTTGAATTTTTTTGTGGGGCTACGCGAAAGACCGTGTTTATGCAGATAAACCTTTAACTCTTGAAACCAACATTCGTCACGTTATGGCTGAGATACCGCCCAATATGTGTCAAAAAGTGGTCGAAAATTACCTCAAAAGAATCGATGCTTGCAACAATTCGCGTGGTGGTCATTTAAATGATGTAGTATTTCACACATAATGTCAACGTTCAAACTTTATAATAAAAAAGAAATATCATGATAAAAAATATTTTATATGTGTTTTATTTACATTTACTTTTGAAACCCTTTTGGATAACCCTTTATATATATATATATATATATATATATATATATATATATATATATATATATATATATATATATATATATATATATATATATATATACATATATACATATATTCATATATATATTTAATAATATAATTACCTAAATTATATAAAATTTTATAAATTGTAATACCTTTACAATTTAAAAAAAAATATTTTACCTTTTAAAATATTAATAGATAGATATTCTCTAAGGGAACAAAAAAAAACTAGATAGGATTCTATCTGATTCAGAGATCGCAGGTCGTAAATCATCCGAATATTATAGTTCTTGGAATTATTATAAAAAAACTTTGGTTAAGAAAATGACCACAAATTTTATATATTGCACTAGCAAGCGCAAATCTAAACAATATCAACGAAATGCTACAGTTAGCAGATACAATATGGGAAGCTTCGTGCTGGAAGGAAGTATGTTCAGTAAGAAATCATGCTACTGAACCACAAAATAACACAACTAATCTGGAAAAGATAGTGTAAAGCTTACGAAGGCAACTACAATAATGTGTGAACAATTCCACAAACTACAAATGAATACCTACGAGATAAAAGGTCAAATGAACAGTAGACCTCGTTCCAGAACTCCATATTTAAAATTTAATAGAAGACAGAATTCACGTAGCCGGGATAGATCCAATTCCCAAGACTGAATTTGTCATTATCACTACAAATTCGGCGATAAAGCCATAAAATGCGTACAACCTTGTAATTACAAAAATAATTCAGGCAATTCAGGAAATTAAAAAGTTCCATTGTTACTCGTCGCTTATTCGTGATAAACAAAAAAAAAATAAATTAACTTTTCTAATAGACAGTGGAACTGAAATTTCAGTTCTACTGAAAATTCAAAAATAGTAAGAAATTTTCAGATATTATTTTGACAGCGGCAAACGGTTCTTGTATTTCGACATACGGTAAAAAAGATCAGGTATAGTAAAAAGAGATCCATTATTTTTTCAATAGATGGTTTTAAAGATAGATAGCTAGATGGCGTTAGAAATATATAATTTTGTACTAAATAAACCTTTCAGGCAGTTTTGTGTTTGCTTGACTCAATATTGTTTGGCACCAGTAAAGAGAAAATAGGGCATACTTTACAGATTTTCTTCGATAAAGGCGAAAACGTAAACGTAAAGATGCAAGGCCAATTGTCGAAAATATCGATAAAATAATTGAAATCGTCGAGTCTGACCGTCTTAAAAGCACTGTTTCTTTTGCCCAGCAGCTAAACATTGGACAAAAAACCGTTTGGAACCATTTAAATAAGGCTGGATACAAAAAGAAGCTCGATGTATGGGTGCCACACGAGTTAACGCAAAAAACCTCATGGACCGAATTTCCATCTGCGAATCGCTGCTGAATCTCAAAAAAATCGATCCATTTCTGAAGCGGATGGTTACTGGTGATGAAAAGTGGGTCACTTACGACAACTTCAAGTGAAAATGGTCGTGGTCGAATCGCGGTGAGCCGGCGCAAACGGTGGCCAAGCTAAGATTGACGGTCAGTAGGTTTTGCTATGTGTTTGGTGGTATTGACAGGGAATCATCTACTATGAGTTGCTCCCTCTTAATTCGGACTTGTACTGTCAACAATTGGACCGTCTGAAGGAAGCAATCGCCCAGAAGCGGCCAGCTTTGGCCAATAGGGGAGGAATTGTGTTCCATCAAGACAACGCCATGCCACACACATCGATAGTTACTCGCCAGTAGCTCCTGGAGTTTGGTTGGGAGGTTCTTATTCATCCACCTTATAGTCCGGACCTAGCACCACGTGATTACTACCTGTTCCTGTCTATGCCGGATGATTTTGCTGGTGAAAAATTTGCCTCGAATTCCGTGAAAGTCACCAATAAGAGTGGACGTGTTTGATAGAGTCGGAAGTGATTGTTTTCGGTAAAAAAAAAAAAAATTTTAATATTTTGCGAAAAGACGCTAAGAAACTCAAGGAGTTATTTCGGTGATTTTTTTTTTTTTATAAAAAAAAAATTAATATAATAATATCGTTTGCAAACATTTTGTTTATAATATGAGTGTTCAGCGCTCTCCTCCCCAGCAACGGCAATCGCCTGTTAATGTGTGTGTAAACAATAATTTGCAATCACCCGCGCAAACCCCCCCGATAAGTGCATTATCAAAAAAAACAGTTGATACACACTGCACAAGTGAAAGTAACAGTGTAAATCTTTTGCCTGTACATATTCCTCACTCTAACACTACATCAAAATTTGCAACAACAATAAATACAGACAAAAAAAATAATTTGTTCTCTCGTGATATACTATCTCCCTCTATACCGTGGAGTGTACAATGCGCTTCTCCTGCTGTAACACCAACAGCTACAACATCAAAGCAAACAAATAACGGCCTTTCTACTGAAGTGCATGACCCAGTAGTTAAAGAAACTAGTGCGATGACTAATAAAGAACCAGTTGCTGTTCAAACTGGAATTGATCGCTACATTACTGTAGTAAAGTGAAAAAGAAGTCCACAAAATTCAAAACAAATGAATTCAACAAAAATTCAAAAGCAGAACACTGCCCCTATTAGTTCGGAAAATAGATACGCTTTGCTTTCAGGTGATGGAAGTGACGAAAATATTATCTCCAAGAAAAATTTCAAACCTCCACCCATTTTCTTAAGAGAACGCAACTCAGATAAGTTGATTTCTAGAATTACAAGTCTTATAGGACCAAAGAATTTCCACGTTGTTCCTATTCGCAAAGCCCAAATTGAGGAAACGAAAGTGCAAATCTACAGCGAAACTCATTATCGCAAAGTAATTGCGGAATTTGATGCTGTAAAAAGAATTACTACACATATCAGCTAAAAAGTAGTAAGGGCTTAATCGTAGTACTCAAAGGCGTCGAACCCAACGTTGACATTAACGAAATCAAACTTGCCCTTCAGGAAGAAGGGTTTCAAGCCAAAACAGTATTCAACATTCTCAACAAGAGCAATATACCTCAACCGTTATATCGTATTGAGCTGCAGCCTGAAACAAAACCCCTAAAAAAAGGTGAAGTACACCCCATATATAAAATTCGATATTTATTGCATCGCAAAATCACAATCGAAGAACCCCATAAGAGAACTGGACCTCCTCAGTGCAGTAACTGCCAAGAATATGGACATACTAAGACATATTGTACCCTGCCAGCTGTTTGTGTGATTTGTGGAGATCTCCATAAATCAAACATATGCCCAAAATCTAAAGGCGATGCTAGCATGAAAAAATGCAGCAATTGTGGAGGTAATCACACCGCAAATTATAGAGGTTGTCCAGTATATACAACGCTAAAGCTAAATTACTCCGCTAGCAATCAACCTCTAAAACCAGTTGAGCAAACTCAGATAGCCAACTCAAGTAAGAGACAAAATATTGATGCAACACAATTCTTCTCTGCAATCCCAAACAAGAATCAAACCAATTCATACGCTAGCGTGTTAAAACAAAACCCACACCAACAAAGCAATGTAAATAATGAGCAGAAACACTCACTGCCCACCCAACAGCCAAGTACCCTTGAACATTTGCTTCAAACATTAATTCAGAATATGAACCAATTCATGAACTCAATGCAACAATGATGCAAGAAATGATGAAAAATCAATCGATGTTACTCCAAACATTGTTATCCAGACCATGAGTTGTCTCAAGATATGCCACTGGAACGCCAACGGCTTAAGCCAGCACCGTTTGGAGCTAATTCAATTCCTTGAATCCAGCCAAATCGACATAATGATGATATCTGAGACCCATTTCACTGACAAAAATTGCTACCAAATACCATATTACAAACTGTACACCACAAATCATCCGCATGGTAAGGCGCGCGGAGGAACTGCCATATTGATAAAAAGCAGAATAAAACATCATGTTCTCGAAGATTTCAGTAGCGTCTACTTGCAAGCAACATCTATATGTGTGGAAGAATACATCTCTAAGCTAGTAATATCTGCGATATACTGTCCCCCAAGATACAGTATTACCGAACAGTAATATAAAGAATTTTTCTCAACTCTTGGTAACAAATTCTTGGTTGCTGGCGATTTCAATGCCAAACACACTCACTGGGGCTACCGCTTAATAACTCCAAAAGGCAGAAGACTATGTTCAATCATCACTAACTAACATCACGGCTACGATGTTATTTCAAATGGTCAACCGACATATTGGCCGACGGACAAGAGGAAAATCCCCGATCTCATAGACTTTGGAGTCGCCAAAGGTTTGCAGAAGGAAAATATCTCCCCAGAGTGTAATTATGATCTATCATCTGACCACTCACCCACGGTAATATCTATAAAATCACCAAGCCCCCAAAGCAATTGCGTTAGAAAGAAAATAGACTGGTTAAAATTCAAGAAATATATAAATTCCCATCTTCTTCTGAGTACTGTATTAAGAAATGGACACGATGTAGACTCAGCACTCGAAAAATTCAACCAGCTGCTCTCATTAGCTCTCAGCTCAGCCACCTGCACAAAGGTATGCAAGCAATCAAACTATAGCCCATACACATCAGCCGATATTGAATTGCTAGTAAGACAGAAAAGAAGACTCCGAAGACAATGGCAAGAATTCAGATCACCGAATCTGAAAACACAGCTACAGCACTGCACTCGAAAGTTAAAGCAAGCCTTAAAAAATAAAAACAACAAAGAGTTAGAAGACATAGCGAAATTAACACCTGGTGAAGCGTCAGACTACTCTTTGTGGAAATCAGCAAGAAACTCAAATCGGCCAATTCTCACTGACTCCCCCATCCGTTTGAGTGACGGTAATTGGGCTAGAGCATCTGTGAGAAGGGTTTGGCTTTTGCAAACCACCTAAAAAGTGTGTTTACACCCAATCCACCCTCTTCACAGTCCTCATTACCAAAATTAACTTCTCAACCTTGCTCAATAACGCTCAATATTAAAAAAAAGGGCATATTCAAAGCAATTTGTAGAGATCTAAACACAAAAAAATCACCTGGTCCAGATAAAATTACCGGTAAAATGATAAAAGAGCTACCTCCGGCTTCAGTAATTCATCTAATGCACATTTTCAATGCTATCCTTCGTATTAAACACTATCCCAAATGCTGGAAAACTTCAAAAATTATTATGATAGCAAAACCAGGAAAAGACCCTACAAAAGTTGCATTGTACAGACCTATCAGCCTCCTGCTTCTACTTTCTAAAGTATTCGAAAAGCTACTTGTCATGAATATAAATCCATTTATTAATCTCAACATGGCACGATGGCCTTATTTACAAACTCAAACTATTACTGCCTGCAAATGTCTCCTCATTGCTTAGTAGCTACCTCACGAAAAGACAATTTCTCGTACATCACAAGGATTACACAACAAATCCATTGGATATTCACGCTGGCGTTCCTCAGGGAAGCGTTTTGGGCCCCTTACTGTATCTCTTATACACTACAGATATGTCCAGCAATAACTATACATTTACATCGACCTTTGCAGATCATACGGCAATATTGTGCACTCGCTCTAACCCCATAGAAGCTTCTAAACTCCTGCAGACTCATATCGATTCTCTTGAAATCTGGCTAGCAAAATGGCGTATAAAAGTCAATGAATCAAAGAGCGTACATGTAACATTCACGCTAAGGCCAGATACATGTCCCACACTTAAAATGAATGGCCAATCAGTTCCACAATGTTCCTCAACAAAGTACTTGGGTATTCACCTCGACAGATGGCTGACCTGGAAAAATCACATAGAGGCAAAGAAAACTCAGATCAAGCTTAAAATTAATCCGTTATGGTGGCTGATACACAAAAGATCAAAGTTGAATCTCGAATACAAATTGCTATTATATAAAGCAATCCTGAAGCCAATCTGGACTTATGGTATTCAGTTTTGGAGCACCGCATCTCCCTCACATATCGAAAAATTGCAGCGAATACAATCCAAGTGTCTGCGAATTATTGTAAACGCGCCTTGGTATATGAGGAACGTTAACATCCATCGAGATTTAAATGTACCCACAATTTCTGAGGAAGTTGCAATGTCTTGCAGAAGCTACATCCAAAAATTACACAGTCATCCGAATCCCCTTGCTAGGCAATTGTTGCTGAGCACGGGGCATCGTCGATTAAAAAGAAAAGACACACTGAATATGCTGTGAAATTGCTATACCTTGTGACTCAGCAAATTGTGATGGAACGTTGGGAATATCACATAATTTTATTTATTTTTATTTAGTTTGTAAGATTTGATACTTATTGTTAGTTTCTAAGTAATTTTAGAAAGATCCAATAAAAAAGCTTGAAAAAAAAAGAAGCTAGTGAAAATAGACTGTCCCAGTTTTTGCCAATAGGGACGAGGGTTTCTATAAGAGTGGCATTATGAAATTACCTTTAAAATGGCAACAAGTTATCGAAAAAAATAGTCATTCAGACAGATCATTCTAACTATGCTAAATAAAACCTTCAATTTAATGCAAAAATAATGGATTTTTACTAGATCTTATATCTAAATGTAAATCTGGTTCTTAGAAGAGAATTTCCGTTTATTTTTCTAATTGTTGATATAGCAAAACTCATTATCGGAGGAGATTTTTTAGAGAAATATAGATTATTGATTAATGTAAAGCACAAAATATTAATTGATAATACGACTACATTGACAGTCAATGCTATATCTGGTTATGGCAACATTTCGCCACCTAAAATTTGCTTTATAGACAACAATTTCACACAACTTTTAAAGAAGTTTCCGAATCTAATTGCCGAACCAGATTACAATAAACAAGTGCAACACATTACAGTACATCACATCATAACCGAAGGAGTTTTACCATTTTGTAGACCTAGGCATCTAGATCCAATTAAATATAATATCGCTAAATCAGAATTTGAACTTTTAGTTAAAATTGGCATCTGTAAGCTTTCTAAATCATAACCTTCATCTTCGTTACATTTAGTTCCAAAAAAGTTGCAATTGATTGGAGACCTTGTGGCGATTATAGAAGCCTCAATTTAATCACTATCCTGATCATTATGCATTACCGCACATCCACGATTAACATATCGATTTTCAAAATAAACATATATTTTCAAAATTAGATTTGGTACGAACCTACCACAAAATTCCTGTAACGGAAGAATATATACATCAAACTGCGATAACTACACCATTCGGAATGTTCGAATTCGTAAAAATGCCTTTCGGTTTACGAAATTCAGCAGAAACTTTTCAGAGATTCATTAATAAAGTTACAAAAAATTTCGATTTCGCATTCGCTTATTTAGACGACATTCTTATAGCAAGCGAAAAAGAAATAGAACATTTAAAACATTTAAGACTACTATTCTAACAATTAGACAAATATGGTTTAAATATTAAACCTGCAAAATGTGTTTTCGGTGTAGAAACGTCAGATTTTCTGGGATACAATATTACTGATGAAGGAATGCGCCCATCAGAAGAAAAAGTAAAGACAAGCAAATAGATTGCGAGACTAACAACAATCAAGCACGTGCAAAAGTTTATAGGTATGGTTAATTATTACCATAGGTATATAACTAATCTAGCTGAAATGTTGAGTCCAATACATGATATGATTATTAAAGCATCCAAAAATACGAATAAAATCCTAGAGTGGTCAGATAAAACAATTGAGCTTTTAAATATTGCTAAAACATTTTAACAGTAAAGCAAAACTATTATAACTGTAGACGTAGCAAATATAGCAATAGAAGTCTTACAACAAAAAATTAACGAACATATTGAACCACTAGCGTTTTTTTCAAAAAAGCTAAGTCCGTCCGAATGCAAATATAGTGCATTCGATAAAGAGCCACTCGCAATCTATTTGACAATTAAGCATTTTCGACATTGGGTAGGACGTATTTTTACAGTATATACTGATCATAAACCAATTATTTTCACAATGAACTCAAAAACAGAACGATGTCCTCGTCAAGCAAGACACTTAGAATTCATTTCACAATTTACAAGTGACATCAGACATATTCGTGGCGAATCAAATGTTGTAGCGGATACGCTTTCTGGAGATACGAATATAGAAATTATTGTTGTGAGCCAAAATGGTACGAGTTTAATTTATGCTCCTTGGCTCACTATATTATAAAATCATATATATATATATATATATATATATATATATATATATATATATATATATATATGATTTTATATATATATATATATATATATATATATATATATATATATATATATATATATATATATATTTTATATATATATATATATATATATATATATATATATATATATATATATATTTCATTACTATAATTTTATAACAACACTTTATATTCTATATCATTATATCATTATGTACATTATATTATGTAATTAATATTAAACTGTAACTGTAATAACATCATAGAGGCTGAATGATCATTACCGTATTATGTGTAACGTAATAATCATTGTGTCACTTTGTTGGTAAAAATGCATGGGCATGGTTATATTGCAATTCGTTGCCATGGTTGTTGAAAAACAAGCAAAGTAAGCAACAACCATGCATCCGTAATATTTAAAGCATGAAAACAAAAAAGAAAGTTTCTGAAGAGATGACAATGAATTGATTTACTGAAGAAGCTATTTATATTTCTACATTCAAGAACGAGGTAAAATTGTAAAATTAGGCTATTTAAAATAAATAGAGCACTTCTGAAATCGTGTCAGTACAGATAAGTAGATCATAGATCATTCAGATTGTTCTAAGTGAAAAGAAAGTGTGAAAGATTATTCTAACAGAATAAGTAACTTTTATAACTATTGTATCAGAATACAGTGTAAAATAATATGTAAAATATATCTATAGAGTATAAATAGTGTAAAATATCGTATAAAAATTGCTGTAATAATGGGTTGTGAAAAGTTCAACAAAAAAGCGTAGTAAGACTCAATAAAAAAAAGCTGAAAACTGAAAAGAATTGAATTTTATCTGAAGCGAACAAGGAAGAAGAGGGTAATTCCTAGTGAGTAAGTTATTGAGTTAAATATTGTGACCTTTGCAAAGGGGACACAGCATTTGACGGCAAAATGACGATTTAAATTTGAAAATGTTATATCAAGAGCAACAAAGAGATAAGGAACTAAATTCCCTAACTGAAGATCCAAGCAGTAAGTAATATGATTAATTAAAATTCCACTACTTGGGATCGATATCTGGTGTGATATGTCACTAGAAACTACTAGGCCTAAATCCCTGAAAAATGTCGTAAAAAAGTTTTTACAAAATTACATAATAATGCGCATAATGGAGTAAAAGCTACTCGTCAGTTAATAACAAGTCGATATTTCTGGCCTAAAATGAATAAAATTATTAACCAGTGGACTAAAGAATGCGTGGGTTGTCAAGAGTAAATATACATACAAAATCATTAATTACACAAATTCCCATACCAAGAGGTAGATTCGAACATATACACATCGACATCGTTGGGCCTCCACTCACTTCGAGCGATCATCGTTATATATTAACAGTTATTGATAGAAACACTAGATGGATAGAGGTTTATCCTCCTAAGGACATATCGGCAATTATCAAAGCTGAAACATTCCTTCGCGAATATGTTTCTCGTTTTGGAGTACCGCCTAAAATAACGAGCGATCAGGGTAGTCAATTTACATCGAAATTATTTTCGGAACTAACAAAATGTATAGAAAGTCAGAAAATATTTACAAGTTCCTATCATCCTCTATCTAATGGTATTTTTACGACAATCAACAAAATTATAATCATTATGATTACTCAACACAAATATCATTCTGCGAGCACATGTTATTGAATTCATTTATTTCCAAATTCATCTAATATTCAACGGTAAAACACTTAAGTAAGTATTTTCCAACAAAATGTGAAACGGCGGAATAAGCACTTTTATTGCATAAAAGAACAATAATCATTCAATAAAATATGCTTTCTATGTTTAACCACAAACAATTGAATCAGTATTGTTATTCGGTCTTCCTATTGGAGGTTCGGCCAAAACAATTATCAACATATGAAGATTCCGTTTGGAGTATATCTGACACGGAACATTCTGGTGAGACCCAATTGAGCACAGTTATACGGAACTCAAATTTCTCAAGAATCAACCATTGGATACTTCTGAAAAATTTTGACACCAAGGACACCAAGTCCTTAGTCAACCACAACTTCAACATTTGGTCATTTACTTTATGAAGCATTTTTTGGTATATCGTGGATAACAGAGTTCATCATCCTTTCAACAACACTTAAAAGGATCAATCAGGAGATTTCTTTAGCAACAAATCAACTGTCTCTTGCAATTGAATCAGTTCGACATGGACATAAGCCTAGTGTCTCCATGGTAATACTGGTATCCTTTGAGTAACTAGACGACGTTAAAGAGCACAAATTTAGTACGGCTTTGCTCTCAAGTGGCTTGTCGCAAACCGTAACCCATCTGGCATCACGTTCTTTCTGAACAGACAACTACTTGAGCAACATCATGGACTTTGTGTCCAAATTCATCCATTTCAAATGTGTATCCTGAGCTATCTAAAATCAACAAGGACTGTGTGTCCTCATTTAATAGAAGCTTTTCAACAAGAAAGACTGCAAGACCTAGTCAATAGCAAAAATCAATGCTTCTGCAGCAGCGTATTCCAGGCCCAACAGACAAAATGGCAGCGTTTGCAGATCTAACAAAACAGCAGAAGGAAACTAGCACGTATATTGAGAACATCATTCGCAATTTCAAAAAGGACTCTCTCAAAGAAACAATCGGTGGATTATTATCAGGAGTGACTGAGACCACTAGACGAAGAATGGTCAACATTTGAACTACAGACACCAAAATTCGTCTTCTCGAAAACATAGCATTGCATTATTAATATTTCACAAACGAGTACTACAACCGTATAATGGAAACCAATATAAAGGTTTATTTGATAATCAGCAAAGAGGTGTGTCCAGTAAACAGCAGCAGACAGCAATAATAGTATTCATTTAAAATATGCGAATTGAACGAAAGTCCATCCGAACATGGGTACAATATGGACCAGTTCATCTCAGTGGAGAACATCGTACTTGTATCACTGCAGGCTTTAAATAATAATAACCACCTGCTGATGCTTCAAATCCAACAGCATTTACACCAACAGCCGTTTCACAGCCAAAGATAACGATTTCAAGTTTTGATGGTAGCTATTTAAAATGGCAGGAATTTTACGATCTATACACCCAACTGGTCAAAAATTAACCACTTTCAAAGGTCCAAAAAATGTGGTATTTGAAAACGCAGTTGGTGGGGGAAGCTGCGAATCTGATCAAACATTTTGCCACATGAGAAAATTTCTATGCAGCATAAAGCATGCTTCTGGAATAATATAACAACAAACGCCTTCTTGTCAGCAAGCTAATAAATTAGCTACTTAGAACACCATGCTGCATGCTATAACGCAGGAATGTCTATTAGCATTACAAAATCTGAAAATAAACACGTCGTTATGGGATCCGTTCCTGCTTCATCTATTACTCAAGAAACTGGAACAAGAGACACGTCTGTGTAATGAACAATCACTCTCGAAGAAAAAAAAAATTACAATCAATTGTTTTCGGTAAAAAAAAAAATTTAATATTTTGCGAAAAGACGCTAAGAAACTCAAGGAGTTATTTCGGTGATTTTTTTTTTTAGAAAAAAAAAAATAAATAAATAAAATAATATCGTTTACAAACATTTTGTTTATAATATGAGTGTTCAGCGCTCTCCTCTCCGGCAACGGCAATCGCCTGTTAATGTGTGTGTAAACAATAATTTGCAATCACCCGCGCAAACCCCCCCGATAAGTGCATTATCAAAAAAAACAGTTGATACACACTGCACAAGTGAAAGTAACAGTGTAAATCTTTTGCCTGTACATATTCCTCATTCTAACACTACATCAAAATTTGCAACAACAATAAATACAGACAAAAAAAATAATTTGTTCTCTCGTGATATACTATCTCCCTCTATACCGTGGAGTGCGCTTCCCCTGCTGTAACACCAACAGCTACAACATCAAAGCAAACAAATAACGGCCTTTCTACTGAAGTGTATGACCCAGTAGTTAAAGAAACTAGTGCGATGACTAATAAAGAACCAGTTGCTGTTCAAACTGGAATCGATCGCTACATTACTGTAGTAAAGCGCAAAAGAAGTCCACAAAATTCAAAACAAATGAATTCAACAAAAATTCAGAACACTGCCCCTATTAGTTCGAAAAATAGATACGCTCAGGTGATGAAAGTGACGAAAATATTATCTTCAAGAAAAATTTCAAACCTCCACCCATTTTCTTAAGAGAACGCAACTCAGATAAGTTGATTTCTAGAATTACAAGTCTTATAGGACCAAAGAATTTCCACGTTGTTCCTATTCGCAAAGGCCAAATTGAGGAAACAAAAGTGCAAATCAACAGCGAAACTCATTATCGCAAAGTAATTGCGAAATTTGATGCTGTAAAAAAGAATTACTACACATATCAGCTAAAAAGTAGTAAGGGCTTAATCGTTGTACTCAAAGGCGTCGAACCCAACGTTGACATTAACGAAATCAAACTTGCCCTTCAGGAAGAAGGGTTTCAAGCCCAAACAGTATTCAACATTCTCAACAAGAGCAATATACCTCAACCGTTATATCGTATTGAGCTTCAGCCTGAAACAAAACCCCTAAAAAAAGGTGAAGTACACACCATATATAAAATTCGATATTTATTGCATCTCAAAATCACAATCGAAGAACCCCATAAGAGAACTGGACCTCCTCAGTGCAGTAACTGCCAAGAATATGGACATACTAAGACATATTGTACCCTGCCAGCTGTTTGTGTGATTTGTGGAGATCTCCATAAATCAAACATATGCTCAAAATCTAAAGGCGATGCTAGCATGAAAAAATGCAGCAATTGTGGAGGTAATCACACCGAAAATTATAGAGGTTGCCCAGTATATACAACCCTAAAGCTAAATTTCTCCGCTAGCAATCAACCTCTAAAACCAGTTGAGCAAACTCAGATAGCCAACTCAAGTAAGAGACAAAATATTGATGCAACACAATTCTTCTCTGCAATCCCAAACAAGAATCAAACCAATTCATACGCTAGCGTGTTAAAACAAAACCCACACCAACAAAGCAATGTAAATAATGAGCAGAAACACTCACTGCCCACCCAACAGCCAAGTACCCTTGAACATTTGCTTCAAACATTAATTCAGAATATGAACCAATTCATGAACTCAATGCAACAATGATGCAAGAAATGATGAAAAATCAATCGATGTTACTCCAAACATTGTTATCCAGACCATGAGTTGTCTCAAGATATGCCACTGGAACGCCAACGGCTTAAGCCAGCACCGTTTGGAGCTAATTCAATTCCTTGAATCCAGCCAAATCGACATAATGATGATATCTGAGACCCATTTCACTGACAAAAATTGCTACCAAATACCATATTACAAACTGTACACCACAAATCATCCGCATGGTAAGGCGCGCGGAGGAACTGCCATATTGATAAAAAGCAGAATAAAACATCATGTTCTCGAAGATTTCAGTAGCGTCTACTTGCAAGCAACATCTATATGTGTGGAAGAATACATCTCTAAGCTAGTAATATCTGCGATATACTGTCCCCCAAGATACAGTATTACCGAACAGTAATATAAAGAATTTTTCTCAACTCTTGGTAGCAAATTCTTGGTTGCTGGCGATTTCAATGCCAAACACACTCACTGGGGCTACCGCTTAATAACTCCAAAAGGCAGAAGACTATGTTCAATCATCACTAACTAACATCACGGCTACGATGTTATTTCAAATGGTCAACCGACATATTGGCCGACGGACAAGAGGAAAATCCCCGATCTCATAGACTTTGGAGTCGCCAAAGGTTTGCAGAAGGAAAATATCTCCCCAGAGTGTAATTATGATCTATCATCTGACCACTCACCCACGGTAATATCTATAAAATCACCAAGCCCCCAAAGCAATTGCGTTAGAAAGAAAATAGACTGGTTAAAATTCAAGAAATATATAAATTCCCATCTTCTTCTGAGTACTGTATTAAGAAATGGACACGATGTAGACTCAGCACTCGAAAAATTCAACCAGCTGCTCTCATTAGCTCTCAGCTCAGCCACCTGCACAAAGGTATGCAAGCAATCAAACTATAGCCCATACACATCAGCCGATATTGAATTGCTAGTAAGACAGAAAAGAAGACTCCGAAGACAATGGCAAGAATTCAGATCACCGAATCTGAAAACACAGCTACAGCACTGCACTCGAAAGTTAAAGCAAGCCTTAAAAAATAAAAACAACAAAGAGTTAGAAGACATAGCGAAATTAACACCTGGTGAAGCGTCAGACTACTCTTTGTGGAAATCAGCAAGAAACTCAAATCTCACCAATTCTCACTGACTCCCCCATCCGTTTGAGTGACGGTAATTGGGCTAGAGCATCTGTGAGAAGGGTTTGGCTTTTGCAAACCACCTAAAAAGTGTGTTTACACCCAATCCACCCTCTTCACAGTCCTCATTACCAAAATTAACTTCTCAACCTTGCTCAATAACGCTCAATATTAAAAAAAAAGGGCATATTCAAAGCAATTTGTAGAGATCTAAACACAAAAAAATCACCTGGTCCAGATAAAATTACCGGTAAAATGATAAAAGAGCTACCTCCGGCTTCAGTAATTCATCTGATGCACATTTTCAATGCTATCCTTCGTATTAAACACTATCCCAAATGCTGGAAAACTTCAAAAATTATTATGATAGCAAAACCAGGAAAAGACCCTACAAAAGTTGCATCGTACAGACCTATCAGCCTCCTGCCTCTACTTTCTAAAATATTCGAAAAGCTACTTGTCATGAATATAACTCCATTTATTAATCTCAACCAACTGATTCCTCAACATCAGTTTGGATTTAGAAAACAGCACGGCACAATAGAACAAGTCCACCGCATTGTAACTCTAATAAGGAACACTTTTGAAGAAAAAAAGTATTGCTCAGCTGTCTTTCTTGATATCACTCAAGCTTTCGATAAAGTATGGCACGATGGCCTTATTTACAAACTCAAACTATTACTGCCTGCAAATGTCTCCTCATTGCTTAGTAGCTACCTCACGAAAAGACAATTTCTCGTACATCACAAGGATTACACAACAAATCCATTGGATATTCACGCTGGCGTTCATCAAGGAAGCGTTTTGAGCCCCTTACTGTATCTCTTATACACTACAGATATGCCCAGCAATAACTATACATTTATATCGACCTTTGCAGATGATACGGCAATATTGTGCTCTCGCTCTAACCCCATAGAAGCTACTAAACTTCTGCAGACTCAAATCGATTCTCTCGAAATCTGGCTAGCAAAATGGCGTATAAAAGTCAATGAATCAAAGAGCGTACATGTAACCTTCACGCTAAGGCCAGATACATGTCCCCCACTTAAAATTAATGGCCAATCAGTTCCACAATGTTCCTCAACAAAGTACTTGGGTATTCACCTCGACAGAAGGCTGACCTGGAAAAATCACATAGAGGCAAAGAAAACTCAGATCAAGCTTAAAATTAATCAGTTATGGTGGGTGATACACAAAAGATCAAAGTTGAATCTCGAATACAAAGTGCTATTATATAAAGCAATCCTGAAGCCAATCTGGACTTATGGTATTCAGTTTTGGGGCACCGCATCTCCCTCAAATATCGAAAAATTGCAGCCAATACAATCCAAGTGTCTGCGAATTATTGTAAACGCGCCTTGGTATATGAGGAACGTTAACATCCATCGAGATTTAAATGTACCCACAATTTCTGAGGAAGTTGCAATGTCTTGCAGAAGCTACATTCAAAAATTACACAGTCATCCGAATCCCCTTGCTAGGCAATTGTTGCTGAACACGGGGCATCGTCGATTAAAAAGAAAAGACACACTGAATATGCTGTGAAATTGCTATACCTCGTGACTCAACAAATTGTGATGGAACGTTGGGAATATCACATAATTTTATTTAGTTTGTAAGATTTGATTACATATTGTTAGTTTCTAAGTAATTTTAGAAAGATCCAATAAAAAAGCTTGTTAAAAAAAAATTAAGGTATTTCTTCAGTTTCTGGAAAAACATTTCCAATTTATAGAGGCAATGGGTATCAAGGAAAAATCATCAAACCCAACTCCAAAGATGTGCATTTCCGTCACATCAAGGATCAAAGCACTGACGCCTGCAGCATGTGCAAAAAGGGGAAACATCCATTGTTTTCCTGCAAAAAAATCTTACAACATTCTCCATCAGCACAAAATCTGTAATACTGAAATCTGGACATACTGCCAAAAATTGCGCCCTAAGAAACTGTATGAAGTGCAACAAAAAACACAACACACTGCTACACTCCGAGAACTCGAAATAAGAGGAAGCTAAATCTGCATCTGGACCTTCTCAAGTTACTTTTGCAAAAGGCCAAGTACCACCACGAAATATTACACCATCAATAGTGGAAGATGAAGGTACGTCATTGGCGACAGCAAAACATTGGTAATCAAAATCATATGTACTCCTCAGCACAACCTTGGTAACAGTGAAAGGTAATGGAACACAAGTACAGTGTCGGGCTCTTCTTGACTCAAGATCGCAAGTCAATTTTGTCACCGAACGACTGGTCAAACACCTTGGCATAACCCCTAAATCATCAGCGATACACATCAATGGAATTGGATCAACCAATAACAAGGTACACCATCGAGTTAACTTTGCTTTGCACTCTCGAATTAACAACTTCACAACACTATTGGAAGCAGCCGTATTACCACATATTATATCTCCACAACCATCGCAAGAACTCAATATCAACAAATGGTCAACTCCTGACAATATTGTGCTAGCAGGTCCGGTATTCAACCGTCCTGACAAAATTGATATATTGTTAGGTGCGGAATTTCACCACCAACTGTTGGCAACTGGACAAATACAACTCCCTGATGACCTAAACATCCTCCAAAATACCGTGCTAGCCTGGATAATCTCAGGTGAAATTTGCGGCAATCGCCTATCAAATGTGATATGTGGAATTTGCACAGATGACAGCAATCTGGAAGCAGCCATTTCTCGGATATGAGAGGTTGATGAAGTGCTAATCAGGAAAGCCGCTTTCTTTAACAGAAAAACAGTGTGAAGCTCATTTCACGCAAAACACCACGATTGATCAAGATGGTAGATTTATTGTAAAAACACTATTTTGTAACAGTCCGGATGCTTTGGGAAAATCTCATGGTTTGGCATACAACAGGTTTCTGTCGCTGGAACACCGTTTAGACAAATCACCTCAACTAAAGAGCCAATGCGCACAATTCATAGGGGAATATGACAAATTGGTCCACATGACAGAAATAAAAATTTCCTCTATCAAGGAGCTAAGCTATTTTATTCCGCACTATTGCATCGTGAGACCTGAAAGCCGTACTACAAAGCTATGTGTAGTATTTGACGCCTCGGTAAAAACAACTTCTGGTCTGTCATTGAATGACCTCATGTATATAGGATCCACAGTGCTGAGCGAGCTCTTTGCCATATTGCTACGCTCTCGCTTGTCTTCGCCACGTTTTGTCTTTACGAGAGATGTCCAATAAAAGTATCGACATATGCTGGTGCATCCAGAAGACCGGAAATTTTAAATTATCATCTGGAGAAAGGATTCAACCATACCCATTATCAGCTAAATACTATCACCTAGGGACGAAATCACCACCATATTTGGCCACAAAATGCCTTCAACAGATTGCGAAAGACAATGCACTGCAATACCCACTTGTTGCTCAGTTTCTCCAGGACAGCTTTTATGTGGATGATGGTATTGGTGGATCAGACTTCTTGGACACAACTCTAGAAATCCAGCGGCAGCTGATACACATCTTGAAGCAGCATGGACTCAACCTATAAAAATGGTCAGGAAATCATCCAAAATTAATCCAAAATGTAGATATGGACGAGCAAGAAGTTGAAGAAAATAGTCCAGCCATCAAAACTTTAGGCTTAACATGGATACCTAAAAATGACCCATTCTGCGAAAAACGTATGTCTAGAAATTTGTACAAAGATGAGCTTTTAAATATTGCTAAAACATTTTAACAGTAAAGCAAAACTCTTATAACTGTAGACGTAGCAAATATAGCAATAGAAGTCTTACAACAAAAAATTAACGAACATATTGAACCACTATCGTTTTTTTCAAAAAAGCTAAGTCCGTCCGAATGCAAATATAGTGCATTCGATAAAGAGCCACTCGCAATCTATTTGACAATTAAGCATTTTCGACATTGGGTAGGACGTATTTTTACAGTATATACTGATCATAAACCAATTATTTTCACAATGAACTCAAAAACAGAACGATGTCCTCGTCAAGCAAAACACTTAGAATTCATTTCACAATTTACAAGTGACATCAGACTTATTCGTGGCGAATCAAATGTTGTATCGGATACGCTTTCTGGAGATACGAATATAGAAATTATTGTTGTGAGCCAAAATGGTACGAGTTTAATTTATGCTCCTTGGCTCACTATATTATAAAAGCATTCTACTTGTTATATATATATATATATATATATATATATATATATATATATATATATATATATATATATATATATATATATATATATATATATATATATATATATATATATACATATATATATATATATGCCGTAGCTCAGTGGTTAGTGTGTTCGCCTTCTGATCTGTAGGTCGTGGTTCAATATCCGGCTGATGCAAATTTAATATCGAAAAGATTTTTCTTTCGAACGGTACCCACCTGTCGGCAAGCAATTGGCAATTCTTCCGACAGTAACAACTTGCCATGAAAAAGCTTCTAAAAAGAACTCTGTGACAAAGCTCAGAAAGTAGGTCCATTCTAATACTGTCCAAAATTTAAGACGCACAACAGTAATGGAAGAGAAGAAGAGTTACGTTATACATATGCAAGAGTGCGGACGTGTTTTTCTGTGCTCCGTGCTTTTGTGAGTTTGATGTTGTGTTGAATTGCGTATGAGATAGGAAACAATTGCGATAGGACGCTTAAGTGATAATTGGAATAAAGGTATTGCTTTGTTTGATTCAACGGAGGAATCAAGCAAACAAACAAAACTGTGGATTACAGATAAAACTATATTAAATATTAAAATTAAAAAAAAAAAACCAACACAAGTGCAAGTAAAACGAAATAAATGAGTGTTAAACGCTCTCCGCAATCGGTGCGACGCTCTTTTGTGAGCGAACGTGAATCTCACAAATCAGAAATTCAAAATAACAGTGAAAATACATTGAAATTGTTGAAGCACTGTGAGACAACAACAACAACAACTGAAGACTCTTATGCTCCTTCTCCGAGCAACAACATGTCTTGGAATGCACAATGTGTCACACCTGAAGTGCAAGAATTAGCAACAAAACAGCGCGTGTACTAGGAAATACACCGTTGTCAGTTCTCTCGCAACATAAAGAGAGAGAAAATCAATGCACTAATACAATTGTACCAAAAGCATTTGAAAACAACAACATTTTGCTAAGCGCAAACAATTGCAAAATGCAAATAAACATATTGATAAACATTCATCGCTATCAATATCATCAACAAAGGTACAAACTGGAATGGATAGGTATATATTAATTACAAAGAGGAAGCGAAGCCCTCAGGGTGACGTACAAAAAAATACCCCGAAAATCCATAAGCAGAATGGCACTAATAATAATAATAACAACAACAACAATATAAATAATAACAATAGATTTGCAATGCTAAATCAACAAGAAGTAGAATCAATAGTGCAGAAATCTCAGCCACCCCCAATATATGTAAGGGAAAACAACCAAACTGAATTAATAAAATACCTTAAGCAAAGAATTTTCATATAGTAACAATCATGAAGGGCACTATTAAAGAAATTAAACTGCAAATATATGAAGAAAGAAATTACCGTTCTGTCACAAAATATTTTGATAACAAACAGAAATACTATTACACGTACCAGTTGAAAAGCAGCAAAGGATTAGTCGTTATGATAAAAGGCATTAAGCCAAATGTTGACTGCAATGATGTGAAAATAGCTATAGAAGAAGAGGGTTTTAAGGTCAAATCCGTGTTCAACATAAAAAATAAAGAAAAACAGCCTACGTCATTATATCGCGTGGAGTTGGAACCCGATATTAAAAAACTTAAAAAGGGTGAAATTCACACAATATATAATATAAAATATTTAATTCACCGAAGAATTTCGGTGGAAGAACCTCATAAAAGATCGGGCCCAATACAATGTGCTAACTGTCAAGAGTATGGGCACACAAAATCTTACTGCACTTTACGAAGTGTATGCGTTATATGTGGTGACTTTCATCCCACCTCCAAATGTATTGTTAACAAAGAAGATTCTTCTGTTAAAAAATGTAGTAACTGCGGTGGAAATCACACTGCAAACTATAGAGGTTGTCCAGTTTATACTGAGCTCAAACTCAAACTTGAAAGTACTTCCCAAGTAAGACCTCGCAACCCATCAATGGTTAATGCTCCTCAAATAGAGCATGTATCTGCTCCTCCTCCACAAAATGTTACACATACTACTCATGTTATGCCAACATCTTATGCAAACATTTTAAAGGGGACTACTCCTCCAGTTCAAGTTAATCAAGATAGTGTTCCAAACACTCTTGAAAATTCTGTAAATAATCTGGTCCAGTTAATGACACACTTTATGAATTCAATGCAAGGCATGATGCTAATGAAAAATCAGTCCATGCTTTTTCAAGCAATTCTGTCAAAACAATGAACGAACTGAAGTTATGTTTTTGGAATGCAAATGGGTTAAGCCAACATAAAAATGAACTGGAAGTATTTCTCCATAAAAATCAAGTTGATGTAATGCTTATTTCAGAAACTCACTTTACAAAATTTAATAATTTTTCAATAAATGGGTTTACGCTTTATGATACCAAACACCCTGAAAATAAGGCAAGAGGAGGGACAGCTATCCTCATCAAAAATAGAATAAAACATTATGCATTAGAATAATTTTCCACCTCTATTTGTATAGAAAAAAGTACCCAAAAATTAACAATATCTTCTGTTTACTGTCCTCCTAGACATAATATTACAGAATCACAATTTTCTGAATTTTTTGCAACTTTAGGGCATACGTTTATCGCGGCGGGGGACTATAATGCCAAGCACACTTATTGGGGTTCCAGGCTTATATCTCCAAAAGGTAGACGTCTTTTCTCGACAATATCAAGCAACGGATATGATGCCATATCTACCGGCCAACCTACTCACTGGCCTTCGGATCCTAGAAAAGTACCGGATCTTATTGACTTTGCAGTAACTAAAAGTCTAAAAAGAACCCATTTAAAGGCAATGCCATCCTTTGAACTTTCATCTGATCATTCTCCATCGTTCTTTTTACTAAATGTTTTAGTTATTTTCAGTGAATCAAGCCAGTATCTTACAAAAAATTCACTAATTGGCTAAATTATAAAAAATATATTAGTTCTCACATTGACCTTAAAATACCTCTTAAGACAGTAAAGCAAGTCGACAGTGCAGTTGAAAATTTCACCAAGTTGGCTCATGAAGCTGCTAAAATTGCAACACCTCAAAATAAACTCCAAGATTATAAAAAGCATACAAATGCCGATATGGAGGAATTAATTAAAATTAAAAGGAAAGCCAGGAGAGAGACTCCAATACGAATGCCAGATAGATCATGGGCAAGAAGCGATCAAGATAAAGCAGAAGCATTTGCAAATCACTTAGAAGGCGTTTTCATACCAAATGAATCTACAAGAGATGAAGGATTACCAATCATGACCAATAACAGCTCTACTACCTTAGTGAGATTTTCTTTAAAGGAACTTAACAAAATCATAAACGAACTAAACGTCAAAAAAGCTGCAGGGTATGATAAAATAAGTGCCAAAATAATCGCCGAGCTACCTCAAATTGCAGTAAAACAGCTGTTACACATAATGAATGCAATACCACGCCTTTGTTATTTCCCCTCAGCATGGAAAATTTCCCAAATAATTATGATTGCAAAACCTGGAAAAGATTCAACTAATGTATCGTCGTACAGGCCTATTAGACTGCTGCCTATCCTATCCAAAGTGTTTGAAAAACTATTAATGTTGAAGATACAGCCAATTGTTGAAGCAAATAACATTATACCGTTGCATCAATTTGGGTTCAGAGCAAAACATGGTACAGTAGAACAAGTTCATAGAATAGTATCTATCATTACAAAAGCGTTCGAAGCGAGCAGTACACCTCAGCAGTATTTCTGGACGTCTCACAAGCTTTTGATAAAGTTTGGCATGATGGCCTACTTCACAAAATCGGTTGTCTCTTTCCTGATAACATTTGCAAAATATTAAAGAGCTATCTGTTGAATAGGAAATTTATGGTTAAACAAAGATCGTATTTAACTCAAACACGTACGATAATGGCTGGGGTCCCGCAAGGAAGCGTCTTAGGTCCCTTTTTATATCTAATCTACACTTCAGATATACCAACAAATGGCAATCTTTTCACATCAACTTTTGCAGACGATACAGGAATCTTGAGCGTCGATGATAATGCCAGTAAAGCGTCAGAAAAACTGAAAAGTCACTTAAAAAGAGTACAACACTGGCTGGAGACATGGCGTATTAGAATCAACGAATCAAAATGCGTCCATATGACTTTCACGTTGAATAGAAAAACATGCCCTCAACTACAAATTAATGGTCAAAAAATACCACAAAAAAACGAAGTGACCTATCTAGGATTTCATCTCGATAGAAGGCTAACCTGGAAGAAGTACATTGAAGCAAAGCAATCGCATGCTAAATTAAAAGCAGCCAAACTTCATTGGTTGATTGGAAACGCCTCGAAATTGTCACTTCATAATAAAATGCTTATATTCAAGTCCACCATTAAACCAATTTGGAGCTACGGCATTCAGCTTTGGGGCACTTCTTCAAACTCTAATATTGAGAAAATTCAGCGTGTTCAATCTAAAATCCTTAGACGTCTTTGCCGAGCTCCTTGGTACATCAGTAACACAAATATACAGATTGACACTATTAAAATAGACATAGGGAAACATTGCCAACGTTACTCTGAACGACTAAGTAATCATCCTAATACTCTAGCGAGAGAGCTCCTTAAGCTTAAATATATTAAAAGACTAAAAAGGAAAAATGTTTTAAATATATCTTTCACATAATCTCTCATTACTATTATATATGTCCTTCATGACATCACATGTTATATTTGTTTGCTTTAAGTTATTTGAATGATGTACACTTTGGTGTAGAATCAACAAAATGTATTTTTCAGTATATAAGATTTGTATAATTATTGTTAGTTTCGTAAGAAAGATACAATAAATAGAAGAAAATGAAAAAAAAAAAAAAATATATTGTGACCTTTGCAAAGGGGACACAGCATTTGACGGCAAAATGACGATTTAAATTTGAGGATGTTATATCAAGAGCAACAAAGAGATAAGGAACTAAATTCCCTAATTGAAGATCCAAGCAGTAGACATTAAATATAATTAATTAAAATTCCACTACTTGGGATCGATATCTGGTGTGAAATGTCACTAGAAACTACTAGGCCTAAATCCCTGAAAAATGTCGTAAAAAAGTTTTTACAAAATTACATAATAATGCGCATAATGGAGTAAAAGCTACTCGTCAGTTAATAACAAGTCGATATTTCTGGCCTAAAATGAATAAAATTATTAACCAGTGGACTAAAGAATGCGTGGGTTGTCAAGAGTAAATATACATACAAAATCATTAATTACACAAATTCCCATACCAAGAGGTAGATTCGAACATATACACATCGACATCGTTGGGCCTCCACTCACTTCGAGCGATCATCGTTATATATTAACGGTTATTGATAGAAACACTAGATGGATAGAGGTTTATCCTCCTAAGGACATATCGGCAATTATCAAAGCTGAAACATTCCTTCGCGAATATGTTTCTCGTTTTGGAGTACCGCCTAAAATAACGAGCGATCAGGGTAGTCAATTTACATCGAAATTATTTTCGGAACTAACAAAATGTATGGGGTCAAGCAAGGGTGCAGGTGTGCGGGTATGTGGATGTGCGGGTGTGCCTGGGGTCAGGCATATTCTCGCGTCTGTGTATTCGCAGACCTGCACTTTCTTTGCAGGGTCAGAATATGCGCAATACAGCCGTAGCTTTGTAAACGGCGCTAGCCTCTATCTGACCAAGATCGCTAGTGCGTGACTCTGTCACATCCTGCTTGAGATGACCCTGCTAAGCAACAGAACACTACGGATCTAGACCTGGGAGTCGATAAAATCCTTTCCCCTAATCCAGGGTGTTAGGCGTTTCTGTGCCCACTGGTTAGTTTGAAGCCGAGGGACTTTGCTGGCTGTATTTTAACGGAGCCTCTCTGATACTTGTCCGCCTCAGGGAGTAACTGTGGACTTTCCGTAGTATAGGGCTCTGCTTCGGATGACCTCCAAGTCCCTCCTAAAAGATTAGACCGCGATGCCTGATCCGTCGGGTAAGCGGTCGTATATGAAAATATGGAAAAACATAAAAAAATTGCCTCGGACAATTCCGAAAACCCCAAAAGGGCTCCCCTAGAGGGCAGGCCCACGTCCAAATCGGACACCACAGGGACTCGTCCCAAAATTGGAACTTCTTCGGTAAGCGTGGAGTATAAGATACTAAAGTCAGGCTTCTCCGCTGTCCCTAAAGCACCTGTACGCAGGAGGACATATTTTTTTTACAGAACCGACCTTTATTACCTGCAACAGGGAGGAGGTTTTAGATATAACCCTTACGAATGACTCTTCGGACTCTCTAGTTAGGGAATGGAGGGTTGACAAAGAACACTCTTTCTCGAATCATAGGTATATTAGCTTCCGCCTTGTTATAAGGCCACAAAAGCAGATACCATTTCTAAATAGGAAACGCACAAATTGGGACAAGTATAGGGCCACCCTAAATAAATCCCTCACTCAGACGCCCTCAAGCCTGCAAAATGAGGAGCAGCTAGAGGCCGCTGTTGATCAAGTTGCAGAAGCTTGCAGGAAAGCTACTGTAGCGTCCTGTCCTATCAGAAGGACTCAAAAAGAGAAGAGACCTCCGTGGTGGTCTGTAGAGATCATCACTCTAAGGAAGGAGTGTCGACAGCAATTCAACCGAGCCAAAATCACTCATCAATGGCAACCCTATAAGGAGAGCCTACGAGTGTTTAAAAAGGCGATTAGGAGAGCAAAAAGATCATCATGGAATGATTTTTGCAGCAACATAGAAGAAATTTCAGAGGCAAGCCGCCTACGAAAGATTCTCGCAATAAATCCAGTTACACCTAGCTTCATCATAAAGGGGGATGGTGATTGGACCACTTCAAGTCTGGAAACTCTTCGGGTACTAATTGATACCCACTTTCCAGGCTGTTTGGAGGACAGCCCTGGCCGAACTCCCAATGTTAATCCTAGTAGAATCATCTACGACGTTCCGCACAAAATAATCAGTAAAACAAAGATTAATTGGGCGATTAATAATTTTAAAAAATTCAAGTCACCAGGACCTGATGGTACTATACCCGCGGACATGCAGAAGTGTGTTGACCTTCTAACACTTTGGTTGGAGGTAATCTTATCTGCATGCCTAAGGCTATGCTATGTCCCCAGGACATGGCTACAAGTTAACGTGGTGTTTATCCCTAAAGGCGGAAAAACCTCCCACTCAAAGCCAAGTGATTTCAGACCTATAAGTCTATCATCCTTCTTATTAAAAACCCTTGAAAGACTACTTGATGTATACTTAAGGGGCTCTATAGATACTAAGTATATCTCTTCATTGCTCCATGCATAACAAAGGCAAATCCGTTGAGACAGCCCTGCACTCACTTGTGCAGAAGATCGAAACATCTATGCGCTGCAAATTATATAGTCTTGTCACCTTTTTAGATATTGAGGGGATCTTCAATAACATAAACCCAGAAGCAGTCGAAAACTCTTTTGCTATGCTTAAAGTGGATGGACCTATTATTAGATTCATTAGTCTGTTGTCAAAGCAAAGAGTGATAAACTCAAAATTGGGTACCTCATGTATTAGTAGATTTGCGATTAAGGGCAACCCACAAGAGGGTGTGTTATCGCCTTTTTGTGGAACTTAACCATCAATGAAGTTTTCATATCATTACAGGCCACGAGATGCAAAGAGGTGGCTTATGCAGCTGATGTGGCACTTGTGGCATCGGGAAAATATTTAAATACACTCACCGAAGCGATGAACCATGCCAAATGGTCGTCAGACCAATTCTTTTTTACGGAGTGATAGTCTGGTAGGAATCCTTAAATAACGAGGTACACAGACGGCTAATAACCAAGGTTCAAAGGACGTCTGTGATGTTGACAATAGGTGCTCTGAGAACCACTCCATTAAAAGTACTCTACTCGCTATTGCATCTACTCCCTGTGGATCTATTTGGCAAGTAGAGAGCGCTTATATCAGCAATTAGGCTTAACATGGCTTCACGCTGGGCTCAACCAGGATACGGGCATTCGAGGATCCCGGGGGAGTGCACTGCAATTCCGAATTCCATTCCCATACCATGTTTCGACAATAGATTCTCAACCCATATACCCTCAAGGGAGAAATGGAATAGGAGTGCTGTCAAGAAAACTGGAGTTCAATCGGTACAATTGTACACAGATGTCTCCAAATTGGAAGGAAGGGTAGAAGGTGGCGTATTTTCTGATTCCTTACGCGTTAAGCTTAAATTCCGATTACCCGACTTTTGCAGTGTTTTTCAAGCCAAGATTATGGCAATGTGTGAGATTATGGCAATACAATATCTTTCAAAGATGTTATATTTACACCGACGGTCAAGCCGCCATTAAATCACTCGCAGGAACGTTCGCCAAATCGGCACTTGTCCTTAAATGCCGATTTGGCGAACGTTAGCGGAGCACTACAATGTTCACATTGTATGGGTACCGGGGCATAGGAACATTCCAGGGAACTGTGAGGCAGATGAATTGGCGAGATCGGGCACTAAGTTGCCAGAGATCTATCCATCTCATCAAGCCAGAATTCCGCTTGCAACATGCAAGCTTCTTATCACACAACATTATCTCACCATTGCCAACAGAAGATGGCGGGATGAGAGCTCTTGTGCTACCACTAGAAAAATCTGGGCAACCCTTGACAATAAACGAACCTGTTTACTGTTGTCAATGGGCAGGGAAACCATAAGTAATGTAGTCGCCGTACTCACGGGCCACTGGCTTGTTGGTAGGCATGCTGCAAGGCTCGGCTTACCGGCCAATGATTTCTGTCGCAGCTGCCAGAACGAGGAAGAGGAGGAAAGTGTTCACCACTTCCTCTGTAGATGCCCCGCCTTGGCACGCAGAAGGCACACTCTACCAGGGAGTGCCTTTTTTACAGATACCACTGAGCTTGCACCCATGGATGTCAGGGACATTGCTCTATTCATTAGGAAATCCCAATGGTTCCGCTTAACAGAGCAGATAGCATGGTAGGCATCAACGATGCATGGTGACACAATGGGCCAATTATTTGGCCTAAGTGCGCCCCTTCTTTGGTGGGCGGCCGCATAAGCTAACCTAACCTAACAAAATGTATAGAAAGTCAGAAAATATTTACAAGTTCCTATCATCCTCTATCTAATGGTATTTTTACGACAATCAACAAAATTATAATCATTATGATTACTCAACACAAATATCATTCTGCGAGCACATGTTATTGAATTCATTTATTTCCAAATTCATCTAATATTCAACGGTAAAATATGTACTTAAGTAAGTATTTTCCAACAAAATGTGAAACGGCGGAATAAGTACTTTTATTGCATAAAAGAACAATAATCATTCAATAAAATATGCTTTCTATGTTTAACCACAAACAAGTGAATCAGTATTGTTATTCGGTCTTCCTATTGGAGGTTCGGCCAAAACAATTATCAACATATGAAGATTCCGTTTGGAGTATATCTGACACGGAACATTCTGGTGAGACCCAATTGAGCACAGTTATATGGAACTCAAATTTCTCAAGAATCAACCATTGGATACTTCTGAAAAATTTTGACACCAAGGACACCAAGTCCTTAGTCAACCACAACTTCAACATTTGGTCATTTACTTTATGAAGCATTTTTTGGTATATCGTGGATAACAGAGTTCATCATCCTTTCAACAACACTTAAAAGGATCAATCAGGAGATTTCTTTAGCAACAAATCAACTGTCTCTTGCAATTGAATCAGTTCGACATGGACATAAGCCTAGTGTCTCCATGGTAATACTGGTATCCTTTGAGTAACTAGACGACGTTAAAGAGCACAAATTTAGTACGGCTTTGCTCTCAAGTGGCTTGTCGCAAACCGTAACCCATCTGGCATCACGTTCTTTCTGAACAGACAACTACTTGAGCAACATCATGGACTTTGTGTCCAAATTCATCCATTTCAAATGTGTATCCTGAGCTATCTAAAATCAACAAGGACTGTGTGTCCTCATTTAATAGATGCTTTTCAACAAGAAAGACTGCAAGACCTAGTCAATAGCAAAAATCAATGCTTCTGCAGCAGCGTATTCCAGGCCCAACAGACAAAATGGCAGCGTTTGCAGATCTAACAAAACAGCAGAAGGAAACTAGCACGTATATTGAGAACATCATTCGCAATTTCAAAAAGGACTCTCTCAAAGAAACAATCGGTGGATTATTATCAGGAGTGACTGAGACCACTAGACGAAGAATGGTCAACATTTGAACTACAGACACCAAAATTCGTCTTCTCGAAAACATAGCATTGCATTATTAATATTTCACAAACGAGTACTACAACCGTATAATGGAAACCAATATAAAGGTTTAATTGATAATCAGCAAAGAGGTGTGTCCAGTAAACAGCAGCAGACAGCAAGAATAGTACGGCAGAAGTACAATCCAAGCGAGTTCACTAAACTAGTTCGCAGACAGGGTGCAATGATAGCCTTGTTGCAGCGTTCACTTGGAGATAACGTTTCATCGTACAGTCTTCCAGTTATCCAGAAGTTATGGGAGCACATCGAAAGTATTCATTTAAAATATGCGAATTGAACGAAAGTCCATCCGAACATGGGTACAATATGGACCAGTTCATCTCAGTGGAGAACATCGTACTTGTATCACTGCAGGCTTTAAATAATAATAACCACCTGCTGATGCTTCAAATCCAACAGCATTTACACCAACAGCCGTTTCACAGCCAAAGATAACGATTTCAAGTTTTGATGGTAGCTATTTAAAATGGCAGGAATTTTACGATCTATACACCCAACTGGTCAAAAATTTACCACTTTCAAAGGTCCAAAAAATGTGGTATTTGAAAACGCAGTTGGTGGGGGAAGCTGCGAATCTGATCAAACATTTTGCCACATGAGAAAATTTCTATGCAGCATAAAACATGCTTCTGGAATAATATAACAACAAACGCCTTCTTGTCAGCAAGCTAATAAATTAGCTACTTAGAACACCATGCTGCATGCTATAACGCAGGAATGTCTATTAGCATTACAAAATCTGAAAATAAACACGTCGTTATGGGATCCGTTCCTGCTTCATCTATTACTCAAGAAACTGGAACAAGAGACACGTCTGTGTAATGAACAAGCACTCTCGAAGAAAAAAAAAATTACAATCAATTAAGGAAAAGTGATTGTTTTCGGTAAAAAAAAAAATTAATATTTTGCGAAAAGACGCTAAGAAACTCAAGGAGTTATTTCGGTGATTTTTTTTTTGTTTTTTTTTTTTAGAAAAAAAAAATAAATAAATAAAATAATATCGTTTACAAACATTTTGTTTATAATATGAGTGTTCAGCGCTCTCCTCTCCGGCAACGGCAATCGCCTGTTAATGTGTAAACAATAATTTGCAATCACCCGCGCAAACCCCCCCGATAAGTGCATTATCAAAAAAAACAGTTGATACACACTGCACAAGTGAAAGTAACAGTGTAAATCTTTTGCCTGTACATATTCCTCATTCTAACACTACATCAAAATTTGCAACAACAATAAATACAGACAAAAAAAATAATTTGTTCTCTCGTGATATACTATCTCCCTCTATACCGTGGAGTGTACAATGCGCTTCTCCTGCTGTAACACCAACAGCTACAACATCAAAGCAAACAAATAACGGCCTTTCTACTGAAGTGCATGACCCAGTAGTTAAAGAAACTAGTGCGATGACTAATAAAGAACCAGTTGCTGTTCAAACTGGAATTGATCGCTACATTACTGTAGTAAAGTGAAAAAGAAGTCCACAAAATTCAAAACAAATGAATTCAACAAAAATTCAAAAGCAGAACACTGCCCCTATTAGTTCGGAAAATAGATACGCTTTGCTTTCAGGTGATGGAAGTGACGAAAATATTATCTCCAAGAAAAATTTCAAACCTCCACCCATTTTCTTAAGAGAACGCAACTCAGATAAGTTGATTTCTAGAATTACAAGTCTTATAGGACCAAAGAATTTCCACGTTGTTCCTATTCGCAAAGGCCAAATTGAGGAAACGAAAGTGCAAATCTACAGCGAAACTCATTATCGCAAAGTAATTGCGGAATTTGATGCTGTAAAAAAGAATTACTACACATATCAGCTAAAAAGTAGTAATGGCTTAATCGTTGTACTCAAAGGCGTCGAACCCAACGTTGACATTAACGAAATCAAACTTGCCCTTCTGGAAGAAGGGTTTCAAGCCAAAACAGTATTCAACATTCTCAACAAGAGCAATATACCTCAACCGTTATATCGTATTGAGCTTCAGCCTGAAACAAAACCCCTAAAAAAAGGTGAAGTACACACCATATATAAAATTCGATATTTATTGCATCTCAAAATCACAATCGAAGAACCCCATAAGAGAACTGGACCTCCTCAGTGCAGTAACTGCCAAGAATATGGACATACTAAGACATATTGTACCCTGCCAGCTGTTTGTGTGATTTGTGGAGATCTCCATAAATCAAACATATGCCCAAAAACTAAAGGCGATGCTAGCATGAAAAAATGCAGCAATTGTGGAGGTAATCACACCGCAAATTATAGAGGTTGTCCAGTATATACAACGCTAAAGCTAAATTACTCCGCTAGCAATCAACCTCTAAAACCAGTTGAGCAAACTCAGATAGCCAACTCAAGTAAGAGACAAAATATTGATGCAACACAATTCTTCTCTGCAATCCCAAACAAGAATCAAACCAATTCATACGCTAGCGTGTTAAAACAAAACCCACACCAACAAAGCAATGTAAATAATAAGCAGAAACACTCACTGCTCACCCAACAGCCAAGTACCCTTGAACATTTGCTTCAAACATTAATTCAGAATATGAACAAATTCATGAACTCAATTCAAACAATGATGAAAGAAATGATGAAAAATCAATCGATGTTACTCCAAACATTCCCATCCAGACCATGAGTTGTCTCAAGATATGCCACTGTAACGCCAACGGCTTAAGCCAGCACCGTTTGGAGCTAATTCAATTCCATGAATCCAGCAAGATCGACATAATGATGATATCTGAGACCCATTACACTGACAAAAATTGCTACCAAATACCATATTACAAACTGTACACCACAAATTATCCGCATGGTAAGGCACGCGGAGGAACTGCCATGTCGATAAAAAGCAGAATAAAACATCATGTTCTCGAAGATTTCAGTAGCGTCTACTTGCAAGCAACATCTATATGTCTGGAAGAATACATCTCTAAGCTAGTAATATCTGCGATATAGTGTCTCCCAAGATACAGTATTACCGAACAGTAATATAAAGAATTTTTCACAACTCTTGGTAGCAAATTCTTGGTTGCTGGCGATTTCAACGCCAAACACACTCACTGGGGCTACCGCTTAATAACTCCAAAAGGCAGAAGACTATGTTCAATCATCACTAACTAACATCACGGCTACGATGTTATTTCAAATGGTCAACCGACATATTGGCCGACGGACAAGAGGAAGATACCCGATCTCATAGACTTTGGAGTCGCCAAAGGTTTGCAGATGGAAAATATCTCCACAGAGTGTAATTATGATCTATCATCTGACCACTCACCCACGGTAATATCTATAAAATCACCAAGCCCCCAAAGCAATTGCGTTAGAAAGAAAATAGACTGGTTAAAATTCAAGAAATATATAAATTCCCATCTTCCTCTGAGTACTGTATTAAGAAATGGACACGATGTAGACTCAGCACTCGAAAAATTCAACCAGTTGCTCTCATTAGCTCTCAGCTCAGCCACCTGCACAAGGGTATGCAAGCAATCAAACTATAGCCCATACACACCAGCCGACATTGAATTGTTAGTAAGACAGAAAAGAAAACTCCGAAGGCAATGGCAACAATTCAGATCACCGAATCTGAAAACACAGCTACAGCATTGCACTCGAAAGTTAAAGCAAGCCTTAAAAAATAAAAACAACAAAGAGTTAGAAGAGCACATAGCGAAATTAACACCTGGTGAAGCGTCAGACTACTCTTTGTGGAAATCAGCAAAAAACTCAAATCGGCCAATTCTCACTGATTCCCCCATCAGTTTGAGTGACGGTAATTGGGCTAGAAGCAACTGTGAGAAGGGTTTGGCTTTTGCAAACCACCTAAAAAGTGTGTTTACACCCAATCCACCCTCTTCACAGTCCTCATTACCAAAATTAACTTCTCAACCTTGCTCAATAACGCTCAAAATTAAAAAAAAGGACATATTCAAAGCAATTCATAGAGATTTAAACCCAAAAAAAAATCACCTGGTCCAGATAAAATTACCGGTAAAATGATAAAAGAGCTACCTCCGGCTTCAGTAATTCATCTGATGCACATTTTCAATGCTATCCTTCGTATTAAACACTATCCCAAATGCTGGAAAACTTCAAAAATTATTATGATAACAAAACCAGGAAAAGACCCTACAAAAGTTGCATCGTACAGACCTATCAGCCTCCTGCCTCTACTTTCTAAAATATTCGAAAAGCTACTTGTCATGAATATAACTCCATTTATTAATCTCAACCAACTGATTCCTCAACATCAGTTTGGATTTAGAAAACAGCACTGCACAATAGAACAAGTCCACCGCATTGTAACTCTAATAAGGAACACTTTTGAAGAAAAGAAGTATTGCTCAGCTGTCTTTCTTGATATCACTCAAGCTTTCGATAAAGTATGGCACGATGGCCTTATTTACAAACTCAAACTATTACTGCCTGCAAATGTCTCCTCATTGCTTAGTAGCTACCTCACGAAAAGACAATTTCTCGTACATCACAAGGATTACACAACAAATCCATTGGATATTCACGCTGGCGTTCCTCAAGGAAGCGTTTTGAGCCCCTTACTGTATCTCTTATACACTACAGATATGCCCAGCAATAACAATACATTTATATCGACCTTTGCAGATGATACGGCAATATTGTGCTCTCGCTCTAACCCCATAGAAGCTACTAAACTCCTGCAGACTCAAATCGATTCCCTCGAAATCTGGCTAGCAAAATGGCGTATAAAAGTCAATGAATCAAAGAGCGTACATGTAACGTTCATGCTAAGGCCAGATACAAGTCCCCCACTTAAAATTAATGGCCAATCAGTTCCACAATGTTCCTCAACAAAGTACTTGGGTATTCACCTCGACAGAAGGCTGACCTGGAAAAATCACATAGAGGCAAAGAAAACTCAGATCAAGCTTAAAATTAATCAGTTATGGTGGCTGATACACAAAAGATCAAAGTTGAATCTCGAATACAAAGTGCTATTATATAAGGCAATCCTGAAGCCAATCTGGACTTATGGTATTCAGTTTTGGGGCACCGCATCTCCCTCAAATATCGAAAAATTGCAGCGAATACAAGCCAAGTGTCTGCGAATTATTGTAAACGCGCCTTGGTATATGAGGAACGTTAACATCCATCGAGATTTAAATGTACCCACAATTTCTGAGGAAGTTGCAATGTCTTGCAGAAGCTACATTCAAAAATTACACAGTCATCCGAATCCCCTTGCTAGGCAATTGTTGCTGAACACGGGGCATCGTCGATTAAAAAGAAAAGACACACTGAATATGCTGTGAAATTGCTATACCTCGTGACTCAACAAATTGTGATGGAACGTTGGGAATATCACATAATTTTATTTAGTTTGTAAGATTTGATTACATATTGTTAGTTTCTAAGTAATTTTAGAAAGATCCAATAAAAAAGCTTGTTAAAAAAAAATTAAGGTATTTCTTCAGTTTCTGGAAAAACATTTCCAATTTATAGAGGCAATGGGTATCAAGGAAAAATCATCAAACCCAACTCCAAAGATGTGCATTTCCGTCACATCCAAGGATCAAAGCACTGACGCCTGCAGCATGTGCAAAAAGGGGAAACATCCATTGTTTTCCTGCAAAAAAATCTTACAACATTCTCCATCAGCACAAAATCTGTAATACTGAAATCTGGACATACTGCCAAAAATTGCGCCCTAAGAAACTGTATGAAGTGCAACAAAAAACACAACACACTGCTACACTCCGAGAACTCGAAATAAGAGGAAGCTAAATCTGCATCTGGACCTTCTCAAGTTACTTTTGCAAAAGGCCAAGTACCACCACGAAATATTACACCATCAATAGTGGAAGATGAAGGTACGTCATTGGCGACAGCAAAACATTGGTAATCAAAATCATATGTACTCCTCAGCACAACCTTGGTAACAGTGAAAGGTAATGGAACACAAGTACAGTGTCGGGCTCTTCTTGACTCAAGATCGCAAGTCAATTTTGTCACCGAACGACTGGTCAAACACCTTGGCATCACCCCTAAATCATCAGCGATACACATCAATGGAATTGGATCAACCAATAACAAGGTACACCATCGAGTTAACTTTGCTTTGCACTCTCGAATTAACAACTTCACAACACTATTGGAAGCAGCCGTATTACCACATATTATATCTCCACAACCATCGCAAGAACTCAATATCAACAAATGGTCAACTCCTGACAATATTGTGCTAGCAGGTCCGGTATTCAACCGTCCTGACAAAATTGATATATTGTTAGGTGCGGAATTTCACCACCAACTGTTGGCAACTGGACAAATACAACTCCCTGATGACCTAAACATCCTCCAAAATACCGTGCTAGCCTGGATAATCTCAGGTGAAATTTGCGGCAATCGCCTATCAAATGTGATATGTGGAATTTGCACAGATGACAGCAATCTGGAAGCAGCCATTTCTCGGATATGAGAGGTTGATGAAGTGCTAATCAGGAAAGCCGCTTTCTTTAACAGAAAAACAGTGTGAAGCTCATTTCACGCAAAACACCACGATTGATCAAGATGGTAGATTTATTGTAAAAACACTATTTTGTAACAGTCCGGATGCTTTGGGAAAATCTCATGGTTTGGCATACAACAGGTTTCTGTCGCTGGAACACCGTTTAGACAAATCACCTCAACTAAAGAGCCAATGCGCACAATTCATAGGGGAATATGACAAATTGGTCCACATGACAGAAATAAAAATTTCCTCTATCAAGGAGCTAAGCTATTTTATTCCGCACTATTGCATCGTGAGACCTGAAAGCCGTACTAGAAAGCTATGTGTAGTATTTGACGCCTCGGTAAAAACAACTTCTGGTCTGTCATTGAATGACCTCATGTATATAGGATTCACAGTGCAGAGCGAGCTCTTTGCCATATTGCTACGCTCTCGCTTGTCTTCGCCACGTTTTGTCTTTACGAGAGATGTCCAATAAAAGTATCGACATATGCTGGTGCATCCAGAAGACCGGAAATTTTAAATTATCATCTGGAGAAAGGATTCAACCATACCCATTATCAGCTAAATACTATCACCTAGGGACGAAATCACCACCATATTTGGCCACAAAATGCCTTCAACAGATTGCGAAAGACAATGCACTGCAATACCCACTTGTTGCTCAGTTTCTCCAGGACAGCTTTTATGTGGATGATGGTATTGGTGGATCAGACTTCTTGGACACAACTCTAGAAATCCAGCGGCAGCTGATACACATCTTGAAGCAGCATGGACTCAACCTATAAAAATGGTCAGGAAATCATCCAAAATTAATCCAAAATGTAGATATGGACGAGCAGGAAGTTAATATTGGCTTCGATGAAGAAAATAGTCCAGCCATCAAAACTTTAGGCTTAACATGGATACCTAAAAATGAAGATTCTGCGAAAAAAGTATGTCTAGAAATTTGTACAAAGATGACTAAGCGAACCAGTAGTTCCGATTTGGCCAGACTTTTCGATCCACTGGGAATAGTAGGACCAACAATAGTCATGGCAAAAATATTCATCCAAGACTTATAGCAGCTAAAAATGACATGGGATGAATTATTACCAGCAGACCAACAGGAAAAATGGATAACATTTTGCAATGATTTGGAATGCCTGAATAATATAGAGTTTTTACGGTACGTATTTGAAGGACAAATCCCATCGAAAATTCATATTCATGCATTCGCTGATGCCTCGGAAAAGACATCAAAAAGGCTAAAACAGCAAACAGGCAGATCTAAAAATAAATGGTGTACCGACATACATATGGACAGACTCGCAAATTGTGCTGGTATGTATAAAATCGTCATCATCATCATTATTTCAAACCTTTGTGGCCAATTGGATAACCAACATCCAAGACAGCTGAACAATGGCAGCATATAAACTCAACAGAAAACGGACAGTTGGATATTAACAGCAAACCAAAATAATAAGCTATTTTAGCCACCAAATGGAAATTAATCATATATTATGATCTAGAAGGATTTCGATCAGAGCTGGCAGCGTTTTCAAACGGCAAAAAGCACTACGCCATTTTTGCCAAGAAATGAATCAAAGGAGTACATGTCACGCTCTCATCACGCATCTTGAACGCACCGAAGATGAACTGAAACTAGACAACTCGATATTAAGACGACAAAAAAGAGGTGCAATAGACTTGGTTGAATATGTTGCTCATTCGCTGTTTGGAGTCCTGGATTCAGAATATTCTAAACAAATGTCCGACACAACAACGCAAGTCAAAAAGAATGAAGAACATCTGCTGAACCTAATTAAAAATCAGACATCGGTTGTTAATTCAACGATCAGTACTGTAAAGCAGGAGCAACAGGAAGTCAAATAAAATCGATGAAATCGACCAACAAATCAACGCAATATTCAACAGAATAGAAAGAAAGAGAATTGGTTTACAAGAGCCATATGAAAGACCATTTGAAGTAATCGAGAAGAACCCGAAATGGTTCAAAATTAACGTAAATAACGTACTTACTTACTTATGTGGCCATAACAACCGAATATCAGCGGGATCCGAATATAACACCTTCTTAGCTGAAGCGTGTTCTTCCATTCGATCGACATGACCTAGCCAGCGCAGCCGCTGGATTTTAATGCGCTTTACTATGTCAATATTAGCATACAGCTCATGATTGTACCTTATTCGGTACTCGCCACCAACGCAAATAGGTCCAAAGATCTTGCGTAGGACTTTTCTCTCGAAAACTCCAAGCATTCGCTCATCTGAGGTGGAAATTGTCCAGGCTTCTGGGCCATATGTTAGGACAGGCATGATGAGAGACTGGTAGAGTGTAGTTTTCGTTCCTCAAGAGAGGGCCCGACTTCTCAATTGCTTACTTAGCCCAAAGTAGCACCTGTTTGCAAGAGTGATCCTTCGCAATATCTCCAGGCTGACGTCATTACTGCTGTTAATGCTGGTTCCAAGATAGACAAAGTCCCTTACTACTTCAAAAGCGTAGTTGTCAACAGTGACGTGCTGTCCAAGACGCCGGGACTCTTTGTTTGTTGACACTAGATACTTCGTCTTGTCCTCGTTCACCGTAAGACCCATTCGACGCGACTCTCTTTCCAACTCTGAGAATGCTGCACTGACTGCTCGCGTGTTCATGCCGATTATGTCAATATCGTCGGCATACGCTAACAGCATTACACTTTTGTTGAAGATAGTGCCATTATGTCGTAGATCAGCAGCTCGTATTATTTTCTCCATAATAAGATTGAAGAAGTCGCACGATAACGAATCACCTTGTCTGAAACCCCGTTCAGTATTAAACGGTGCGGAGAGGTCCTTCCCAATTTTCACTGCACAACGGGAGTTAAGCAGTGTCATTCTACAAAGTCGAATGAGCTTTGCAGGAATACCGAACTCAGACATTGTTGCTTATAGGTAATCCCTTACCGGAATGTCGAAAGCGGCTTTATAATCAACAAATAGGTGGTGTGTGACGATCTGTTTTGTAGATATTTTGTATTGATAGTTCTTTTAGCTACACTAAGCGGTATGAACACCGGTTCTGCAAGAGCAGAACCGCTTCTTGCCAGTTCGTCGGCTTTTTCGTTTCCTTCTATGTTCCGGTGTCCCGGAACCCAGATCAATGAAACGTTGTGCTGTTCGCTGAGTGTATTGAGACTCCTTTTACTCTGTTCCACTAGGAAGGAGGATATGACTGCTGAGTTCAAGGCCTAAATTGCAGCTTGGTTATCCGATAGTATAGGTATGTTGAGCTTCCGCAACCTCCGCCTTTTTTTGTACAATTGCCAATTTCCAATGGAGTAGCTGATATTGTAATCCGCTTTTGCTTTCTTCCTTAGTTCCGAGAGTTCATGCCTCCACCACGGGGGGAAGGTCTTTTTGCTATATTTCAATGGGCACGACATTTTAAAAGTCTTACCGAAAGCTTTTTCCAATGTTTCGACTCTACTGCTTAGTGAATCAACCTCCTATTCTATTTATAACTAAATTTTCAAACCGCTCTCAGTTAGTTCTATGGGGATTATGGTGTTGCAAGGGTGGGTCTACCTTATGATCCACATCGTAGAGTATCCAGCTATGATCCGGGAAGGGGTTTTCGCTGGTGACTCTCCAATTTTTAACCCCTATCACATCGCTATCTGATAATAAAGTGACATCCAACGCTTCCGCCCAACCATCATACTGCTCCGAGCTTGGAAAGGTGAAAGTGGGGGTGTCACCTCTGTTGCATACTACTAAGTTTGTGTTTATTAAAAAGTTAAACAAAGACTCACCTCGTTCATTAATCTCGGAGAAGAAGGGTCCTGTCACCCCTTCCTTGCGCTAGTATGCTAACCTCTTCAGGCGGTACAGGTTTTTCATGTGCTATATATACATGCATGCCTCATAAACTGCATGTTTGGCATGCCGCATGCCAAACTAAAGTTTATTTTCCGCTTTTACTAGTGGTTCAAGGCTCTCTTCTGTAATGAGCAGAAGGAACGATGCACTATTCTTCTGCGGAGCCTCTGCTTTGGTGATTGACCAGTCAGTCGTACGGATAACGCGATTATGTACCTGCAGATATTTAATCAACTGGTTGCTATCGAACTCCATGCTTGGTATCCATATACGCGCCCTGCGCCTGCGAGGTATCTAGCTTTCTGGAATAGTCTTGAGCGTCAAGCCTTCCCAGGCGTCTTGGATTTTAGCAACCGCGTCGTTAAGGAATTTTAAAGATTCCTGATCCCCGCATTTTAGGACCCTATACCCGTGGACAACCTTCGCTGAGTCGAAAGGTGATGGCTCACACTCCGGGTTTGCGATCACTTGATCGGCGACGATTCGAGACAGTCGTGCTTCGATTTCGCCCCACTTGTCCAGCACAGGCTTCCTGCGGCCAGTGGTTTCATCCAACAACGCCATCTGTTGATTACCACGTGTTATCTCGTTGTAGCTACGTGATTTAAGAGCGGTTTTTGGAGAAAGGACAGCAACACTGCTTCCGGCGGCCATTTTGCTTTTTGGGCGCCTCCCCGGATTTGTCATGAGACTGATTCACCTCGTTGCCTCGTTTGCCCTGGGTTTTTTGTACTAAAAGGGTTTACTCCCTGCCATACAATATACAGTGTAGTGCTCCGCTAGCTCGTTAAGAACTGACGAACGTTTCTGCGAGTGGTTTAGGGCGATTTGACTGTCGGTGTAGATATAACATCTTTGAAAGATTTTGTATTGCCATAATCTTACACATAATCTATTTTGTATTGCCATAATCTCGGCTTGAAAAGCACTGCAAAAGACATCTGTGTACAATTGTACCGATTGAACTCCAGTTTTGTTGACAATACTCCTATTCCATTCCTCCCTTGAGGGTATATGGGTTGAGAATCTATTGTCGAAGAATGGTATGGGAATGAAATTCGGAATTGCAGTGCACTCCCCCGGGATCCTCGAATGCCCGTATCCTGGTTGAGCCCAGCGTGAAGCGCCAACTACCGTGGAATAAGTTTCCTTAGCAACGCATACAAGGTTGAAACCTATGCTCAGCAACCTGATTGAACCTTATCAGTGTGGCTTCAGACCTGGTAAATCTACCATCGACCAAATTTTCACACTGCGCCAAATCCTGGAGAAGACCCAAGAAAAACAGATCGACACACACCACCTATTTGTTGATTATAAAGCCGCTAAGTCCGGTATTCCTGCAAAGCTCATTCGACTTTGTAGAATGACACTGCTTAAATCCCGTTGAGCAGTGAAAATTGGTTTAATACCGAACGGGGTTTCAGACAAGGTGATTCGTTATCATGCAACTTCTTCAATCTTATTATGGAGAAAATAATACGAGTTGCTGATTTACGACATAATGGCACTATCTTCAACATGATGTATGCGTGTGCGGATGATATTGACGGTGTGAACACGCGAGCAGTCAGTGCAGCATTCTCAGAGTTAGAAAGAGAGTCGCGTCGAATGGGTCTTACAGTGAACGAGGGCAAGACGAAGTGTCAACACACAAAGAGTCCAGGGGTTTTGGACAGCACGTCACTGTTGACAACTACGCTTTTGAAGTAGTAAGGGACTTTGTCTATCTTGGAACCAGCATTAACAGCAGTAATGACGTCAGCCTGGAGATATTGCGAAGGATGACTCTTGCAAAAAGGTGCTACTTTGGGCTAAGTATGCAATTGAGAAGTCGGGCTCTCTCTCGAAGAACGAAAACTACACTCTACAAGTCTCTCATCATGCCTGTCCTAACATATGGCGCTGAATCCTGGACAATTTCCACTTCAGATGAGCGAATGCTTGGAGTTTTCGAGAGAAAAGTCCAAGCGAGTACCGACTAAGGTACAATCATGAGCTGTCTGAGCTGTATGCTGATATTGACATAGTAAAGCGCATAAAAATCCAGCGGCTGCGCTGGCTGGGTCATGTCGAGCGAATGGAAGAACACGCTCCAGCTAAGAAGGTGTTATATTCGGAACCCGCTGGAGCACGACGCAGAAGAGGAAGACCTAACTTCCGGTTTAAGGACCAAGTACTGGAGAACCTGACGGCGCTTGGAATTTCTAACTGGCGCCAGCTAGCGAAGAACAGAGATGGCTGGCGAAGCATGTTATTTTCGGCCTAAATCGATACTCGCTTGTTATGGCCACATCAGTTAGTAAGTAAGTATATTATACCCTGTAATATTAATAATGTCTATATTTGAAATGTATTTAAAGATTTAGAAGGCAACGGTGTTCTCTTCTGGCCTTCTATATACTTATATTTATAACTATAAAGGCTTTTACACGTATAAAATCCGATCAAGCGGAAGAAAACACAGTTGCGGTAAGAATATGATATCATTGAAAATATATAAGCAAAATTTATAATAAACCTACCCAAACAAATCTCTCTATTTTATGTTGATCTACAACTGGTAATCAACGGAATAAATACACCCATAGAGTCCACAAGCACACCCAATCAATAGGTGTACGAAAGCCCAACCACCGCGACAAGGTGCAGGTACAGGAAGGGTAATGGCATTGAGTATATTCTTATTGTGTATCAAAACACAAGCACAAGCACGTGGAGTACAGTTATAATATTGGTGGAGTTCTTAGCGATCGTTGCGAGCCAATACAGCTCGAAAAACCAAAAATGAAAAGATACAACTGTTAGTGCCGGTGGGCTATAATCACGATGGTTCCGCCGTCTTACTACAGTTGTGGAGGGTGTTGTGATTGATGTTGCTGTAGATGTTGTTAGTTTTTGATGTTGCTACTGCTGGCACGATTGGGATTATTGGCAGTAACGTGTGGGTATACACTTTACTCAAAACTGTTAAATGCACAAAGGCAAACACGCGCTTTTATAAATTTACATTTAACACTTGTTATTTATAATAATAATAATTACTTGTAGAATACAGAGAAAATAACGCTGTGATTACTGTTTATACGGTGCATAAATGAAAATAATAAAAATCAACATCACAGGGAATCAGGAAGAGTGGCAGTGAACAAAAAAGTGAGCTGCCAACTCTCTTGATAGAAACAATGTAAAGATACATACAGACAGAGCATGTCATGTACTTTGGCGTAGTATATATATATATATATATATATATATATATATATATATATATATATATATATATATATATATATATATATATATATATATATATATATATATATATATATATATATATATATATATATATATATATATATATATATATATACAACAAAAGTAATTTAAACAAAAACGAAAGCAGTTGATGCAAAACAAAACGAACTAAAAAAATGGTTTTTTAATACTTTTATTTTACATCTGCCTCAGAAAAAGCAATAAGTAGTGATTATAAATTTAGAGTTCAGTAATTATTATAGTAGGTTAAGTCAGATTATGCGGCCGCCACCGCATTTAGGTCAAAAATTGGACCATTGTGTTATCGTGCATTAATGTTGATGTCTATCCTGCTCCCTCTGTTAAACGGAACCACTGATATTTCCTAATGAATAGAGCAATATCCCTGACATCTATGGGAGCTAACTCAGTGGTATATGTAAAAAAGGCACTCTCCAATAGGGTGTGCCTTCTGCGTGCCAAGGCGGGGCATCTACTGGGGAAGTGTAAACAGTTTTCTTCTCTTCCTCGTCCTGGCAGCCATGACAAAAATCGCTGACCGGTAAAACAACCCTAGTAGCATTCCTACCCATAAGCCAGTGGCCCAACGGCTTAAACTAGCACCGTTTGGAGCTAATTCAATTCCTTGAATCCAACCAGATCGACATAATGATGATATCTGAGACCCATTTCACTCACAAAAATTGCTATCGAATACCATATTACAAACTGTACACCAGAAATCATCCGCATGGTAAGGCACGCGGAGGAACTGCCAGATTGATAAAAAGCAGAATAAAACATCATGTTCTCGAAGATTTCAGTAGAGTCTACTTGCAAACAACATCTATATGTCTGGAAGAATACATCTCTAAGATACAGTATTACCGAACAGCAATATAAGGAATTTTTCTCAATTCTCAAGAGGAAGATACCCGATCTCATAGACTTTAGAGTCGCCAAAGGTTTGCAGATGGAAAATATCTCCACAGAGTATAATTATGATCTATCATCTGACCACTCACCCACGGTAATATATATAAAATCACCAAGCCATCAAGGCAATTGCGTTAGAAAGAAAATAGACTGGTTGAAATTCAAGAAATATATAAATTTCCATCTTCCTCTAAGTACTGTGTTAAGAAATGGACACGATGTAGACTCAGCATTCGAAAAATTCAACCAGCTGTTCTCATTAGCTCTCAGCTCAGCCACCTGCACAAGGGTATGCAAGCAATCAAACTATAGCCCATACACACCAGCCGACATTGAATTGTTAGTAAGACAGAAAAGAAAACTCCGAAGGCAATGGCAACAATTCAGATCACCGAATCTGAAAACACAGCTACAGCATTGCACTCGAAAGTTAAAGCAAGCCTTAAAAAATAAAAACAACAAAGAGTTAGAAGAGCACATAGCCAAATTAACACCTGGTGAAGCGTCAGACTACTCTTTGTGGAAATCAGCAAAAAACTCAAATCGGCCAATTCTCACTGATTCCCCCATCAGTTTGAGTGACGGTAATTGGGCTAGAAGCAACTGTGAGAAGGGTTTGGCTTTTGCAAACCACCTAAAAGTGTGTTTACACCCAATCCACCCTCTTCACAGTCCTCATTACCAAAATTAACTTCTCAACCTTGCTCAATAACTCTCAAAATTAAAAAAAGGACATATTCAAAGCAATTTATAAAGATTTAAACCCAAAAAAATCACCTGGTAAACATAAAATTACCGGTAAAATGATAAAAGAGCTACCTCCGGATTCAGTAATTCATGTCATGCACATTTTCAATGCATCGTCGATTAAAAAGAAAAGACACACTGAATATGCTGTTAAATTGCTTTACCTCAAGGTAATGTGGAGTGACAAGAAGCTTGCATGTTGCAAAAGAAATTCCAGCTTGATGAGATGGATAGATCTCTGGCAACCTAGTGCTCGATGTCGCCAATTCATCTGCCTCACAGTTCCCTGGAATATCAATATGCCCCGGCGCCCATACAATGTATACATTGTAGTGCTCCGCTAGCTCGTTAAGAACTGGACGGCATTTATGGGCAAGTGCCGATTTGGCGAACGTTCCTGCGAGTGATTTAATGGCGGCTTGACCGTCGGTGTAGATATAACATCTTTGAAAGATATTGTATTGCCATAATCTCACACATTGCCATAATCTCGGCTTGAAAAAAACTGCAAAAGTCGGGTAATCGGAATTTAAGCTTATCGCGTAAGGAATCAGAAAATACGCCACCTTCTACCCTTCCTTCCAATTTGGAGACATCTGTGTACAGTTGTACCGATTGAACTCCAGTTTTGTTGACAATACTCCTATTCCATTCCTCCCTTGAGGGTATATGGTTTGAGAATCTATTGTCGAAGCATGGTATTGGAATGGAATTCGGAATTGCAGTGCACTCCCCCGGGATCCTCGAATGCCCGTATCCTGGTTGAGCCCAGCGTGAAGCCATGTTAAGCCTAATTGCTGATATAAGCGCTCTCTACTTGCCAAATAGATCCACAGGGAGTAGATGCAATAGCGAGTAGAGTACTTTTAATGGAGTGGTTCTCAGAGCACCTATTGTCAACATCACAGACGTCCTTTGAACCTTGGTTATTATCCGTCTGTGTACCTCGTTATTTAAGGATTCCTACCAGACTATAACTCCGTAAAAAAGAATTGGTCTGACGACCGCGCAGTATAGCCATGAAACGATTGTAGAACTCATCCCCCATCTTTTAACTATGGCTTTCTTACAAGAATAGAGTGCTGCTGTTGCTTTACGAACCCTTTCCTTCGTGTTTGGTTTCCAACACAGTTTTCTATTTAAAGTTATACAAAAGTGCTTCGCCTGTTCAGTTAGTTTTAGGCTAGTTCTCCCAATTCTAGGTAATGTAAAAATAGATATCTTATGCTTTCTAGTAAAGAGGAATAGCTCAGTTTTGGCAGGGTTGATGGCCAGACCAGAGTTTAAAGCCCATTTGGATAGGATTGATAAGGCATGGTTCATCGCTTCGGTGAGTGTATTTAAATATTTTCCCGATGCCACAAGTGCCACATCAGCTGCATAAGCCACCTCTTTGCATCTCGTGGCCTGTAATGATATGAAAATTTCATTGATGGTTAAGTTCCACAAAAAGGCGATAACACACCCTCTTGTGGGTTGCCCTTAATCGCAAATCTACTAATACATGAGGTACCCAATTTTGAGTTTATCACTCTTTGCCTTGACAACAGACTAATGAATCTAATAATAGGTCCATCCACTTTAAGCATAGCAAAAGAGTTTTCGACTGCTTCTGGGTTTATGTTATTGAAGGCCCCCTCAATATCTAAAAAGGTGACAAGACTATATACTTTGCAGCGCATAGATGTTTCGATCTTCTGCACAAGTGAGTGGAGGGCTGTCTCAACGGATTTGCCTTTGTTATGCATGGAGCAATGAAGAGATATTTTTATATTCTATGGAGCCCCTTAAGTGCACATCAAGTAGTCTTTCCAGGTTTTTTTTTATAAGAAGAATGATCGACTTGTAGGCCTAAAATCACTCTACTTTGTGTGACGCGTTTTTCCACCTTTTGAGTGAGGGATTCATTAAGTATGGCCCTATACTTATCCCAATTTGTGCGTTTCCTATTTAAAAATGGTATCTGCTTCTGTAACCTTATATCAAGGCGGAAGCTAATATACCTCTGATCCGAAAAAGAGTGTTCTTGGTCAACCATTTATTCCCTAACTAGAGAGTCCGAAGAGTCATTTGTAAGGGTGATATCTAAATCCTCCTCCCTATTACAGGTAATGAAGGTCGGTTCTGTGCCCATGTTTGCGAGAGTCAAGTTAGAACTAATATATATTCAAAAAGTGACTCACACCAATCATTGTTGTCTGAGCTGCCCCAGATATAATGGTGTGTGTTGGCGTTGGCTCCCATCACCAGATTCGCCTCGCGTTTCTCCGCCTCCCGACTACCTTCTTTATTATAGGGTGAGGTGGGGGCTTAGTATGTTCGTAAGCCATGTACGCAGACATCAGCCAATATATATGGGATTGATGATCTAACGCAATGATCACAGTATCCTTGATCGAGGCTTACATGCGTTTTGAACGTAGTATAGTTCATAGTTTGGGGAGCTTAGTCCGCGCACCTTGTCATCCAGGACCCACGGTTCCTAAATTAGAATAATGTCATCCGTTTTAGAGTGGTGCAGAATAATCTGGACCACTCTGAGCATCTTCCTTTGCGATCTTTAATACAGGCGCCTCGGTCACCGTCGTATCGGTGTCCTGCACCATAGTAGGTTGTCCTCATCCGCTGAGCTGGCTTCCACATTTCGGAAAAGGTCGCCAACCATCTCAGACGTTGACAGCGTGTCGCTGTCCCCGTCACACGACACGTCCTCTACCGGGGTCGAACTTTCCTTCGTATCCCCTGGTTTTGGACCTTCTTTTCCTGCGTCTTTTTCATAGACTTTCAGAGTGATTTGGGAGAACCCAAAGCTAATCACCCCTTTCTGTTCGGCGAGAGGTCCGAAGGATTGCTTATTCAATATCACAACGACCTATCTTGAGCTCTCCTTGGTCTCTCCCACCTTCATTATCCTCCAACCATTTGTGGGAAGGGATGGATCTCCTTAGGACCTGACGGTACTGCTGGAATCCAAGCGCGTGACATGAGTCTATTTTGGATCTGGTCCATTGGAACGGCCTCAAGCCGTGCGATAGACCAAATCTCCCCAACATTCGCGATGGCCTCTCTGAAGAGATCTGCCGATCGCTGCTCCACGCAGAAAATTAATCTGATGCGTCCTTGATGCCAACCGGCATCTCTGCAACAAACCACAGGGCCAGGGTTCCTCGTCAGGATATCCCTGTATATTCTTAGGAGACTCATCTCCTAAGTGGAAGTGCTCCAACTTTATGGTTCCTATCAATGACGGCAAAGATAAGGTGGTCCTTTGCCACGTCACTGAAGGAACGCGCTTGATTGTCATATGCGGCCGATCCCGAAGTTTTCGCCTTTTTTGGTTAGGACAGCTGCTACTCTTACGAGCGTTACCGTTTGGACGCAAGTCAAGAAGAACGGACATTTTCGCGTTCAGTGATAATGCTTCTTGCCCCCTTCAGAGATTCTTTTTCTGTCACTGAGAGTTCTGTTGCGGGGACGCCACCGAGCTTTCAGTAATAATGAATGCGGCTCTTCTTTCCCGATATGTATGGACGGATCCGCTAATTGGTTTAGCGAGAGCACTCAAATTAGAGGCAGCAGCTAATGTTGATGGAGCTAAGTCCAAAAGAGATGTGGCTGGTGAAACAAGAGTCGCAGCCTTTGTTATTAAAAATAAAAAAAAATAAATATGTGGCACTTAAAGCCCCAAAGGGCTCATTGGCCGAGCTTCTCTTCCATTACTGTTGTGCGTCTTAAATTTTGGACAGTATTAGAATGGACCTACTTATTTTAGCCGGTTCCGAGCGGCAGAACACTTGTGACATCACTTTTTCTGAGCTTTGTCACAGAGTTCTTTTTAGAAGCTTTTTCATGGCAAGTTGTTACTGTCGGAAGAATTGCCAATTGCTTGCCGACAGGTGGGTACCGTTCGAAAGAAAAATCTTTTCGATATTAAATTTGTTATGCATCAGCCGGGTATTGAACCACGACCTACAGATCAGAAGGCGAACACACTAACCACTGAGCTACGGCACCCACTTATTAGCAGGTCTTAATATTTTTCGTTTTGTTTTCGTTTTCGGAATTGTCCGAGGCAATTTTTAAGTATTTATCCAAAATTCATATACGAACGTTTACCCGCCTTATCAGGCATCGCCGTCTAATCGTTTAGGAGGGACTTGGAGGTCGTCCGAAACAGGGCACTACTCCGGAAAGTCCACAGTTACTTCATGAGGCGGTCAAGTATCAGAGAGGTTCCGTTAGAATACAGCTGTTAGAATATTCTAACCCTGCAAAGAAAATATAGATTTGCAAATACGCGCGAACATGCATGACCCCAAGCACACTCGCACATCCACATACCTGCACACCTGCACACTTGCTTGAACCCACTATAGTAACTCTACATCATAAATGCAAAAAAAACTGTTAGGGAGGCGAAACGGAAATCGTGGAAAACCTACTGCGAAGATATTGAGGGAGTTTCGAAGCTGCAAGGCTCAGAAAGGTACATTTTGTGGTCCACATTTATACTAAGAGGGAAGATGGAACATAGAGTCAGACAATACGGAATGCTGTCCAATGCACGTACGTACGAACAAAACTTTCCCACTTAAACACTCACTTCATCTTCAGGGAAAAGATCGAACCGCGTGTTTTAAGCCATTCAAGTAACCAGGACCAGATGACATTTTTCCTGCTTAACTACAAAACCTCGCAAGAAGAGTTATAGATCAGTTTAGTTTTAGCCATATCCTTAGGACATAGCATAGCCTTAGACATGCAGAGAAAATTTTCTAGTCGTAGTTGGTCCAAGATCTCCTTAGGATCTGACGGCTCTGCTGGAATCCACGCAGGACATTAATTTGATGCGTCCTTGATGCCAATCGGCATCTCTGCAACAAACCACTGGGCCAGGGTTCCTCGCCAGGATATCCCTGTATATTCTTAGGAGACTCATGTCCACTAATCCTGTAATCCTTAATGCGGCTCGTCTTTCACGATATGTACGGGTAAACCAACTAGCGGGTCCCTCGCTAATTGGTTTACCAGGAACCCTCTAATTAGAGGCAGCAGCTGATGTTGATGGAGCTAAGACCAAAGGGGATGTAGCTGCTGAAACATGAGTCGTAGCCTTTGTTAGTGCCTTAGCAGCAGCTGGTCTTGATATGGTGGTCATGGAATCTTTGCTAACTTACACTGATATCTTCGATTCCAGTGGTTTGGTGGCCAGAACTGGGGTGCTCCTGCATACAGGCGTTTTCGGAATTGTCCGAGGTAATTTTTAAGTATTTATCCAAAATTCATAAACGAACGTTTACCCGCCTTATCAGGCATCGCCGTCTAATCGTTTAGGAGGGACTTGGAGGTCGTCCGAAACAGGGTACTACTCCGGAAAGTCCACAGTTACTTCATGAGGCGGTCAAGTATCAGAGAGGTTCCGTTAGAATACAGCTGTTAGAATATTCTAACCCTGCAAAGAAAATCTAGATTTGCAAATACGCACACGCGATAATATGCCTGACCCCAAGCACACTCGTACATCCACATACCCGCACACTTGCACACTTGCTTGACCCCAATAAACCAGAAGATGTGAAATATTTTATAACAACCGTTTGAGTAGACGAATATAAAACAAGATTTCGCTGAAATATTATTTTTTTTAACTTGACCATGAAATTTTTTTGAAATATTGTATAAAATTACCAATTCTGATATCATCTTTGCATTAAATTCCAGATCACAGTCAAATAATAAAACTTCATTCACAATTGAAAATTCTGGAATGGATATTACGGATGTTGTGTCCTGCAAACATTTCATCGGACTCTTGTTCTCAGGTTTATAATTACCTGTACGAATACATCTCTAGATATTCTTCGGGTAGCTTCTTATGTTCTTTTATTACTTTTATTACAGTAATTATTATAGTAGGTTAAGTCAGATTATGCGGCCGCCACCGCATTTAGGTCAAAAATTGGACCATTGTGTTATCGTGCATTAATGTTGATGTCTATCCTGCTCCCTCTGTTAAACGGAACCACTGATATTTCCTAATGAATAGAGCAATATCCCTGACATCTATGGGAGCTAACTCAGTGGTATATGTAAAAAAGGCACTCTCCAATAGGGTGTGCCTTCTGCGTGCCAAGGCGGGGCATCTACTGGGGAAGTGTAAACAGTTTTCTTCTCTTCCTCGTCCTGGCAGCTATGACAAAAATCGCTGACCGGTAAAACAACCCTAGTAGCATTCCTACCCACAAGCCAGTGGCCCAACGGCTTAAACTAGCACCGTTTGGAGCTAATTCAATTCCTTGAATCCAACCAGATCGACATAATGATGATATCTGAGACCCATTTCACTCACAAAAATTGCTATCGAATACCATATTACAAACTGTACACCAGAAATCATCCGCATGGTAAGGCACGCGGAGGAACTGCCAGATTGATAAAAAGCAGAATAAAACATCATGTTCTCGAAGATTTCAGTAGAGTCTACTTGCAAACAACATCTATATGTCTGGAAGAATACATCTCTAAGATACAGTATTACCGAAGAGCAATATAAGGAATTTTTCTCAATTCTCAAGAGGAAGATACCCGATCTCATAGACTTTAGAGTCGCCAAAGGTTTGCAGATGGAAAATATCTCCACAGAGTATAATTATGATCTATCATCTGACCACTCACCCACGGTAATATATATAAAATCACCAAGCCATCAAGGCAATTGCGTTAGAAAGAAAATAGACTGGTTGAAATTCAAGAAATATATAAATTTCCATCTTCCTCTAAGTACTGTGTTAAGAAATGGACACGATGTAGACTCAGCATTCGAAAAATTCAACCAGCTGTTCTCATTAGCTCTCAGCTCAGCCACCTGCACAAGGGTATGCAAGCAATCAAACTATAGCCCATACACACCAGCCGACATTGAATTGTTAGTAAGACAGAAAAGAAAACTCCGAAGGCAATGGCAACAATTCAGATCACCGAATCTGAAAACACAGCTACAGCATTGCACTCGAAAGTTAAAGCAAGCCTTAAAAAATAAAAACAACAAAGAGTTAGAAGAGCACATAGCCAAATTAACACCTGGTGAAGCGTCAGACTACTCTTTGTGGAAATCAGCAAAAAACTCAAATCGGCCAATTCTCACTGATTCCCCCATCAGTTTGAGTGACGGTAATTGGGCTAGAAGCAACTGTGAGAAGGGTTTGGCTTTTGCAAACCACCTAAAAGTGTGTTTACACCCAATCCACCCTCTTCACAGTCCTCATTACCAAAATTAACTTCTCAACCTTGCTCAATAACTCTCAAAATTAAAAAAAGGACATATTCAAAGCAATTTATAAAGATTTAAACCCAAAAAAATCACCTGGTAAACATAAAATTACCGGTAAAATGATAAAAGAGCTACCTCCGGATTCAGTAATTCATGTCATGCACATTTTCAATGCATCGTCGATTAAAAAGAAAAGACACACTGAATATGCTGTTAAATTGCTTTACCTCAAGGTAATGTGGAGTGACAAGAAGCTTGCATGTTGCAAAAGAAATTCCAGCTTGATGAGATGGATAGATCTCTGGCAACCTAGTGCTCGATGTCGCCAATTCATCTGCCTCACAGTTCCCTGGAATATCAATATGCCCCGGCGCCCATACAATGTATACATTGTAGTGCTCCGCTAGCTCGTTAAGAACTGGACGGCATTTATGGGCAAGTGCCGATTTGGCGAACGTTCCTGCGAGTGATTTAATGGCGGCTTGACCGTCGGTGTAGATATAACATCTTTGAAAGATATTGTATTGCCATAATCTCACACATTGCCATAATCTCGGCTTGAAAAAAACTGCAAAAGTCGGGTAATCGGAATTTAAGCTTATCGCGTAAGGAATCAGAAAATACGCCACCTTCTACCCTTCCTTCCAATTTGGAGACATCTGTGTACAGTTGTACCGATTGAACTCCAGTTTTGTTGACAATACTCCTATTCCATTCCTCCCTTGAGGGTATATGGTTTGAGAATCTATTGTCGAAGCATGGTATTGGAATGGAATTCGGAATTGCAGTGCACTCCCCCGGGATCCTCGAATGCCCGTATCCTGGTTGAGCCCAGCGTGAAGCCATGTTAAGCCTAATTGCTGATATAAGCGCTCTCTACTTGCCAAATAGATCCACAGGGAGTAGATGCAATAGCGAGTAGAGTACTTTTAATGGAGTGGTTCTCAGAGCACCTATTGTCAACATCACAGACGTCCTTTGAACCTTGGTTATTATCCGTCTGTGTACCTCGTTATTTAAGGATTCCTACCAGACTATAACTCCGTAAAAAAGAATTGGTCTGACGACCGCGCAGTATAGCCATGAAACGATTGTAGAACTCATCCCCCATCTTTTAACTATGGCTTTCTTACAAGAATAGAGTGCTGCTGTTGCTTTACGAACCCTTTCCTTCGTGTTTGGTTTCCAACACAGTTTTCTATTTAAAGTTATACAAAAGTGCTTCGCCTGTTCAGTTAGTTTTAGGCTAGTTCTCCCAATTCTAGGTAATGTAAAAATAGATATCTTATGCTTTCTAGTAAAGAGGAATAGCTCAGTTTTGGCAGGGTTGATGGCCAGACCAGAGTTTAAAGCCCATTTGGATAGGATTGATAAGGCATGGTTCATCGCTTCGGTGAGTGTATTTAAATATTTTCCCGATGCCACAAGTGCCACATCAGCTGCATAAGCCACCTCTTTGCATCTCGTGGCCTGTAATGATATGAAAACTTCATTGATGGTTAAGTTCCACAAAAAGGCGATAACACACCCTCTTGTGGGTTGCCCTTAATCGCAAATCTACTAATACATGAGGTACCCAATTTTGAGTTTATCACTCTTTGCCTTGACAACAGACTAATGAATCTAATAATAGGTCCATCCACTTTAAGCATAGCAAAAGAGTTTTCGACTGCTTCTGGGTTTATGTTATTGAAGGCCCCCTCAATATCTAAAAAGGTGACAAGACTATATACTTTGCAGCGCATAGATGTTTCGATCTTCTGCACAAGTGAGTGGAGGGCTGTCTCAACGGATTTGCCTTTGTTATGCATGGAGCAATGAAGAGATATTTTTATATTCTATGGAGCCCCTTAAGTGCACATCAAGTAGTCTTTCCAGGTTTTTTTTTATAAGAAGAATGATCGACTTGTAGGCCTAAAATCACTCTACTTTGTGTGACGCGTTTTTCCACCTTTTGAGTGAGGGATTCATTAAGTATGGCCCTATACTTATCCCAATTTGTGCGTTTCCTATTTAAAAATGGTATCTGCTTCTGTAACCTTATATCAAGGCGGAAGCTAATATACCTCTGATCCGAAAAAGAGTGTTCTTGGTCAACCATTTATTCCCTAACTAGAGAGTCCGAAGAGTCATTTGTAAGGGTGATATCTAAATCCTCCTCCCTATTACAGGTAATGAAGGTCGGTTCTGTGCCCATGTTTGCGAGAGTCAAGTTAGAACTAATAATATATTCAAAAAGTGACTCACACCAATCATTGTTGTCTGAGCTGCCCCAGATATAATGGTGTGTGTTGGCGTTGGCTCCCATCACCAGATTCGCCTCGCGTTTCTCCGCCTCCCGACTACCTTCTTTATTATAGGGTGAGGTGGGGGCTTAGTATGTTCGTAAGCCATGTACGCAGACATCAGCCAATATATATGGGATTGATGATCTAACGCAATGATCACAGTATCCTTGATCGAGGCTTACATGCGTTTTGAACGTAGTATAGTTCATAGTTTGGGGAGCTTAGTCCGCGCACCTTGTCATCCAGGACCCACGGTTCCTAAATTAGAATAATGTCATCCGTTTTAGAGTGGTGCAGAATAATCTGGACCACTCTGAGCATCTTCCTTTGCGATCTTTAATACAGGCGCCTCGGTCACCGTCGTATCGGTGTCCTGCACCATAGTAGGTTGTCCTCATCCGCTGAGCTGGCTTCCACATTTCGGAAAAGGTCGCCAACCATCTCAGACGTTGACAGCGTGTCGCTGTCCCCGTCACACGACACGTCCTCTACCGGGGTCGAACTTTCCTTCGTATCCCCTGGTTTTGGACTTTCTTTTCCTGCGTCTTTTTCATAGACTTTCAGAGTGATTTGGGAGAACCCAAAGCTAATCACCCCTTTCTGTTCGGCGAGAGGTCCGAAGGATTGCTTATTCAATATCACAACGACCTGTCTTGAGCTCTCCTTGGTCTCTCCCACCTTCATTATCCTCCAACCATTTGTGGGAAGGGATGGATCTCCTTAGGACCTGACGGTACTGCTGGACTCCAAGCGCGTGACATGAGTCTATTTTGGATCTGGTCCATTGGAACGGCCTCAAGCCGTGCGATAGACCAAATCTCCCCAACATTCGCGATGGCCTCTCTGAAGAGATCTGCCGATCGCTGCTCCACGCAGAAAATTAATCTGATGCGTCCTTGATGCCAACCGGCATCTCTGCAACAAACCACAGGGCCAGGGTTCCTCGTCAGGATATCCCTGTATATTCTTAGGAGACTCATCTCCTAAGTGGAAGTGCTCCAACTTTATGGTTCCTATCAATGACGGCAAAGATAAGGTGGTCCTTTGCCACGTCACTGAAGGAACGCGCTTGATTGTCATATGCGGCCGATCCCGAAGTTTTCGCCTTTTTTGGTTAGGACAGCTGCTACTCTTACGAGCGTTACCGTTTGGACGCAAGTCAAGAAGAACGGACATTTTCGCGTTCAGTGATAATGCTTCTTGCCCCCTTCAGAGATTCTTTTTCTGTCACTGAGAGTTCTGTTGCGGGGACGCCACCGAGCTTTCAGTAATAATGAATGCGGCTCTTCTTTCCCGATATGTATGGACGGATCCGCTAATTGGTTTAGCGAGAGCACTCAAATTAGAGGCAGCAGCTAATGTTGATGGAGCTAAGTCCAAAAGAGATGTGGCTGGTGAAACAAGAGTCGCAGCCTTTGTTATTAAAAATAAAAAAAAATAAATATGTGGCACTTAAAGCCCCAAAGGGCTCATTGGCCGAGCTTCTCTTCCATTACTGTTGTGCGTCTTAAATTTTGGACAGTATTAGAATGGACCTACTTATTTTAGCCGGTTCCGAGCGGCAGAACACTTGTGACATCACTTTTTCTGAGCTTTGTCACAGAGTTCTTTTTAGAAGCTTTTTCATGGCAAGTTGTTACTGTCGGAAGAATTGCCAATTGCTTGCCGACAGGTGGGTACCGTTCGAAAGAAAAATCTTTTCGATATTAAATTTGTTATGCATCAGCCGGGTATTGAACCACGACCTACAGATCAGAAGGCGAACACACTAACCACTGAGCTACGGCACCCACTTATTAGCAGGTCTTAATATTTTTCGTTTTGTTTTCGTTTTCGGAATTGTCCGAGGCAATTTTTAAGTATTTATCCAAAATTCATATACGAACGTTTACCCGCCTTATCAGGCATCGCCGTCTAATCGTTTAGGAGGGACTTGGAGGTCGTCCGAAACAGGGCACTACTCCGGAAAGTCCACAGTTACTTCATGAGGCGGTCAAGTATCAGAGAGGTTCCGTTAGAATACAGCTGTTAGAATATTCTAACCCTGCAAAGAAAATATAGATTTGCAAATACGCGCGAACATGCATGACCCCAAGCACACTCGCACATCCACATACCTGCACACCTGCACACTTGCTTGAACCCACTATAGTAACTCTACATCATAAATGCAAAAAAAACTGTTAGGGAGGCGAAACGGAAATCGTGGAAAACCTACTGCGAAGATATTGAGGGAGTTTCGAAGCTGCAAGGCTCAGAAAGGTACATTTTGTGGTCCACATTTATACTAAGAGGGAAGATGGAACATAGAGTCAGACAATACGGAATGCTGTCCAATGCACGTACGTACGAACAAAACTTTCCCACTTAAACACTCACTTCATCTTCAGGGAAAAGATCGAACCGCGTGTTTTAAGCCATTCAAGTAACCAGGACCAGATGACATTTTTCCTGCTTAACTACAAAACCTCGCAAGAAGAGTTATAGATCAGTTTAGTTTTAGCCATATCCTTAGGACATAGCATAGCCTTAGACATGCAGAGAAAATTTTCTAGTCGTAGTTGGTCCAAGATCTCCTTAGGATCTGACGGCTCTGCTGGAATCCACGCAGGACATTAATTTGATGCGTCCTTGATGCCAATCGGCATCTCTGCAACAAACCACTGGGCCAGGGTTCCTCGCCAGGATATCCCTGTATATTCTTAGGAGACTCATGTCCACTAATCCTGTAATCCTTAATGCGGCTCGTCTTTCACGATATGTACGGGTAAACCAACTAGCGGGTCCCTCGCTAATTGGTTTACCAGGAACCCTCTAATTAGAGGCAGCAGCTGATGTTGATGGAGCTAAGACCAAAGGGGATGTAGCTGCTGAAACATGAGTCGTAGCCTTTGTTAGTGCCTTAGCAGCAGCTGGTCTTGATATGGTGGTCATGGAATCTTTGCTAACTTACACTGATATCTTCGATTCCAGTGGTTTGGTGGCCAGAACTGGGGTGCTCCTGCATACAGGCGTTTTCGGAATTGTCCGAGGTAATTTTTAAGTATTTATCCAAAATTCATAAACGAACGTTTACCCGCCTTATCAGGCATCGCCGTCTAATCGTTTAGGAGGGACTTGGAGGTCGTCCGAAACAGGGTACTACTCCGGAAAGTCCACAGTTACTTCATGAGGCGGTCAAGTATCAGAGAGGTTCCGTTAGAATACAGCTGTTAGAATATTCTAACCCTGCAAAGAAAATCTAGATTTGCAAATACGCACACGCGATAATATGCCTGACCCCAAGCACACTCGTACATCCACATACCCGCACACTTGCACACTTGCTTGACCCCAATAAACCAGAAGATGTGAAATATTTTATAACAACCGTTTGAGTAGACGAATATAAAACAAGATTTCGCTGAAATATTATTTTTTTTAACTTGACCATGAAATTTTTTTGAAATATTGTATAAAATTACCAATTCTGATATCATCTTTGCATTAAATTCCAGATCACAGTCAAATAATAAAACTTCATTCACAATTGAAAATTCTGGAATGGATATTACGGATGTTGTGTCCTGCAAACATTTCATCGGACTCTTGTTCTCAGGTTTATAATTACCTGTACGAATACATCTCTAGATATTCTTCGGGTAGCTTCTTATGTTCTTTTATTACTGAACTCAAGTTTTGTATTTGCCTCTGTTAATATCTTAAGTTGTTACGATCATTGTTCAATATCAACTGCAATACTAATATTTGTTAGTTATTGCAAATATAACCTACAAATAAGAATTTAGTACTCACCTCTTTCAGTACTAGAGTCCATAATTATTACTGATTTTATAAGTCTATACGACATTAAACCCCACGCATATGCACTTCATATACATTTGTTTTTGTAAGAGGCATAGGCTGTGCATTCTTATGTGTATTCACAGCAATCTGTATACAGAAGTACGAAATACACAAACAATTTTGTCTTTTTCGTTTCTTATATTTCTTCTTTGCATAAACAGCGTCTTTCAACGCATCGTTTTAAATTTCCCATTATTTTTTCAGGCGTCAACATACAACTAGTATTCGATGATATTTGACAAAGAAGAATTAGAGATTTTCAGATACACACGATACGTGCTCGCACAACTCATTAAAAATTATTCTGAATGAAAGTAGTGAAAATTATTCTGGGTGATGAAACTTATTTTCATCTGTCTGAATACGTCAATAAGCACAATTGCCGCATCTGGGGCTCCGAAAATACAAGAGAAATGGTCGAACAACCTTTCCATTGAAAACGAGTGACAGTTTGATGGGATTTTTGGATTGACGGTGTTAGTGGGCCATATTTTTTTGAAAATGATCCAGATGAAACCGTGTTAGTGAATGGATTGCGTTACCAAACGATATTGACTGACTTTTTTGGCCTGCAACTGGTGCTAAGGACGTAGACGATCTTCAGCAGGACGGTGTTACATACAACTGGTTAAAAAATGGTGCTATTGCGTGAAACATTTTTTGGGCGTGTGATTTCTCGGAATGGAGACTTTGAATGGCCGCAGAGATCTTGCGACTTAACATCATTCGATTTTCTTCTTCCAAGTTAAACATAAAATCTATCCAATGCTCCAGCAAATATTGAAGCATCCAAAGAGAATATTAGAGCCAGAGGTATGCCAAAATACACTAAGCGACAATTATGTATTAAGACTGCCTCTAGATTCAATACATTTGTTACATCGATTTAATAGTGATTCAAACGAACGAACACGTGTTTTGTAAAATAAATGTCAATAAAGAGTTAGTAGAGGAAGGTTGAAGCTTCAAAAAGCATGTGTTCACAAATAGATGGCGCGCTTGGTTGCTGAGATATGGTTCGAGTCTTAATACATATTTGTCACTCCTTGTATGATAAAATTTAATCAAGAGAATGGGCATATGTAAGAAAAGTCCTTTTCACAGAAAATAAAAATGACACCTCTCGTTGAAAGACGCTGTATTAAAGAATTAGCTTTATTGAGAGAATTAAATGATTAAAAATCAAATTATTGTTATGTATTGAAACATTATTCTAAATATCGAGTTCATGTTATGCATTAACATACTTCCCCGCGTTGAACGGATATTCAATAATCACAAAATCTTTCTACAGGTGCACTCGGAAGCTTCAGAGTACCACGGCACTGTTTGTGGTGGGGTATTGGTAGTTGCCTATGACAGCAGAATTTCTGCCTCCGATGAGTTTGTGGATATATAATAAACTCAAACGAAAGTTGAAAGTTGCTTAATCTTTCAATAAAGTCAGTTGTAATAAGAAGAGTGTAAAAAGCTGGTATTTTATGAAATGTGAATTTTTTAATTTTCTCTTAAAAACAATTACAATCTAAATGCTCAATTATAGAAACTTAACGTACTATACTTAGCACAGAGAAAATGTTAGTCAATATGGATAGGTAGGTATATGTCAAAAAATTAGTCATTCTCTTTTCTCTTAATTATATTTCTATTTTATATTATACCTAGCTCCTAGCAATCTCTTCCCTACTAATATGGCATATCGATTGAGCTATCAGTGTTGACTAATCGCACTCCGATTTTTACATTACTTTACTTTCTGTTACCTTACGTGTTGACTAAACGCACTATTATGTGTGTATCTGATTACCCTAAACATAACTTAGCATAGAAGTATGTTGATATTTTATTTCTAAGTTACGTTAAGTTCCTATAATTCAGCCCTAAACAAGCACAACGAAAGAGTGGAAACCATCAACAAACTTACCCATACAACAACAGAAATATACATAAGAAGAGCTTATTTCAAGGTGACTCCCTTCAACGAATGTCTTTGGTATTAGTGCAAGGGCCCTACAAGAACACTACCGGTTATATGACTGATCATATGAGCAGTAGTATCGGACGCTACTTTATGTTAGGACTTAGAACAAAGTTTCTATGATTTTCTTAAAGGTCATGCGAAAATTCTGTCTGAAAGTCTTGTGTACGTGTGATTTTGTATCACTGTCTAGCACGTCAATTTTTGGATTATGTCAAACATATAATTATCTCATTTACTCTACTCAGACTAATGAGCATTTCTCTCAAATTAACTACATAACCATTTATCTGTCTCTTTCTAACACATTAGTTTTTGCACCTTGGGAAAATATATTAAATGTAGTAGAAATAACCGTCAGTAAATAGAGTCATATTTAACATAAATACCCATCAGAACAAGCAAGTAGATCTGACCTAAAAATCCGTCCACTCTGATTTTTATACGTCAAATCCGACGTAACAATCAGTTACTTCTAACGAAAAAAACGATCATATAAATTGTCCAGATTTAATGTATAAATATGTAATTAAGGGTCATTTTCACAGAAGCAAATTAACTCATAGAATAGAGGTAACTCAGAGTTTTGCCAGAGTTTGTGAGTTAACTATTCTATGAGTTAACTTTCATTATTTATACACGTTCTAATATTTGAGCAAGTTCAACGAGTCTTTGAAATTTTTGAACATTTTGCTCGTATAGTTCCTTCTTCTTGCTAAATCAATTTTGTAGATGCCTTTTATTCATTTTAAAAATACTTTGATATTTCGATATGATATATTATAATAAAGGTGTTAAAATTACTGTATTTAAAAGATTCTGCTTCAGATTCTTGTCTGGTATCCGATATTTGGATTACTTTGTCATGTAATTTCAATAAACAGCTTTGTCAAACATCGAATGTACATTTTCATATTTTTATACATTTTCTCTCTCGCAGTAGTACTGAGGAAAACTGAAATTTTGACATACAGATTTGTTCAACCAAAATTTTTGCTTCAATGTGTGAGTGATTCTGTCAGCCGTGTCTTGTAGGGGACTGTATGAAATATATAGTATGCTGACGTTTCAGCAGTATCGAAGCCATTTGAATGTTTACACAGTGATACATTATTAAAGTCTTCAGGTGTCAGTGTTGTGGAAACTTCTAATCCCACTACGAAGAGCGGCTACGAAATGGTGTTCGATGAAAAACATAAGCAAAGTAAAAGAATTGCTGAAATAATAAGATCCTTTGCGCTGCAGTTGATATTTCTTTCAAGCAAATCGAAAGTTAGTCATTCTTCGTGAAAATAAATCAAATTTGGTTCTGTAATGAAATCAATGGTTTATTTCTAAAACTGACACAACCATGTGTCAGAAATGAATGGCGACTTTTCATCTGCAGTTCCAAATACATTTTGGATATAAAAAGTCGATTCCAAAAGTTCATACCGTGAACACCAAGTAAAATTACGAATCACCTAACATAAATGAAAGTTTTACGACCTAAAGGTGTGTGATTTCGAAGTAGATTATTTTAAAGCCATAAATAATGCTTATTAAAAAAAACGATTAAAAATTAAGCGAACCATCGAGCAATGGTTCGCTTGAAGAGAAAGGATGTGCTGCGTTTAACATCAATTTAGATTATAAATTTATTCATTACACCATCACTTAAATATTGTGCTACTTTTTTCAGATACCATAACTACTTAAAGCACTGGCATTGGGAGGTTGGTAATGAACGATATGAATTCAAAAGTGAAATATTAAATACTATACTATGAAGATTTATTGTTAGTTCTAAGATATTTTTGGAAAGTTTCAAAAAAATGTATATAACCTCAAAAAAAATATTATATATATATATATATATATATATATATATATATATATATATATATATATATATATATATATATATATATATGTATATGCGTGTTAAATTTTGGACAGTATTAGAAGAGACCTACTTATTTTAATCGGTTGCGATATCACTTTTTCTGAGCTTTGTCACAAAGTTTGTAACAGACTAAAAATAAGCCTGTTACAACCTTTTACATACCTACTTACGAAACTCCATAAATCATTATAATATTCAACATACCAACAATACAATAGAGAATATAATAGAGAATATAATAGAGAAATTCATTTGATTCTTCTTCGTCGTCATAGAATAATATCAGAAGATGTATACACACATACACAAACTCGTGTAGTCAGTCACTATGACGACAGAGAAAGAAGAAGCAATCAAATGAATTTTCACTGAACGTAAAATGTAGCATCATAGAAAATTTGTACTACGTAATTTCTAAGTGCTTTATATATGAATACGTACTAAATGGGTATGACTGGCCAACGTAAGGCATGAGCAAAAAAGGTAATAAAACCAATCAATGCTTAATCGAGTAAGTCGTGACCCGACATACTAGTTGAAACGATCTTGCTAAAATTGTTGAAATCGGTTAGTTAGAATAGCTTGCTATCCGAACGAATGATCTTGTAGTCGAGCAGGCAGTAATTCGCTCGACGACTATAAGTAGTTCTTGTTTTAAGCGAGTCTGTCTGTTTTCGACCGCTCGTTTAAAATAGTCACCTGCGAGCCATCATTTTGACGAACCGCATATACCAGGAGCAACCATCCGCCGCCCTGTTGGTTGTTCCTATATATATTGCTATAACGGTCTCCCTATTCTAGGTGTGAGGTCAGTGTACAATATACAGAACACCCCTGTATCAGGCTATCCTACACAACTGTCAGTCGCTTGGGGACTTCTGCTGAGGCGGATCTGCCAGTCGAATGATTCATTAGGTTCGACCAGGTGGCACTGGTCAATCCTATAAATCCTCATTGTATAAATAAGGTGAGGTATTCCAGTTAGGCGTAGAAATAAAAAACTTTCACCAATTATGGTGCCCAATAAGGAAAAATACCAGGAACTGGAAAGTTTCATAAGAAAAAATGTAAAAAACAATTTTATATTTCTCTTGCTAGGTAATGTCACCCAAAAAATTAATATATCGTATTCAACGGTGATGGTTACAGAATCCTCACTAAGGCTTTATCTGATTCGGCTTTAACTGGTACTCATATGAAGATAAGAAAACAAGACTAATAAGAGTAATTGTAAAAAATGTACACCATTCGTGCGAAACTGAATTTATTATCAGCGACTTGAAAGAACAAGGTTTGAAAGCTATAACAGCTGTCAACAAATTTAAATTCAAAACAAAGCAACCTCTCGATATGTTTCTGATAACATTCGAACATAACGAAGATATTAGAAAGATATTCGGAATTAAACAAATATTACACTCAATAGTAAAAATTAAGAATGTAAAGTCATCTAATTTAATCCTGCAGTGTAAACGCTGTCAGGGATTTGGCCACACAAAAAATTTTTGAATTAAAGCACCGAAATATGTCAAATGTGCTGAGTGTAACAAAGCAGGTAATCAGCCGCCAAAATGTTGCAACTGTGGCGAGAACCACCCCGCGAATTATCGTGGCTGTGTTGTAGCCAAAGAGTTTAAAAAAATAAGACATTCGCAATCTCCCAGAAATAGCGAAAATATTAATAACGTAACACCTTCACCTACAAAGAACAACGCAATAGACCATCGAGAAAATTCTGGTAACACTATAAATTTGTAGAGAACAACTTACGCTCAAGCAGTTAGAAATATTAGAAACGAAAACTAGAACAGCGCTAATAAATTGAAAGCTCATGCCCCAAGGGTGAATAATAATACCAATGAAGATGTACTTTTACAAAAATTGAGTAAATTACAAAAATAAGAAAAGCTGGCTAATAATATTCAATCACGCCTAGCAAGTCTCGAAAATAAAATGACATTCACAAAATAATAAATGTTAAATTCTTTTAAATTCTTACGGCCTACAAAAACATCATGATGAATTGGAAATAATACTAGACAAAGAGCAAATTGATATTTGTTTGGCATCTGAAACACATTTCACAAGAGAGTCTCTTGTACCAATCAAAAATTACATTTTACATCACACAATTTATCCAGATAACTGTGCAAGAGGTGGAAGTTCTATAATTAAAATAAAGACCATTGATCATTATGAAAACGATAATATAAGCACTGCAATTTTTCAAACTACAACAGTAACTACTTATAAAATTCAATAATCAACCATTGTCAATAACCGCTATATATAGCCCTCTAAGACATTCCATTACAGCAGAACATTTTAAGCAACTTATAAAAATGCACAAATTCAAATTTAATATACTTAAAGGAATACTAACAGAAACCAATTAACCACATAGCACCCATAAAAACTAACAATGGCACATGTGCCAGAAGCAACGAAGATAAAGCTGAAGAATTTGCAAATCATTTGTCTATAACATTTCGACCCAATGATGAACAATGTGATGAACTCTTTAGCATCTCTGGACATGAAATTAACGTAATTCCTCTTATAACCAAACGAGAACTAAAAGCAAAACTTATTAAAAAGAAAAACAAAAAAGCTCCTGGTTTTGACCTTATAACAGCGGAAATATTAAAAGAGGTACCAGACATTGCAATTAGTAAACTCCTACAACTATTCTATACTTCAATCCGCTTGAAGTATATACCTAGCATATGGAAAATTTCGGAAGTAAACATGATCTACAAACATGGTAAATCACCAGAGGAAATTTCTTCATGGAGACAAATTTCGCTTTTACCAATTATATCAAAGCTATTCGAAAAACTGATATACAATAGACTCATCCCCATAATTGAATCGAAAAGGCTAATTCTCCTACACATCAATTTGGATTTCGTAGCTAGCATTCTACAATTGACCAAGTACTTCACATTATAGATGAAATAGAAAAAACACTAGAAGGGAAAAAGTGTGCTCTGCTCTTTTCCTCAATGTTGCACAAGACTTCGATACTAACAATACTAATACAATACAAGGCAATACTAACAATCGCAAAATCTGTCGAAGAATCAACAGCTAAATTGTAAACAGCTAGTAATTCTATCGTAAACTGGACCAGGTGATGGCGTATTAAACTAAACTCAACAGAATCAGTACATGTTGAATTTACCAACAAGAGAATTACACAGCTCCTAATTATCATACAGGGTAACCAGGTACCTCTTGCAAACACCGCGAAGTATCTTGGTATAACACTAGATTCCAAACTCCGGTGGAAGGAACATATAAAGACAAAGAGAACCGAATTAGACATAAAACTGCTTAAGATGGAAGGGCTCATGGGTCGTAAATCTGCATTATCTTTTCACAACAAAATGATGCTGTATAATAAAATCTTAAAACTCGTATGGACGTATGGCGCTGAACTTTGGAGATTCGCTCGTCGAACGAGCGTAGATATTATTCAGCGCTTTCAAAACAAAGTGCTACGAAATATTGTAAATGCACCCTGGTTTGTTAGTACCTGTGATATCCATCGCGACTTCAAGATTCCTACTGTTGCTCAATCCAGATAAAAGCAACGAACCACAAATCCAGAATACAGCACCATGTTAATGTTGAAGCATCTAAAATCCAGAATTCTCTCAGACAACCTAGACGCCTTCAACAAAAAAATGTCTTTGACATAGCAAGAAGCTAAAATTAGTGTAACTTCATAAAGTTTATTCAATTCTTTAATTTTATTACTTATCAGATATATGTTACTCGTTATTATATGTATTATTAATAGTCGCAGAGTTAACAAACACATTTTATGTAAAAAATAATGTTTGTAAAAAAAAATGATATATGCTGTAGTGACGTCATATCGTGAGAACGCAAAACTGGCGTATGTAGGTTGTGGTGATAAAAGTTTATAGTACAAAGGTTGTTGTTGGTGTTGTTTTACGACCGATATAAGTTAGTGTGTACCTTGCTAGCCAGAACTGGGTAATTAACTGGTTAATATGTGGGTAGCATTACCAAAGTTAAGTGGTTAAAAAACTGGGTAACTTTGTATAGGCTCTGGGAAAAAACTAACCACTTTCCCCTTGTACGTGTGATCACGCATCCCTCTCGCTCTCATTCACCTACGTCATAAAGAAAAGATATACATATCTATACTCCTCTAATTTCCCTCGGTGCAGGGTTGCATTTTTAATAAACATTTTAGATTATTCTTAAAAATGTCAAACACAATTTAAAATGTCAAATTCTTCATTTTATTAAATAATATTAATAATATTAATAACAATAATAATAATAATAATAATAATGATAATAATATTTATAACAATTGTAACAAGATTAGTAATTATATTAATTTTAACGATTTTTTTTACATTATGAAATTTGAAAAAATTACAATATTAATACAATATTACTTTTAGATAAATGTTACAAAATTCCATTTTAACATTATTATAATCAAAAGAAAAGTAATGAAATAACCATTCTTTTGATATATATTTACAATTAAAAATAATTTACAAAATTTTAATGAACATTAACTTTATAAAATATGCTGAAGCTGCGGTTGCCTCAACGAATTTCATCTTTTATGTTAAGCATGTAGCATCAGTTTACATCTGGAAAAGGAAATAAAAATTAGTATCTTTACTATTTAAATAATTTGTTTAAAAATGTTATTGTTTTGGATGCACCCACTTAGATCCAATCTGCAAAAGATAAGAAATAAATTAGTTCTCTAATGAAATAATATTATTAGTATAATTAAGCGTATATTGATACTCAAGACATATATTTGTTTAAGTGACGGAGTTTTCTACCGGTGAACCTTCAACGTCGATTGCACTGATGTTGATGATGTTGTTGCAATTGGTGCTTGATGATAATATGTCTGTGTGTGTGGATGTTGCTGCTTTATAAACAATAAGAAGATCGCAAATTTCAAAAACGTTATAATACTTATATATAATGTAATAAAGGGTTATCCATTTCGCGGTTTCAAAAGTATAGGGCTAGAATTCGACATCTGTCAAACTGAGTTGTTAAAACAATTTCTTTATTTTTCAGTTCAAAGTCTGACATTTGCGAAAATGGATCGCTTAACTATCGCACAACGCATTAAAATTGTAAAAACCTACTACAAAAATGGTGATTCTGCCACAGCCACATATCGTGCTTTAAGAGGAGATTATGGTTTACATAATCGTCCAACTACGCAGCAATTGGCAAAATTGTGAAGAAATATGAAGAGACTGGATCGGTTACAGATATTGTAAGGCCTGTGCATCATCGTTTCGCTTGTACCACCGAAAATATCGCTGCTGTAAGTGAAAGTGTTGCCGAAGACCCGAATGTGTCGATTCCTCGTCGTTCTCAGGAATTAGGACTGTCTTACGGCACATTATGGCGTATTTTACATTTGGATCTACACCTACATCCATATAAAATCCAGCTCACACAACAACTGAAGCCAGCTGACCATTCACAACGTCGTAGATACGTCGAATGGGTGATTGAACAACAGGCGGTGGACGGCGATTTTTCGAACAAAATTTTCTTCAGCGACGAAGCACATTTCTCACTCGGTGGGTATGTTAACAAACAAAATTGTCGTATTTGGGGTTCTGAGAATGCTCAAGTAATTGAAGAGAGGCCACTACATCCACTGCTTGGTGCGCTCTTTGGTCCGGAGGTGTGATTGGACCTTACTTCTTCGAAAACGACGATGGAACGACTGTCACCGTCAATTCGGAGCGACTTTTTTTTGCCTGCTATTGAAGAATACGACTTAGAGAATATGTGGTTTCAACAAGACGGTGCCACATGCCACACAACTCGAGCGAATATGGCTTTATTGCAAGAGAAATTTTCTGGCCGCGTAATTTCTCGTCGTGGCGATATCAAGTGGCCACCAAGATCATTCGATTTGACACCGCTTGAATTTTTTTGTGGGGCTACGCGAAAAACCGTGTTTATGCAGATAAACCTTTAACTCTTGAAACCAACATTCGTCTCGTTATGGCTGAGTTACCGCCCAATATGTGTCAAAAAGTGGTCGAAAATTACCTCAAAAGAATCGATGCTTGCAACAATTCGCGTGGTGGTCATTAAAATGATGTAGTATTTCACACATAGTGTCAACGTTCAAACTTTATAATAAAAAAGAAATATCATGATAAAAAATATATATTATATGTGTTTTATTCACATTTACTTTTGAAACCGCAAAATGGATAACCCTTTATAATTTACGTGACTACAAGAAAAAAGAAGTGAAGGGAAATGAACAGTGGGCTACAACATATATATGTATATATATATATATATATATATATATATATATATATATATATATATATAAATATATCTATATCTATATATATATATATATATATATAAATATATATATATATATATATAAATATATATATATATATATATATATATATATATATAAATATATATAAATAAATATATATATATATATATATATATATATATATATATATATATATATATATATATATAGTTGTTTACAACAGGAACACCAATTGGTAACAGAAATTTGAAACATATAGAAAATTAATTAACATATTTATGAACAAAACAGGTGTTAGTACAAAACATTAGAAAGCTACACTTAAATCAAATAATTACTAATTTACTGTTTTATTATATTACGTCTAACATGCTTATACCTATTATGACTTAAGGGGAGGTTCTCCTCTTTTTAGCCGAAAATGAAGCGAAATTTGATTGTTTACTGTCGAATAATGAAAAGACATACGAACGAACGGTTTTGAAAAAAAAAATTTCGAAGAAAAAATCGAATATTGCGGCCCCAAAATGGCGGATCGTGTCATCCTTTGAAAGCGAGGAGTCGTTCGATAACGTCAAGGTTGCAGCCACTTGTAGTAAACTGAAATCAAAAACTTGTATTTTATATTCAAGTTAATAAAATTTCCTATGACTTATACCTATTTATAAAGAGTTTTCAAGAAAAATTATCCAATTTATGCATAGTTAAAGAAAAATTTCGATTTTACCCTCTTCTCTTAGTTTTTTTTTTTGTTTAACGACAAATATTGAACAATTGTTTATGTTTATTTTAGGTATAAGTCATACGAAAAACCATACTTTTGCACAAATATTCTAAGCATTTATACCTTTCATTTCATCAAGAAAAAAATAAGTCGATTTTTTGAAAAAAAAAAGAGGAGAACCTCCCCTTAAAGATACATAATGCTTAATGGCTAAAATTTTATGGCTGTGCATACTTGCAAATGCAGCTGGTAATATTAAAAAAAGTTAGTAATGTACTAATGTTTAAATATTTTAATATTTACCGAGTACTAGGTCGACAGTTTTCAACTTAACTAGAGTTAAGTTGGATATTAAAAAAAGTTAGTAATGTTCTAATGTTTAAATATTTTAATATTTACCGAGTACTAGGTCGACAGTTTTCAACTTAACCAGAGGCTTTTTCCCAGCCCTTCCATCGAAGTTGTATAGCCACATTAAATCATCGCTAAACAACATCACTTTCTCGATTTTTTCGTTGGAAGATTTTAGTTTGAAGATGATGCCGACCTATAAATGTGTTAAAATTTATATTATTGATTAATATATATATATATATATATATATATATATATATATATATATATATATATATATATATATATATAATTATTGTAACTTACCAAACTTACCATAGCGTCAGCGTGAGTCTTGTTTTGAAGGTGCTCCTCCACCTCCACCAAATTTTAATCAAATGCTTCTCGGCAAGAGCGAGTTCTACGGCGGTAAGCCGTTTCAAAATTTCCTCCTGCCGAGACTCCACTCTTCCAAGGGTAGCCAAAATTTGTTGCAGCACCGTTGCATTTCCTAAAAATTAAATATAGATTAAAAATATCATCAATATACATTGTTAGTTTAATCTACCTGAGTCGTTGTTTACGTCATTTTGGGTGGCCATACGTTCCGAGTGGGATTGAGCCATGTCGAAACGGCGACGTACTCCTGCTATAATGTGAAAGTTATGTGTCTACGCCAGACTATTACATCACGCGCACTGTCTGGTGCCACCTTTATAGAAGGTGAATGCAACTCTGACTTGATCAGTCAGCAGTCGATTCGTTATTCTTGTTCTTTTTTTTCTTATATACATATTTTTTCCCGACACGAACAGTGCGCGCAATTTCTATTCATTTATTTCTCGTAGTTTTTTTGTATAAAATTATATCTTTAAAAAGTTCCAATTGCGGAACATAGTCAATTTAATAATAATAAATTAGTGACGTTTATATATACCACAAGGTTTTTTATAATAAATAATATTACCAACGAATATACATACAGTGGCTCCCAGCTTATTTCGTACAGTGACAGTTTAAAAATTGCTGCAGTCGTAATTCCTAATATAGCAAAAATTTGAACAAAATATAAATGCCATTTTTGAAAGGAAGGTTTGTTTTTTATTTTCCAAAATTTACTTTTTCAAAATTTTAGTGTTTGACACTATAAAAAAATAAAATAAGAAAAAAATAGGAAAATTCATGTCACAGCTTATTTCGTACAGTCTCTTTAAGTTCAAACTAAAAACAAAGTAAGTTGATTTTAATATTTAGTATGACATCCCTTAGCGTTAATGACAGCCTGGAGTCTACTTGGCATTGAATCCACCAATTTTTGAGTGATGTCTGGTGTGATTTTTTTCCATTCCTCCATCAGTACCTTCTTTAGGTCTTGCTTATTAGAAATCTTGTGTGTTCTTATTTTATTGTCCAAAATAGACTAAAGATTTTCAATCACATTCATGTCAGGTGACTGTGGTGGTGGAGACATCAAGTGTGAGCAGTTCAAATAAGCCAAGATTGCACAATCCCAGATTTATGTTTTGGGTCATTATCTTGGTAATACCGAAATTCTTCCCGCAAACCCAGTTTGTCTGCACTTTGAAGTAAATTGTTTTTCAGAATCTCGAGGTACTTCATTTTGTCCATTGTTCCCTCAATAAAAACCAATTCACCTACTCCGGCTGCTGACATACAGGCCCAAACCATCACGCTACCGCCACCATGCTTCACTGTGGGCTTAAGGTTCTCCTTGTTTAGCTCGGTATTAGCTTTACGCCAAACATATGACATTCCGTCCGAGCCAAAAATATTAAACTTAGACTCATCCGCGAAAATAACGGTATTCCAGAACGCAGGAGTCTTAATAATATGCTCTTTGGCGTAGTCAAGTCGGCGTTGTATATTCATTTTTGAAATGAATGGTTTCTTTCGGGCTACTCGACCGTTCAAGTCATGATTGCGCAGCACACGTCGGACAGTTTCAGCACTGGATGATTTTCCTATTTCACGCTGAACCTCTGCAGCCAACTTCGGAGTGGATAACTTTGGATTTTTCTTAATTTTTCGTACAATATAACGCTCGTCTGATGCGTTGAAAATCTTATTAGGTGCTTCTCTGCCCTTGTTCTCCAACCGATTTTCGCGAATGAAGCGTTGAATGATGTATTGGACAGTTGAGGCACTTAAATTTGTCATTTCAGCAATTTTTCGCACACTCTGACCTTTCCTAAAATGGTTAATTACCAGTTTACGCTGTTCCATCGTTGTACGACGACCCATAACGCTAAATGTTTAATTTACAGCACTTTAACTATTTAAAATAAGAATAATAAAAATTGTTATAATAGTTAAAAAGGTCCAAAAACTCATACAATTCAAAAAAAACTTTGTAACTGCGCGGCAGAATGAAACTTACTTACATTGAAGTTTGTGTACGAAATAAGACGTTAGCTGAAAATCAGCTGATCAATAGTTTTTCTCTCTTGCATGACAAAAAGAACAATTTTTGGGGTTCCCCGGTTTCTTATTAGGTTTACTAAACACATACACAGACATCTACATTCAAAACTTATCGATAAGTTTTTTAGTTTCGATGTTACAGCCATGTACATAAAAATATATACACTGTACGAAATAAGCTGTGAGCCACTGTATGTCGTGTGTTTTTTCTTCGTACAAAATGGTATATATATAAGAAACCATTAGTTTGCAATTTACGTACTTTTTCTATCGTCAATACGTAATTTCTCTGGATGACGAAAATGATGAAATTCATCAAAATCTGATTTAAACATTTACTTTGAGCAATGGTATTGGGCAGCAACGAAAGGCTTAATCATTTGAAAGGTGATAAAATGTGCTAATGCAAATACAACAACAACAGCAAGTAGCAGCAGCACCACCACCACATCAACAATATCAATAACAACAGCAATTAATAACGTAGAACAAATGGAACAAAATCAACAGCAAGATTTGTCGTCAAGTAACAATAGGAGTGGACAAGATGAAGACGAAAAATGACGCTACCAGCAAACATCATCAAAAGAGAAAACATCGGCAACTGCATCAACAACACAATTTCACATGGCTGGATAAAGTGGGCAGAAATTTCTGATCATCGTTTAACAAGTAGATTTTATATTTATTTATTATTATTTATTAATTTCTAATTTAAAAACGATTAATCTCACACAACTTTAATTTCCCATAAAACAAGAGGCAGTCGGTAATTGTGGTAGCAGAAATATCAACTCAACCAAGATATGAGCTCACCGGCATCTCTCTCACACGTTCATTATCAAAATGTAATAAGTATAAATAACATTAATTCATTTTACCATTTGCCTGACTGACATCCAGCTCCTCCTTCTCCTCCTCATCCAGTAAGAATGAGAATTCCATGTACTATGTAAAATTATAAAATAAGTTATGTAATACGGGAATTAAAATATATTTGTTCCCTACTGGAATACAAAAATACTTAAAATCTAGATCTTGTTTCTTAATAATGTGAATATCCTTATCTATAACCTGAGCTACTAAAATACCTAAACCTGATGATAACGACATGGGCTCTCTAAAAACATCTCCAACTTTTGTCAGAAACACACAACCAAAACTCTCTGCTTGGGTTTGTTGGTTGACAATTTTCAGGGATCCGGTTTTTTTACTGAAAAAGAAACTATCTTTTTCTTTTTTAAAATTGATAACAAAATTATCGATTTTTGAAAATTTGCTAGAATCCGTAATATTTCTTTGTTCTTCTCTTTTTTAAAATAATTGTTGTAATATCCTATTAGGATTATTAATAATTTTTTTTATATGTTGCATATAATTTTCAAACTTATATGCTGAAAAATTGTCTAATGGTCCAAATTGTTTTACGCAATCACTTAAATGTAAAAGACCATGGACATTAAAACTGATTAAATGTTCGCCATAAAAATTACTAAACAATTTTACGAATTCTTTTAACATTTCATTGGCGACATTACATTCTACTATACATGATTTTTCACAACTTAAAAGTCGAATTGCCGAATGCAACAAAAGGAAATGATAACATAAACTGTTTTAAAACTTGCCTAGATTCTGCCTTTATTCCATTCTGCCTCAAAATGTTTACCTCTTCACAAAATTCCATAAGGAAATTATTCACATCGCCCGGCTTACTCATTCCTGAGAAGCAAGCAATGGTAAAATGTCTAGAATTAGGAAAACCTACGACCCATCTATTCCTACATCTATTGAAATGCGCTCTTCGTTTTCTAGGAAGTCAAACTCTTTAAAATTAAATTCCTAAATACAAAAAATCACCCTCGGGAAAACGTCTAATATTAACTTGTTCCCTACTTGTACCTAGAAGTGTTCTAGCGGTCAAGGGTAGACCCTTAAGACCCGTTTTATACAATGTTTATAGGAGGTCCGTTAGACAATTTTGGGAAATATTGTTTCTTATTGCCTTCTTATGTTTCTTATGTCTTCAACCCTCTACATATTTCCTCACTGTTTGCTGATGCTTTTCCGCTATCTTCCAAATCAACATCTTCAAACAAAAACCTCTCATTGTCGCCATCACCACTATCTTCCTCCTCAATACCTAAATTAGAAAATGATTGGCTACTGCCGGTTGGAATATCACTTTCTAACGTATTACTAATTGCTGCTCTACTCGTTGATGGTATATCATCGCTTTCTAACCTAAGAGAGGGCTCATTTAATTTGCGAAACTTCGCAACTGTAGCTTCGAAACATTAATTAATAATAATAAATAATACTAATATTAATAATAAAAACTAATAATAATGATATTAGTAATAACAGTAATAATAATCTGCAAATAACAAAATTAATAAAGAAATCAATAAAAGCATTTATAACTTATTAATAAGCCTGAGATTAAAGCTTATTTGTTGTGCCCATAATACTATGTTGAATATGCAAATTATCGAACGCTGTAATTTTATAATGTTGACATATACATTCCAGACCATAAATTCGCCAAATATGCTCAGAAAGACTAAATGTGATTACAATTCACTTTTGGCGAATTTATGATCTGGTTCGATTTTGACTGCACTGAAGCGCTCACCACCAGTTGCATTTCACAACAAAAGTTACATAAATTAAAAGCACTACAATGGATGCAAATTTAACAAATTTTAAGTAAATTCTGTCCTATTTCACTACGAAACACCGCACTTTCACTCTTCTTTTTATTCAATTGCATATTCAACATAGATGCACTTTAATAATATAAAAAAAAATTGTAAACAATTCACTTACTTCAGCTATTGGCAGTATCCAAAATTGATCCTTGTATTGCTTAATATGTTCTTGCTTCTTTCCGGTTAATATAAATGCATAAATAATAAACGCAATATACCAAAATCAAAATACAGTGGCTCACAGCTTATTTCGTACAGTGTATATATTTTTATGTACATGGCTGTAACATCGAAACTAAAAAACTTATCAATAAGTTTTGAATGTAGATGTCTATGTATGTGTTTAGTAAACCTAATAAGAAAACGGGGAACCCCAAAAATTGTTCTTTTTGTCATGCAAGAGAGAAAAACTATTGATCAGCTGATTTTCAGCTCACATCTTATTTCGTACACAAACTTCAATGTAAGTAAGTTTCATTCTGCCGCGCAGTTACAAAGTTTTTTTGAATTGTATGAGTTTTTGGACCTTTTTAACTATTATAACAATTTTTATTATTATTATTTTAAATAGTTAAAGTGCTGTAAATTAAACATTTAGCGTTATGGGTCGTCGTACAACGATGGAACAGCGTAAACTGGTAATTAACCATTTTAGGAAAGGTCAGAGTGTGCGAAAAATTGCTGAAATGACAAATTTAAGTGCCTCAACTGTCCAATACATCATTCAACGCTTCGTTCGCGAAAATCGGTTGGAGAACAAGGGCAGAGAAGCACCTAATAAGATTTTCAACGCTTCAGACGAGCGTTATATTGTACGAAAAATTAAGAAAAATCCAAAGTTATCCGCTCCGAAGTTGGCTGCAGAGGTTCAGCGTGAAATAGGAAAATCATCCAGTGCTGAAACTGTCCGACGTGTGCTGCGCAATCATGACTTGAACGGTCGAGTAGCCCGAAAGAAACCATTCATTTCGAAAATGAATATACAACGCCGACTTGACTTCGCCAAAGAGCATATTATTAATACTCCTGCGTTCTGGAATACCGTTATTTTCGCGGATGAGTCTAAGTTTAATATTTTTGGCTCGGACGGAATGTCATATGTTTGGCGTAAAGCGAATACCGAGCTAAACAAGGAGAACCTTAAGCCCACAGTGAAGCATGGTGGCGGTAGCGTGATGGTTTGGGCCTGTATGTCAGCAGCCGGAGTAGGTGAATTGGTTTTTATTGAGGGAACAATGGACAAAATGAAGTACCTCGAGATTCTGAAAAACAATTTACTTCAAAGTGCAGACAAACTGGGTTTGCGGGAAGAATTTCGGTACTACCAAGATAATGACCCAAAACATAAATCTGGGATTTGCAATCTTGGCTTATTTGGAACTGCCCACACTTGATGTCTCCACCACCACAGTCATCTGACATGAATGTGATTGAAAATCTTTGGTCTATTTTGGACAATAAAATAAGAACACACAAGATTTCTAATAAGCAAGACCTAAAGAAAGTACTAATGGAGGAATGGAAAAAAATCACACCAGACATCACTCAAAAATTGGTGGATTCAATGCCAAATAGACTCCAGGCTGTCATTAACGCTAAGGGATGTCATACTAAATATTAAAATCAACTTACTTTGTTTTTAGTTTGAACTTAAAGAGACTGTACGAAATAAGCTGTGACATGAATTTTCCTATTTTTTTCTTATTTTATTTTTTTATAGTGTCAAACACTAAAATTTTGAAAAAGTAAATTTTGGAAAATAAAAAACAAACCTTCCTTTCTAAAATGGCATTTATATTTTGTTCAAATTTTTGCTATATTAGGAATTACGACTGCAGCAATTTTTAAACTGTCACTGTACGAAATAAGCTGGGAGCCACTGTAAATTGCAACCAATGTACTTACTTGAACTGTTGGATATATAAAAAAAAATTACGAAATCGATGTCTTGTATAATTTCTCTTGTATGTATATTTGCTTCATTTCAACTTACTGTATTGCCTTATCTTGAGGATTCTTCTTTCCTTGGTTCTTTTCTGTTAACATAATTAAATTTAATAAAATATTATAAAATGTTTGTCAACTTACCAATTTGATGGCTCCAATGTAAAATTACAAATGTTTTGACAGTTCAACATTTGTTCATTGTCAACATTATTAACCCTCTGATTGGCCACAAGATTTTGAATGTATATTTTTTAATTTTTGAAAGCAAGACACTGTGCTTTAAACAAATTTTTGATCATTTTAATTATAGTAACAATTAACAAAAGATTTATGAGTTAATGTAATTTCGATGAAATTAATATTAATCGAAAAGAGAAAATACACAAATGCATTTTAGAAGTTTGACTCTCATACGTAAGTAAGGGTTAATGTATCAAAGGTAAGTACTTTTCTTTTGATTATAATAATGTTAAAATCGAATTTTGTAACACTTATCTAAAAGTAATATTGTATTAATATTGTAATTTATTCAAATTTCATATTGTAGGTATATGTAAATTTTTTTTATTTGAATTATTTAAAAAATCGTCCAAATTAATATAATTACTAATATTATTACTTTATTATTATTATTATTATTATTGTTATTTTTTATTGAAAAATTTCTCTGTTTTCAGGTACAATGTATATGTTTTGGGGGCCTTGACCTATTACAAAACATATAACATGAATTTTTATACACAAACATAGCTATTGCTCATAGCTTTTCTAAAAATATGACAGGTATCTAATATAATCGATAAGTTTTCTTCATATTTATCGAATTCGGGACTGCTACATCTATTAGAACTCCAGTGTTTCTCTCTTTATATATTATAGTTATGTCAGGACGATTATGTAGATTTGTGCGCTCAGTGTGTATGGTTCTATCATAATATACACAGGCATGTTCATTATCTTCAACTGGATGTGGTTTATATTAAATCTACTTGTTTGGATTTCTTGGAAATATTCCCGCATATTTTTAACTTGGCTATCATGAAGCTAGTGAATATCAATTAATCCACGACAGCCATCTTTCCGCGAAGCAAGCTCTCCACACAGTTCTTATAGTTCTTTGAAGTTCTTTTAATTGAGTGTCCATTTTATGACGCCAATGCTATATTTCAATACTGGGATAGCGTATGTATTTATAGCATTTATTAAATTCTTCCCGTTCAATTATATTTGTGCAATTTTATGTGCCATGCCAAGATATTTATGGCATTCGTGCTCTTCCATGTTTGTTATGTTTTCAATTTCAGGTGTATTGGTTGTGGTTATTTTTCCTCGCAAGATCGTTATATTCTTACATTTGGTGTATCCAAATTCCATTCTAATGTCATTATTAAAGTGAGACGTCGTTCTCACAAGATATTCACATTGTTGCCTTGTTACAGCGTACATTTTTAGGTCATCCATGTAGAGCAGATAACTAACAATTTTTTGGCTTTCCTCTCCTTTTTTCTTGAACCCATATTGGCATTTGCTTAATAGGTTACTTAGTGGATTTAGATATATGCGAAATAGCAGAGGCTAGAGGCAGTCGCCTTGGAATATTCCTCGCCTTATAATGATTTCAGGACTCGTTTTTATTCCTTCTTTTGAATTTTAGTGTAGTTTTGTGTTCGAATGTTTCATAGAGTATTCAACAAACTGGATAATATTGGGATTTATCTTATATATTTTTATTATCTCCACGAGCCACCTGTGAGGCACACTGTCAAATGCTTTCTTATAATCAACATAGCTGGCGTACAGATTTCTTTTATGATGATTGGTTTGCTCTAATATCACCTGATCAACAGTAAGCTGTTCTTTACGACCTCTACCTCCTTGCAACAACCTTTATGTTCCTCGCACAATATGTTGTTATTTGATATGTGATTATATATCAAAGTGTTTAGGAATTCCGTGACAATTTTATATAGTGTTGTAAGGCAAGTTATTGGTCTTGCATTGGCTGGATTTCCATTGAAGCCAGCTCCTTTTGGTAGCAGGAAGTTAATTCCTTCAATAAGCTCTAATGGGAATTGTTTATGTTGTCTTATAGTTTCATTTATGAGATCAGTCTTTTTTTTTATGTATAGAAGGTAATCTCTTATACCAAAAGTTTTGAATTTTATCTAACCCTGGTGCTTTCCAGTTGTGCGTTTTGGTAATCACGTTTTCAACTTGCTCTAGTTTTATGTAATCTACCTCCATAGTTTCTAACCGTTGGTATTTTTTTTCTTCATCTTTGATCTACAAAGCATTATCGTTGTGTTGCACTGGTTGTGACCAAATTGAGGACCAGTAATTGGTTATGTCATCCATATTTGGAACGAGATCATCTTCGTTGTCGGTTTGTCTCTTTAGATTTCTGCAGAACGTTTTTCGCTTCTTAAAAACATTTTGTTGTTTTTTCTTCTCTTATTCGACATTTTATATTTTCACTATTTGAGTATTTGTATTGATAATTTCTGTCTCACTGTATTCCTTAATAACCTAACTTTCTGATTATTAACCTCGTATCTGAAGTACCTATTATGCATTCGGAGTATTCTGTTAATCTTATTATAAATTCGTCTTGTTTGGTGACCGCTGAGGAATTTATTTAATCTATCTAAGTCGGCCCGTAACTGGGTTGTCTTTTGTTGTATTCTTCTAATCACTCGATTCACCCTTTATTTTCTTACTCTGTTCTGAGGGAACCGTAGTTAAAAGCCACCCCTGCTAGCCAGAACTGGGTAATTATCAGGTTAATATGTCGGTTGCATTACCTTCCAAAATGGTTAAAAAGTGGGTAACTTTGTGTAGGCGCTTGAAAATACTAACAACTTTCCCCTTGTACGAGTGATCACGCATCCATGTCGCTCTCATTCAGCTACGTCATAAAGAAAACATATAGCTATACTCCTCTAATTTCCCTTGTTAACCGTTAAACATTTTAATATATTCTTAAAATTTTCAAACACAATTACAAATGTCAAATTCTTTATTTTATTAAAAAATATTAATATTATTAGTAACAATAATAATAATAATAATGATGTTTTTTTTTGCGGTGAGGAGGTAACAAAATGGATGACCCACTGACCCGTAACTATCGTCACAATTACCGAGTGTGCCATCGCAGACACTAAAAAACTTCCCCCTCCATCAACGACCTTTAAACCCACCCCGGAACCACGGTAGTATTACTTAGGGCCCTAGTGAGTCTTCTTCCGCATCATCGTATACACATCTGGCATGCGCTCTCTTCCCCATTCTATGTAAATATTTACAGAAATAGCCGTGGCCACATAACAATTGAGTTAAGAAATAATTAACGTCTCCGTGTCTTCACCCAATCCATTCATATAGGCTTGGTATAATTTTTATGATCCATCTGCTATACGTGTCGTTCTCCCATTTCTCTTCCCAGATATTGATTGTCTGCTCTCTTATTTGCTTTTCAGCTTGTGGTATAAAGCCTCCAGATTTTTTTAGTAAGTATAACTTTTTTCGCGTCTGCTTAGTGATGCCGTAGCTTTAGCAGATTGGTTCGTAACGTAGTGCAACTGTGCTGTATAAGTGAGCTTTGAGTCCTATCTAAGTCACATAAAATAGCTGCGTATCATTCTACTCAAGTATGCATGTATCCGGAAGCGTTGTTCTAAGGCTTCTATCATGTCCGACCATTTCACGCCGTTGAACGCGTCTAGGATCGCAAGCAAGAATAGAATAGTGGTTACCTCTTTTTGTTATCGATGCTGACTCCACCACTCCTTAAATCGCTCCCGCGGTAGACCTCCCTTTTCTAAAGCCATTCTGTCTGTCACTGAGCCCGCCAGCTGCTTATATTGCAGCTGTGATACGAGGTTTAAGAAGCTTCTCCAATAATTTCCTGCTGTATCAAACATACAGAATGGGTGATATGTACCTGTTGTCATTGGGTCACCTTTGCTTTTGCGTATCAGAATTAGTTGTTGGTTCTTCCACACTTCGGGAAATATCCCTTCTTTGAGGCATGCGTTGTACATATGTAACAGGACCTGCGGCTGATCGTGTACAAGTTTCTTTAATGCTTCTCCTGCAGTTTTGTAAGAGCATGGTGCCTTCTTATTTTTAAGCGTACTTGCTACATATTCGCTGAAAAGCACCATTTCTCCTGCTTCTCTAAATGGATCCTCCGACCTTAAGGGATGTTGTGAAAACAAGGTCGATACTATATTCTCCATTGTTTCTTCATCTATATCATTTGTCACAACTTTGCTACCTAGTTTCTTCATAACGATTTTGTATCCCAGTCCCCAGGGATCGTTGTTTACGTCTTTGTATAGTTCTGCCCACTTTTCATTTTCGCTGCGGAAAATAGGAGACTTGAGTTCTGCCTTTGCATTCTTGTATGCTGTACGCTCTATAGTAAAGTATTCTCTACGTTTGGCCCTTGTTATTATGCGTCTACACCGCAGAAAGATTCATCTCAGTTTTGCAAATTCCTCATTCCACCAGTATAGCAATTTGTGTCGCCTGTATCCCATATTCGGCATGGAAGCATCACAAACCTTTTTAATCACTCTCCGCAGGAGATGTACTGACGATCAATAGCCATGAAATCCTCTAGTACCCTTCAGCAAATAGTTTTCCCGGCTATTAATTCTGTAGTAAACGTTATGTCTGGTGTGGTGCTCTCGCAGCCTGGCCGTCTAAATGTCTTTGCTGTGTCCATGTTTACAGCAATAAGACTAAGCCTTGAAGCCATGTCCACTACCCTATGACTTCGGGCGTCTATCGTTGGCATACCCCACTCTGGAACACCGGAGTTAAAGTCACCTGCTATAACTAAAGCTCTTTCGAATTCTAGAGCCTTGTTTTCGATGTCATTCAGTTTATTCTGGAAGGTCTGTATATCATCGTTTGGAGTAAGATAACAGCTCACCACTGCAACACTCTTAATACGTGCATAGACGTAACAAGATCCTCTGCCGGTGTAAGTGACCTGAATGTTTCTGGTTGTAGGTTTCCAAATGGCTGCTGTTAACGCGTCATCTTCAAGCTATGTTCTGCATTAAATTTTCCTGTATTGCTCACTGATAATAACCATATCAACTTCATGTTCTGCGACTATCTGAGTCAAAAGCGCATCAGCTGTTTTACTTCTATGTAGGTTTGCTTGAAGTATCTTCATCATCTCTTCGCTGGTTTCTTATAAGCCGCACATTTGCTCGTACCTGGTATATGATTTAGCTCCTTAAAATTTTCATGTGCGCAGAGACAGTATTTTGGGGGATTTATGCAATCTCGTATCATATGTCCGCTTTCTCCGCAACGTATGCATAACCCCTGGCATTTCCTATCTGGCCCATTACAGAGTGTTTGAAGGTGCCCAGACCCGAAGCATCTATAACAGCGTTTAATTTCATCCAGATGTTTCACCCTACATCTGGTCCATCCAATCTTTATGCTCTGTGTTTTAAGGATGATATTTGTTGCTTCTATCGACAAAGTCACAAACGCACGACATTGTTCTCTACTGTTTGCTTTTGTCAACCGGACTCCAACTCCTTCCTCTGGCTTAGCAATAGCTTCCTAACTGCTGCGGAAACCTCCTCTGAGTCCGTGAACGAATCTAAATCTCGTTTTGAGATCTTTCACCGTCGCGGTGTCTTTCAACGAATTTTTTATTGCTTCGCAGAACCATTCTTTTTCCCCTCCTTTTGCCAGCTCTTGTCTTTTTAATAGAACGTACTGCGACTTCAGCTTCTTCTGGTTTTACCTTCTGACGGAGGTCTCTAAGAACTTCCGCATAACTGGTACCTTCTGCCGGCTTCAGAAGTACAGCTTCTGGGCTATTCTTCAGCGTCTTGGATTTGCTCTTATTTGCCACAACTTGCTTCTTTTTGTCACCCTCTTTTAGTGCTGGAGTATCTCTACACACCGTTTTCGGTTCTTTTGATCTCGGCTTCCTTCGGTTTACTGTCAATCAACTTTCTGGCTCTTTGGACCTTGTCTTCTTGCCGGTTAACGGCGTACTATCATCGGATATTTTTGTATTAGTTAAGCGCGAAGCTTTAACTTCAAGGTCTTTCTCTCTTTCTGCTTCCGTCGCTTTCCAGTTCTTCCTATAACTTTCTATTACGTCAAACAGTTCGCTTAATTTGGATACTCCGTCTTTCACGTCCATGTTAACGTTCCTTTGTCGTTGCATTGCCTGCTTCATCTTTCGGAGAACATTCCTGCATTTCGCAAAGGAATCCTCATCAAGGACTCTCATCTTGAGATTTAACTCCAATCAAGGAGATCCGTTCACATGAGGGGTTTTCATCGATTGAGTCTCCGACGCACACGCTGCTTTTCTGGTCGTATAGCTGCTTACAGCACTTCCGACAACACTGGCAGTGGTAGGTGTCGAGTAATCAGGATTTTTGTCCTTCTCACTAGAATTCATATGGACTTCCGCCACTCTTGTGTTAAACTTTGGTGGTGATCTAGGCACCAACGAGCTTTTCCTGAAAGCGACTACTCCACTTGATCTTCTTTTTTTCTGAAATTTTGTTTTCCTTATTTTGTTCCACTTTTTTATTTTACCAGCGCATCGTGTGCATGGGGGCGGGCCTTAATAATCGGGATCGAATATACCCTCTTGGATGAAAAACCCCTACCCCTATGACCTATGTTTTACCGGTCCCGGAATACACAGACGGATCGGCGCTCGCCGGGGCAATGTAGGCTACAACACAGACACATATGTATCTTGGACTCGCGAGACTTTTAATCTACGTCCTCGTTGATGCCGCTCTTGCTCGGGGACTGCTTATTGTTTACTGGCAGCTAACCTGTAGGTGGACAAGTCCACAGTCAGGCCGTTCACAATCCGCCACCAGTGACACCGCCAGTAGTCTGAGCTTAGGCCTGAGATAATAATGATGGTAACAGTAATAACAATAATAATAATAATAATAATAATAATAATAATAATAACATCAGTAACGTCCTTGCAACATACGACACTAAAATGAGGAAATACCGTCTGCTAGCAGATAACATCAAATAGCAATGGGGCGTAAGGATGGTCACTGCCATACCGCTCGTTATTTCGGCGACTGGAATTGCTCTATTTACCGAATTCAAGCCTCAAGTAAATGCCGCCGAAGTACATAACAAACTAGCTGCAACGAAGAAGAGGGCAGACGAAAGTTGTCGTGAATATTTGTATCAAATGATCGACATCGCCTCTCAAGCTGAAGTAGAGGTCCCCTCCGTTATAAGCTATGTAATTCAAGGCATTAACGATATGAGCAACAACAAGTCAGTATTGTACGGAGCAACAAGCATCAGTGAGTTAAAAGAGAAACTGAATATTTATGAAAAAATTAAGAGCGACGGCCAACCGAAGGAAAAGGCAAAGGTGAATGTCGAAAGAAGAATTGTGGATAAACGAGCAGCGCACACGAAGTCGAGAGGGCGATATTGTTTTAATTGCGGATCGAGCGATCACGAATTTCATATTTGTCCACAAAAGGAAAAGGGACCGAAATGTTTCGGATGTAACGAGTATGGCCACAAACGCGCGGCCTGTCCTGAAGCTGCGGGGCCTGCAAGAGTAAATATTATATCAGTACACAATATGTGCATTCCCGTGGCAGTCAACGAAGTCATCATTGAAAACTTGTTGGATACAGGCAGCGATATTTGCATTATTAAGGAGTCAGCTCTAAAGATATTAAAGCCGCTATTAATTTTCAAAGATCTTTCTATTTTCGTTTCTCGACTAGGTTCAAGAGTGCGTACTAAAGGCGTCTGCAAACTTAATATGAAGATAAGTGTGGAATATTATAACGACGTAGAGACACACATCGTAGACGACAACTGCATGAAACAAAATATGATTTTAGGTGTGAACATAATTCGCCAAGCGATTGTAAAAATTGATGCTGCTAAGCTGTCAATGGTTAAGAAAGTTGGAGTAACTGGCGAAAACGTAGCCGAAGAAAATGACTGCTTTCTTGCCGATATAAAGGTGGAAAGTGAGTGCAGTAAGGAGCCTGTTTTGACCAATATTGGCGGTAAGAGCGTAGTTAAGCGAATCGAGCAGTTGGTTGAGACGTATTCACCTAAAGAGCCGAAAAGTTCGCCCGTGCAAATGAAAATCATTCCTGTTGACGAAACGCCGGTGTGGCAGCGACCGAGACGATTTCCACCGTACGAACAGAAAATCATCGATGACCAGGTAGAAACCTGGCTGCGGGATGGCATCATAACCGAAAGTTCATCGGAATATGGTAGCTTATGCATCGACTTTCGCGAACTGAATAAGAAGATTCGCCACGATCATTACCCTTTGCCTATAATCGAGGATAAACTAGACAAATTGCAAGGAGCGTCCGTATTTAGCACTATCGATTTAGAAAATGGATTTTTCCATGTGGATATCGAACCGGCGAGCAGGAAAAATACGGCCTTCGTTACGCAAAAGGGGCAATATGAATTTCAGCGTGTCCCTTTGGGCTTGTGTAACTCGCCCGGCGTATTTCAAAGGTATATCAATTACGTTATTAGAGATTTAATAAAAGAAAACATAGCAATCGTGTACATTGACGACTTGATCGTTGCTGCAAAAACGCTTGAGGAAGCTGTAACGCGCTTAAAGATGATGTTAAAATGCGCTGAAGAAAATGGCATGCGTATTAAGTGGGCCAAATGCCAATTTTTGCAATACGAAGTCGAATATTTGGGACACGTAGTAAGGAGTGGTACAATTTCTCCGGCACCTGGAAAGGTCAAAGCTGTGATGCATTTCCCGATGCCACGCCTCACCGGGTATTTTCGTAAGTTCATGCCAGAATATGCTCTCATCTCAAGGCCATTGAGCGAGCTCCTCAAGGGAGGCGTCCAATTCAAGTTGGGATCCGCAGAAGCTGAGGCTTTCAATCAGTTGAAATTAAAATTAGTTAATCCACCAATTTTAAAGATTTTCGAGTATGGTCAGCATATAGAGTTGCATACCGACGCGAGCAGTCGCGGATATGGAGCTGTGCTACTCCAGAAAAGTGCAGAAGATGGACAGTTGCATCCAATATGTTATATGAGTAAGAAAACAAGCGATGCTGAGGCAAAATATTCAAGTTACGAGTTTGAGGTACTGGCAGTGTTGCAGGCAGTTAAGAAGTTTCGCGTTTATCTTTTGGGACAATCCTTCAAACTGGTAACCGATTGCAAAGCGTTTGCACTCACGCTGAAAAAGAAAGATTTAATAAAGAGAGTTGCACGATGGGCGTTGCTGCTGGAAGATTACCGTTACGACGTTGAACATCGCTCAGACGCTCGAATGCGACATGCTGACGCGCTGAGCAGAAATCCCGTTTCTCTCATCATTCAAAGTGATGTCATAACAGAACGACTACGACGAGCTCAGCAAAAAGATGAGAAGATACGCGCTATAATTGAGGCATTGAAGCACGGCCCTTATGAAGACTACACCAACGAAAACGGTATATTATGTAAAGTTGAAGTCTTTATGAAAACTGCAATTATGCGCGTTGCTCATGAAGAAGGTCATTTTCATGGTCAAAAAAGAAGAGAAAAGATTGAACGTGTATATTTCATAGCGGACTTAACGAAGCGAATCGACTCGTGCATTGCTTCGTGTGTAAAATGCATTTTGTCTGAGAAAAAGCAGGGTAAGAAAGAATCATTGCTGAACCCTATACCAAAAGGAGAACGGCCGCTGGAGACAATTTATATCGACCACTTGGGTCCGCTGTGCACAACGAGCAAAGGCTACCGTTATATTTTTGCGATGATCGATGGGTTTACAAAGTTTTGCTGGCTGTTTCCAACAAAAACCCTCAATGTCGATGAAGTAGTTAAGAAGTTCGAAATTGTAGCCGATACGTTTGGTTATCCGGAGCGTGTGATTGCAGATAGAGGTGGAGCTTTCATTTCCAATATCTTCAGAGAATATTGTAAAGATCATGGAGTCAGGCTTGTGCATATTACAGCGGGTGTACCCAGAGGCAACGGCCAGGTTGAACGGCTTAATTCAACGATAATTTCTGTTCTAACTAAACTCTGTTTGGATAAACTAGATAAATGGTTCCAACAAGTTCCCACGTTGCAGAGGGTATTAAACAACACGTTTCATAGAGCAACTCAGATGTCGCCATTCGAGCTACTCGTAGGAGTAAAGATGACAAGTGGCGAGCAAAATATTATGCAGCTAATCGAGAGCGAGCTGGGGAGCGCTTCAATAACGACCGTGATGAACAGCGCGATAAGGCTAAGGAAGCTATTTATCAGATGCAACATGAGAATAGGAATTAGTTTAATCGTAAGGGAAAAACTGCCGTCGTCTACAAGGCCAACATTTCTAGGACCATATAAAGATTCCGCCGTGAAGGGTTTTGATCGCTACGCAATTGAAAAAATAGGCGATGTTGACGGACCCAGGGTAACCACTAGCAGTGCTGACAAGATGAAGCCATGGTTACCGGATGAATTTTCAGATTTAAATGACGAAGAAGCATCTGGGGCATATGTCTAATGCAGAATGGCCGAATGTGAGAAGCAGAAATATGCTCAGCCTTTACGTGTACGTTCGTCATTAAATATACTCTTCTTGTTGTCGGCGGCCTGCTGTATTGCCGTTGTTTAAATATTTGATTGACTTACTACTTACATGTGAGAAGCAGAAATATACGCAGTCTATACTCAACCGTGGACGAAGAAAGACGTGCTTTTTTTCCTTTTCTTAACTTACATTCTCTTAACTTACATTTTCTTAAGTTACATTTTCTAACTTACATTATAATAAATAATAATAAAAACTACATATATATATATATATATATATATATATATATATATATATATACAGTGGCTCACAGCTTATTTCGTACAGTGTATATATTTTTATGTACATGGCTGTAACATCGAAACTAAAAAACTTATCGATAAGTTTTGAATGTAGATGTCTGTGTATGTGTGTTTAGTAAACCTAATAAGAAACCGGGGAACCCCAAAAATTGTTCTTTTTGTCATGCAAGAGAGAAAAACTATTGATCAGCTGATTTTCAGCTAACGTCTTATTTCGTACACAAACTTCAATGTAAGTAAGTTTCATTCTGCCGCGCAGTTACAAAGTTTTTTTTGAATTGTATGAGTTTTTGGACCTTTTTAACTATTATAACAATTTTTATTATTCTTATTTTAAATAGTTAAAGTGCTGTAAATTAAACATTTAGCGTTATGGGTCGTCGTACAACGATGGAACAGCGTAAACTGGTAATTAACCATTTTAGGAAAGGTCAGAGTGTGCGAAAAATTGCTGAAATGACAAATTTAAGTGCCTCAACTGTCCAATACATCATTCAACGCTTCATTCGCGAAAATCGGTTGGAGAACAAGGGCAGAGAAGCACCTAATAAGATTTTCAACGCATCAGACGAGCGTTATATTGTACGAAAAATTAAGAAAAATCCAAAGTTATCCACTCCGAAGTTGGCTGCAGAGGTTCAGCGTGAAATAGGAAAATCATCCAGTGCTGAAACTGTCCGACGTGTGCTGCGCAATCATGACTTGAACGGTCGAGTAGCCCGAAAGAAACCATTCATTTCAAAAATGAATATACAACGCCGACTTGACTACGCCAAAGAGCATATTATTAAGACTCCTGCGTTCTGGAATACCGTTATTTTCGCGGATGAGTCTAAGTTTAATATTTTTGGCTCGGACGGAATGTCATATGTTTGGCGTAAAGCGAATACCGAGCTAAACAAGGAGAACCTTAAGCCCACAGTGAAGCATGGTGGCGGTAGCGTGATGGTTTGGGCCTGTATGTCAGCAGCCGGAGTAGGTGAATTGGTTTTTATTGAGGGAACAATGGACAAAATGAAGTACCTCGAGATTCTGAAAAACAATTTACTTCAAAGTGCAGACAAACTGGGTTTGCAGGAAGAATTTCGGTACTACCAAGATAATGACCCAAAACATAAATCTGGGATTTGCAATCTTGGCTTATTTGGAACTGCCCACACTTGATGTCTCCACCACCACAGTCATCTGACATGAATGTGATTGAAAATCTTTGGTCTATTTTGGACAATAAAATAAGAACACACAAGATTTCTAATAAGCAAGACCTAAAGAAAGTACTAATGGAGGAATGGAAAAAAATCACACCAGACATCACTCAAAAATTGGTGGATTCAATGCCAAATAGACTCCAGGCTGTCATTAACGCTAAGGGATGTCATACTAAATATTAAAATCAACTTACTTTGTTTTTAGTTTGAACTTAAAGAGACTGTACGAAATAAGCTGTGACATGAATTTTCCTATTTTTTTCTTATTTTATTTTTTTATAGTGTCAAACACTAAAATTTTGAAAAAGTAAATTTTGGAAAATAAAAAACAAACCTTCCTTTCAAAAATGGCATTTATATTTTGTTCAAATTTTTGCTATATTAGGAATTACGACTGCAGCAATTTTTAAACTGTCACTGTACGAAATAAGCTGGGAGCCACTCTATATATATATATATATATATATATATATATATATATATATATATATATATATATATATATATATATATATTTTTTTTTTTTTTTGTTATTTATTAATTTTTTTTTCACATATTCGTATTATTTATTGAAGCTTCTAAATTATATTCTAGAACTAACAATAAATGTTCATAGATACACATTCAACATTCACTTATTAACTCTACATATGACCAAAATGCTCGTTGCAATTGCTTTGAGCTTACACGGTTTTAACACAAAGTAAAAATAAAAATTTATACATATAATACGAAAACACGAAACTGTGCTTCATCACCGTTCGTCGAGTTTTTATATAATCTGGATGTAAATATGTGTACTAGAAGACGCATATTGAAGAAGAGGAGTGTATATAAAGGGGAATGTAAATATTGATCTAACGTGATCGAAATAAAATGGAAAGAATTAAGCTTTTGCCAGAGACATATATGCTTAGAGAATCCTCACTTTCCAATATACAAAATTTTGTGAGGAATAACCCGAAATCAACGGGAGTGGACATTGCTGTTGAACGTGTGTGAACCGAAATATCAGAAGAAGTTGAAGTGGACAATCAAACAAATTGTTCGATCATACGACAAAAAGTAGTAAGCGACATGGTATTGAAAGAAGACGAAATCGGACTGCACATTCAAAAGCAAAACATGTCTAAATAGATTTTAGATATACTTTATCTGGGAAATATATAACTAAAATCTCTGGTTGTTTCAGTATTTTCTATACGATTTGTGAGGTATTTCGCCATATAAATTCGACACGCCTTGTTACATATGAATTTGTTTTGTATATGGAAGACAAAATAAGAAATCAGAAATTTGTTGAGTATTTTTCTTTCTCAAGAAACGAGAACAAAAGCAACAACAAATACGCAAGAGTAGATGCGTGTATGCGTACCAACGCGAGTGTAATCGACGAAAGACCAACACTTTGGTGTGTCACTCTTGATAATATTAAATAAATGAATATAAATGATGAAATATTATTGAATATGATCCAACAATATCAAAATACATAAATTAGCCAATATAGTTCCCTCATTTTAATTTTAATTTGTTCTGTTTTCTTTTGGATGTATTACTTCCAACTTATTTTTGCGTCCAAATGTAGCCCAAGATACTTAGCTGTTAATGCATGTGGTATTGTAGTACCAATAATGTATTTGTCGTATGAAGAATGTCATGTGTACTGATTTAAGTTCATTTAGTTTTATTTTAAAGGCTTGTCTAAAGCTTGCTGTTGGGCCTCTATTGCTTTATTTGGTTCGTTGTGGTACGACATAATGACAGTATCATCTGCAAAGGTTCCTATGAAGGTTTTCGAAGTCACTGTGATGTCAGCAGTATACAAAGTATACATAGAGGTCCAAGGACTCGACTCTGTGGAACTCCAGCTTCTGCAACATAATAGTTGAACACCATATCTTCTTGTAATACTCGAAATTTGCTTCCACTCAGGTAAGATTCGAGCAGCTTGCAGTGGTTTTCGGTTAAGGTTCTGCTCATCTTCTACACCAGTCCTTGGTGCTACACCTTGTCAAGTGCTTGAGACACGTTTAGGAACACCGCCTCACAGTATTGTTTCTTTTTAAACCCCCTCTACCTGGGCTGTTTTAAGGAACTCTGGAACACGGTTTAAGCTCAAACACGCTATAAAAAAGTATATTATAAGTACTACTGCCTTTGTTGACAGCTCTTTTATGATTATTGGTGGGATTCCATCAATACCAGGAGATTTTTTGGGATTTATGACTTCATCAATTTCTTTTGCTACTTCAAGGGGTGTTACAGGACTCTGGAGTCTGTGCGGGAATCTACAGACCCAACAACTGAGAAGAAATACAACACTGGTAAGGCCTTTTACTTGCAACAAGGAACTGCGCAATACGTGCAAAGCAGATATCAGGAAAATAGTACGTTTTCTGTCAGGTCTCTACTACCTGAAGTACCATCTCACCAAATTACACATACTCTAGAAGAGGATGAAACCACAGAACACTTATTGTGTAACTGCATTATGTTGGCAAAAACAAAGGTGAGCATATTTCCTCGTGGTAATTTAGATGCGGAATCTTTTCATCAAGGCTTTGTCTAAACAGCTCCCAATCAGTATTTTTATTGCATAAACTATACTTGCTCAGTTGTTTTATAACATTTGTGGCAAGGGTTATCAGCACAGGTGTAGGGTCAGAGGTTAAATCGTCGTATGCTTCTATATCTACGTATGCCTTTTGATGAAAATAATTCCAGCAAATCCGGCACTTCATTTGGGTCAGTAGGCCAATAGGTTGGCTTTCCAGAAGAATAATATTCGGATTTTGTTGTTTTAATCGCATTTAGAAGTTCATTTCCTTTGCCAGGAGTAATTTACTGAGAACGCAGTGTGTTTCACATTGTAATCACCTCCAATTATAAATCTTGGGTCAAGTTTGTCAAAGAAATTTACGTATTAGTCTTTCATTATTTTGTGCTTTGGTGGGCACCAACAGCTAAGTCTGCTACTCCATGACTGACTGTAGCAAATGTTGCCTCTATTGAATGACCCCTAACTTCTTCTCTTTGTGCTCCTCGAGCGTGAATGCTGAGATGTGTGGTCCAGTATGCATTATATCCTTTGATTTTTATATAATTCTTATTTGAGATGTGAGTTTCTGAAATTAATGCTATGTCTATGCTGTTCATATTGAGGAACAATTCGAATTCATTGGCTCTTTGGTTGAGTCCATTTGCATTCCAGGTCAGTATGCGAAAGAACGAGTTCAGTTTTTATTTTTCGGGCGAGTTTTGCATTTTGGCTTGGTCAAGCTCTCGAGGTTTTCCAACCTCTTTGTGATTTGGTTTAAGTTCTCTTTTATCTCCTCTTGAAATGTTTTGAGAGTTTGCACTAAATTAATAATGTACTCGTTGTTGCCTGCTTGAACTCTTTGCGTCAATGTAATTTTCCTTGGTTTTGTAGTGCTTATTCTTTTCTGATAAGCTTCGCAACCTTTGTAATTGGCCTTTGGCTGGATGGCCTGTTTGTCCACATAGTACGAACTTTGGCTCTACATTTTTATGTTTAGGACAAACTCTAGTTGAGTGCTCTCCTGCGAATTGAACGCATCTAGGTTGTCTATTACAGAAATTTTGCGTGTAGCTTAGCTGTTGAAAATTTTTCGACTTTACTTTACAGCGTAATAGATCTTTGATTTCGTAAATTTTGTATTATTTTCGTTTTGTTGCAGATCCACATAAAATAAAGGGAACTTTTAGTGTGATTATTTCCATTTTCATTGAATTTTTTATAAATATTTGTAACAGATATTACTTGATGACAATTTTCTTCTAAAGATAATTTAATATCATTGGGATCCGTTGATGATGCTAGGCGACGTTCCACGGCTCTGAATCATATGTTACTTTTTAGTTGATATGAATGATATTCAAGATTGTAAAATGAGCTGTCAGGCGTTTTACCGTCCGTTTGTATTAGGTCCTGTAGGTATGCTTTCACTTTCCTATAGTCTCCTTCTTCTTGTAGTGTTATTTTTATGTTATTATTTTAAGCAGCTTTAAATTGTACTTTATTTGTTGCCATTGCAAGAATTTTAGTTCTAAGCGCATTAAAGTTTTGAACATTGCTGACATTAATTGGTATTGGCAAAGATGCTTTCGCTAGTTCATCAATTGGTGTATTTAATCTATTTGTAGTAATAGTGTTTGTAGTGTTGTTATTTTGGTGTTTCTTACCTAATGGTGTCGGGCATTCAGCTTTCTTTATTTTTTTTTTTCCTTATTTTCTATTCAATTCTTTTTCTAATTCCTCTTCGTCAGTGAAGTATTCATCTCTCTGGCTTTGATTCGATCCGTCAATAGTGATCGAGTTGTTATTCTTTGTCAAATCTTCAAGGTCTTTAAGCCTCTTTTCTAGTTCAGATATGTACATTCGTTGTTGTTGGCATGTAGTAAGAAGATATTCATTACTATCCCTTTGCAGGGGTTGTAAAGTTAAATATACTATTTTTCATACTGGTCACCTAATAATTAGTTTTTAACCAATTAATTAGTTTTCTGACCAATGTTATACGTTTTTATATCCATTTATATTCTTTTCACTTTCAGGGAATATCGTCACGTTTCTGTTTTCCGCGACAGTTTCTTTTTTATACAGAGGCTTTTGCTTGCCTTTAACAATCCACAAAGGCTCGCCGCTTCTGACATTGTGTGACGGTGAGCGCTTGTTTCTTATTCTTACATTCCTTTAATGTTTTAATGAGTACGAAAATTCGTCAAGTCATGGTAGTTTATTCTAGCTCTTCTGTTTAAGAATATATCAGCTGGTTTCTTTTTATAATGTAATGCCCTGTATTGTTGTGTCTATCTACTGCTATGGAAACGCGTTCTTTAGATGTTAACCTAGCAAGGTCGTTAGAGAGACAGCAATACTTCTCTATTAGGTAGTCGAGTGTAGTCTTTCTACCTGACCGTTTGCCTCACTCCGTTGCGTTGGGGTTTGATAAATTTCTATGTTTAGAGGTCTGACATAATTAAGTACAATTGGGGTTAGGAATCCCCTCTCACTATCCACTACTAAAATTTGCGGCACGGATAAGTCATGAAGGACATCATCAGTTTAGCGAATTTCAAGAATTTATCTATGCAACTTAGGAATTTTTGTCTTTATATCGACAAAGTCGATTTGCAAGATTTCAGAAGAATAACTGGGGATTGGCGTTGGCTGAATGTAAGGTTGCGCCGGGTGTCTATCGTATTTGTTCAATTTACAAGTCTTACACTGAGCAGTATAGTCTTTAATTCGCCTAGCCATTGCGGGGAAATAAATTTTTCCGAGAATTTGTTCCCTGTTTTCTTTTGGATTCCTGTGGGCTTGCTGGTGCTCCTGTTCAATTATGCTAAACATTTGATCAATACCCGTGATGTCTTCGACTATTCGCTTTGTGTATCTGATTCTATACCTGCTAAAGTGACTAGCTTAAGCGTCTTGTAAATGAATGAGGAAGCTTTCTGGTATTTTTATACCATTTATTACACGAGGATTTCAATGTTTCTTCAGCACAAGAACCAGATTATCACGGTCAATAACGTCTATGAAGCAAAGCATCTCCTATAATCTTCGTAGGGTTCTTCTATGCATTGACGACTGTCAAAAGATTATTTTTATATCCTCAATTTTCTTGGAATCAGCGCGAATAAAATCAGGAGTGATTATGTATCCAAGGAATTCAACTTCTTTTTCGAGAAAACACGCTTTGTATAAATTTACTTTAGGGTTGGCTTCAAGGAGCCTTGAATATATTCTTTCTACATTCTTTAGATGATCGTATTGTTTCAGCACATCGTCGAACATTCGTTGAAAAAGTTTGGGCACGTTTTTCAACCCAAAAGGTAGGCGGAGGAATTCAAATTTCCCGCTCATTGTTGAAAATGCTGTTTTAGGAATGTCTGAGTCCTTTGAATCCTAGAGAAATCCGGACGTCAGATTCATCGTCGTATAATAATTAGCTTAACCCAAACTACATAGTGTTGAATTTATGTTCGGGATAGGATATGTGTCACGTATCGTCTCAGCGTTCAGTTGCTTGAAATCAATGATATTGTTTTTCACCATCGGAATCGTAAGCAATTCACTAATCTGTGTTTCGACTTTACCTCGCATACACACAGGATAGGGATAATTTTTACTATAAATTGGCTCAGGAGTGGGGGTTCTTATTTCCGCTTACATGTTCGTATCTACTAGCTCATTGCTGTTTAAGGGTTTAAGGAGGTCAGCGTATCTTGTCACCGAGAGTCGAAGAGAGTCGTTTTTTTGTTGCAGTCCGGAAGGCATGTTTTTGCCCATCGTGAAATTTAAATAGCGCGATGTGCTATATTTTAAACGGATTCTGAACTTTTTTATTTTGAAAACATTGTTTTTCCTATCAATAATGGAACCCAGCTCCCTTAGAGTGTCGTCCCCAATGATGCCACTAAATGTTTTGTACGAGGTTGTCAATATTCTCGAATAGTTTAATTTGTATTTTATCTTTTATCGATACGAATAACCGGTTCTTATAGTTTATCTTGAGAGTCTGCGTTGATGAATTGGTGTTAATTTCGGGCACAGGAGGATGCAATGCAGTACGTTGGCTGTCATCTTGGCCAATTACGATTTGGTCTTGAAAATTGGCGATAGTATTCTTGTGGTCGCCAAGTTGGTCTCGGCAGTATCTGTAGCGGATCTTCTTTCTTGCAGCATAAGGGAGATTTGAGAAGTTGTTGCCACTGTTAATCGGTTATTTATATGTGGAGCGTGGATTACTAAGTTACACAAGCACACATTTTACATTTCAGGGCACGCGTTTAATAACGCTGCACATCTAGAAGCATCCTAGGTAGATTCAAACCACGAATGAATGCGTAAAGGCTCGGTTGCGGTACGTATCATCAACGTCCGTGTAGGACGAAACAATCAATCTTATTTATAATCAAGGAAAACTGGTGCTTGAGCGCTGCATATAACTCGTTTAAGCGCGACCTTTTTGAGAAAGCTGGTGTTCCAGTGTCCGAATACCGCGTTTATCCGAGCCACAGGTATTCTTTGATTTTCAACCAATTCGAGTCGGAAATATTATACTACACTAGAGCGGCATCGGCAGCTCCTCTTACTTTTTGTCGTACGTACGATAGAGGTCTTCCCTTTACCACATTAAAATCGGAAAGTATAGATTCTACTGAGTGCATCCACGAGACATAGTGCACAGGATTACCATCAAATTTTTTAAGTTTCTTAACGGAGTCTGATATCCTGCTAATTTCCTTCAAGTAGCATGAGCCGTGTCCTCCAATTCCTCGGCTGTATTCACAATTGTTGTCCTTGTAGCCTCTAGATTGGCAATCCTATTCTGCACTGCATCAAGGAGGGAGACGAGCCTTTCTATACTTGTCACTATATCAAGGAGTGTATTAACGTCACCCGTCAAATTTGCCACAGTACGCTCTAACCTCTCCATATTTCTTTTGCTAAAAAAAATTGTTGTTATGAATCGAATAACTTACTTAATACAAAATAGCATTCTACGTTTGGTTTCAAACATTTCTTAGTAGCGTACTGTTTTACTATGTGTTCTAGGTGGGTTTATTTTACATTAATTCCGTTAGTCGTTTCCTAATTTTCGCTTGGATTCTAAGGGACTGTTTAGTTTTATATATATTTTTTCATTTTTATTTTTCCTTCACATCAGTTGTTTCAGTTGTATTCTTAATTTTTATTGTTTTGAAATATTTTTTTTTTACTATTTTTCTTTTCACTCACTGGGTCCCTGCTTGGGCCTCAGATAAAGGACCAATTGTCCTCACACTCAAAAAATTAATTTTCTGATAACCCACAGAGTAGGAATTTTAAGACGCTATTATTTTATTTAACACACAGGTTATTAAATACTTCTAAAACTATTGATTACATAAATTCAGATGTAGCAACTTGTCACCAACAAGTGTATAAAAGAAAATCAAGAAACAGCTTTGTGAAATATATCAAAGTCAAAAATTGGAAAATATTTTGTCACATTAACCCTCTGGTTATGGGTATCGTAAGTTGCTGATCTGTAAGTTGCTGGTTCAATCCTGGGTTAAAGCATAATAAAGTTTAACACCGTAAAATGTTTCTTTCGAACGGTACCCACTTGTAGGCAATAAATGGCAATTTTTCCGGGTGTAATAATTTTCCAAAAATGCTTCTTAAAAGAGCTCTGTGACAAAGCTAAGTTAAAGTGATGTTCAAATTTAATACGAACAACCGTATTGGAAAAGAAGCTCGGTGGTATCACAATGGGCCTTTCTGGCCTAAGTGTGTCCTCTCAGAGAGAGAGCAGCTACAATATCCTGATCTAACCCAACTATCAGGTTGTGTACTATGGTCAACATCTCTAACGCATTTGTTTATTTTTTCTTTTAGAATATTACTAATTTTATTTTAATTACGTCAACTTGAAAATATTTTTTAAATACTACTATAATTAAAATAATAAAACCATTTAAGTGTTTCAATCGAAATTTTCATCAAATCAGGATCTAAAAGCTGCGCAAGATATGGAGCTTCTCTACTTCGAAAAGTGTTCGAATTTACATAATGGGCTAATATATGACTTAGCCAAACAATTTTTTTGTAACTTAGGATTAAATCTTAGTTTTTAAACAATACATTGCGACTATATTGCCAACACCTGAACGAATTCACGAATTCAGAGCAAATTTATTTTTTCTTAAAAATTATCTAACTTAAATGTTCATTTTATATTTTTCTCCAATTGGAATAATTTATCACACAACACCAGTACAGATTAACCTCTTCAATAAACGGTTATACAATACAACATATGCTGAGAAATTTGTGATTATAGGCTAGTTACAAATATACCCCTAAAAACAACATTCGACATTGACATTACTATTACCTATTTGAATGGTATTATAAAAACAGCGCAAGAAAACTCAACACCAGAAATAAGTACAATAACAAGCTTTAAACCATCAACGTAGATAAAAAATAGTATAGCTCTCAAAAGACGAGCGAGAAAGCAATGGCAAATTAATTGGTCTCTTAAGTCTAAAATGCAGTTGGACAAAATAAAAAAGCAAATAAAGGAATTTATAAAAAAAATTAAAAACAGGCAAATATCTCACTAATATTGATGCCTCGAAAGCAACAAACTACAAGCAAAGACAATTAGTAGAGCAGTCCTCCATAAATCACCTAAAAATCATATTCATAAATGGGCAAAGCTCCAATAAAAAAGGCTACCGTACAATCAAGTCTTCCTCTAACGACGTCGCATATAGAGAACACACAAATAAAAAGAAAAACAGTCATCGAAATAAAATACACTATTGCTAAAAAAATTATATTAAAAAGTCCCCTGGATATGACGGAATTACTGGAAAAATATTACAGGAGTTATCACTTAAAGGGTTGGTCTACATTTGTAATATGCTCAATTGCATTTTTAAAATAAAACATTTCCCTCTCGTATGGAAGGTAGTACAAATCATAGCCATACCATAACCAAACAAAAACCCTACTCAAACAGACCAATAAGTTTGCAGCCTTGTTTATCAAAGTTATTTCAAAAAATTCTAATGAACAGATTAGAGCCCATACTACTTCAAAATAACAAAGTTCCCACTCTTCAATTTGGATTCCGCAAGAAATACTCCAAAATTCAGCAGGTGCATCGTGTTGTGAATAAAATTACAATGGGAATGGAAGAGAAAGAATATAGTTTGTCATTATATCTAAATGTTGCTAAAACACGTGTATTTGTGGCATAAAGGTTTGCTATATAAACTAAACACTTACTACGGCAGAGCTATTTTCTACTTCTTAAAAAGTAGTACTACTACTATACACAGCTATACACAGCTGATATTCCAGCAGCAGGGAATGATTGCTACCTTTGCGGATGACAGCGTACTGCTCGTGTCAGGGTAAAGCTGCAACAAATTCTAAATACAGTTACAGAGTGATGTTCGAAATGGAGGTTAAAAATTAATGCGGACAAGTTACATGTAGTACACTAACAAAAAATTCCATTAAGTATCTACGGAAATCGAATTTCGACTAGCAGAGCAAAATACCTTGGCATAAAAATAGGCCAAAAACTTACGTGGAGAGAACACATACTTAAAAAAGGAATGAAATTACTTTGAACAATTATACTGGATGTTATGCCCAAAATTGACCATTTCTGTCAAAAATAATATGCTGTTCTACAAAGCAATAATTGTGCCAATGTGGAAATACTTACTTACTTACTTATGTGGCCATAACAACCGAATATCGATTTAGGCCGAAAATAACATGCTTCGCCAGCCATCTCTGTTCTTCGCTAGCTGGCGCCAGTTAGAAATTCCAAGCGCCGTCAGGTTCTCCAGTACTTGGTCTTTCCACCGGAGGTTTGGTCTTCCTCTTCTGCGTCGTCCTTCAGCGGGTTCCGAATATAACACCTTCTTAGCTGGAGCGTGTTCTTCCATTCGCTCGACATGACCTAGCCAGCGCAGCCGCTGGATTTTGATGCGCTTTACAATGTCAATATCGGCATACAGCTCGTACAGGTCATGGTTGTACCTTATTCGGTACTCGCCACCAACGCAAATAGGTCCAAAGATCTTGCGTAGGACTTTTCTCTCGAAAACTCCAAGCATTCGCTCATCCGAGGTGGAAATTGTCCAGGATTCAGCGCCATATGTTAGGACAGGCATGATTAGAGACTTGTAAAGTGTAGTTTTCGTTCTTCGAGAGAGGGCTCGACTTCTCAATTGCTTACTCAGCCCAAAGTAACACCTGTTAGCAAGAGTTATCCTACGCATGATCTCCAAGCTGACGTCATTACTGCTGTTAATGCTGGTTCCAAGATAGACAAAGTCCCTTACTACTTCAAAAGCGTAGTTGTCAATGTGGAAATACGGCATAGAAATATGGGGCACTGCCTCTAACACAAATTTACAAATTATACAAAGACAACAATCGAAAATAAATGCTAAATAGTGATGCGTGTGGACTGTCAATCGATGCTATTAGACGTGTAGTGTTTCAGCACATGTCAAAAGCGAGAACGATGGATTATCACCATGGTTTGATGTTCTATACTCACCATTTTAGCTCATTGGTTTAATGAGCATCTCATATCTCTCGATTTCTGATTCTTCATCCAATTCGGAGCTACTTTTACACCACGCTTTAATCTTTTCAGAGTTCCCGACTGAGCATAATTTCTTATTTGTATTCTGCATTCTCAATACATCTTCGATTAAGTAGCGATCGTTATTAAGGACCTTTTTTATGATACTTAGTCCCCGATAACAGGGTTTCAGCTTGCATGAATCGGCTGTGGACTACGGATCGTTTTCTACTACAACGAGTATGAATGTTTGGGTTGATGTTTCTCATCAAATCGCGTTTTCCCAGTTGCCGTTGCTTATCTATGTTTTCAACTACTTGGTTGCACTTGTCAGAAATGTTGAGGTATGTTGGCTGGTAAAAAAGGAATTTATAAAAAAAATTAAAAACAGGCAAATATCTCACTAATATTGATGCCTCGAAAGCAACAAACTACAAGCAAAGACAATTAGTAGAGCAGTCCTCCATAAATCACCTAAAAATCATATTCATAAATGGGCAAAGCTCCAATAAAAAAGGCTACCTTACAATCAAGTCTTCCTCTAACGACGTCGCATATAGAGAACATACAAATAAAAAGAAAAACAGTCATCGAAATAAAATACACTATTGCTAAAAAAATTATATTAAAAAGTCCCCTGGATATGACGGAATTACTGGAAAAATATTACAGGAGTTATCACTTAAAGGGTTGGTCTACATTTGACGACATTTGTCGATGTCGTAATCTACGGTTGCTAGCAACTGATTTTGTGCGAATGCAGTTCGGAAAAATTTTTGTTGTTGAGTTTCGTTGGGAATTAATTGTCCACTGGAGATTAGGAGCTGGAGGTACCAGTCGGTTGGATCATCTGTTGTATGTTAGTTCGTATAAAGTTAAGGATGGTCTGATTCGCACGGTCAACCTGCCCATTGGAGCTGGGCGTACGCACAGCTACTTTAATGTGTTGAATTTTGTTCAGGTAAATGTAGTACCTCGATCGGTGACGATTTTCGCCGGTACACCAAATAGCCGAACATTTCGTTCAAGTCTTCAATACGTATATGGGTTTTGTATACAATGATGAATTTGCTAAACGCATAGGAAATTGCTAATACATGACAATTTCCTTTCTTGCTACGTGGGAAATTACCTAATATGGAGTCTGTCTTCGGGGTTAGCTGGCCGATGCTTGCCTGTAGCAATAAGAGATGCATGCATCAATATAACTTTTAATAATAGTTTCTCATTCGGGCGAACCAATATGTGTGGCGGACACGTCATCAGGCATTGGAACAGACTGTTTTTCCAATGCTTGATGACTGTGGCGCATTTTGACGATCCTGCATCGTACACCTTTGACCAACGGTCCACACAAAATCATTTTCTTCATTTTTATGAAGTACTTTCGTTATTGGTTTTGATATTAGTGAATAGTTGGAAATGAATTTCCAACTATGATATTATCCTAGAAATCGACATATTGCGATAACAATAGTTGGTGTTTTAAAGTTATTTATTGCGATTACTTTGTCATCACCTGGAGTTATTCCGCGTGATTTATGATGTGTCCAAGGTCCGAAATATCTGTTTCAAGAAATCGATACTTATCTAAACTAAGTGCTTCTTTGACGAAGTGAAAAAATGTTCTGCGTAATCCTTTATTCTCGGTTGTACTAGGAATAATTATGTCATTGAGATGTATAAGTGCTTCACCCGGCGACATTTTGGAGACGATTGCATTCGCAAACGACTGAAAAGCCGCGGGTGCATTGACGAACCCAAATGGTACCCGGTTGTTGAGTTGTGCGAAACCTTCTTCTTCGACCGGCATAAAGAACGGCGTTTTTAAAGTTCATTTGTTCAAACATCTATAGTCGACACATAGACGGTGTCCACCATGTTTAATTTTAACCAACACTACTGGTAAAGCGTATGGCGAAGCACTGTTTCGGATAATGTGGTTTTCGAGTAACTTTTTAATTATTGATGACACTATTGGTCGTTTTGCAAATGGGATTCTGTAGGGTTTTAGTCGTACTAGTTGATCGTTTTGTAATTCGATTGTCATTTTTGCAACCCCGCATTTCCCAGTTCCAAGATATTTCCTGAGAATATGTTATTGTACTTCAAAAGTACCTTTTTAAGTTTCATACGTCCGTCTCCATCTAAATCTCAATCTATATTTCGAATAGGTTCAACGCGACATTTGTTTTCTTCAATTAGTAACCATTGGTTGGGACATCCATTCCAATGAGCACATTTTCGGAAATGAAATCGTCCTGAATTACCAATAAGTCACTTTCGATTCCGATATGACCAATTTCGAACATGCGCTTACCTTATATGTACAGTGATACTCTCTGCACATGTGTAAGTGCTGCCCGGATCTACAAATGCATTAGTTAAATGCCGTTCACTTTAATTTGTTTGATTATACTGTTGTTATCAATTTGATTTATTTCCAGAATCTCGCTTTCAAAGCTCGTGTTTGAGGTCTCGATAACGTTAATTTTATTTGCACCAGATTTCATTCTGATCGCAAAGTCTTCCGCTTTATGCGACGTGTGTTTACATTTATCGCAACAGTTTAACTTTTGTGGCTCAGAGCAATTAATAGATATACAACCAATCTTTGAACAATTATAACATTTTACGTTTTTACCGATTTTATTTCAAGTCTCACCGTCAGCGTTTTTGAATTGACAGCATTTTTCGTTAGTACCGAATCCGTTTGAGTACGATTTCCTGAGCGCGGCATTGGCTATTTTATTTTAAAGATGCTATAACTTACTATGTCTGTTAACAAGTCTTGACATCGTAAGTAGTTATGTGAGATATTTTTTTAAGTTCCGCGTCACTAATACCAGTTATAATATATCGTGCGATAATACTTTCTTCCAAACAGCCTTTGGTGTATAAAGCTACCATTCAACAAAGTATTCTTGCGCCTTTTCGTTATGATTCCGTTTTCACGAATAATTTTCAGCTGAACAACGACTTCACTTTCTGTGTACGGAATATCTATTGTAATCCGGATAACAAACTGCGGCCATGAAACAAATACTACTGGTAGCGAATCAATTCACAATTTAGCTGACCCACACATTTTCTGTTGAACAGCGAATACAAGCACACTTTCAATAAGATTAAATGCATTTTTTAACATTTCGACTTGTTTACAAATAGTTTTGCATTTAACGAGAGAATCTGGGAGTACATTAAACATTTTTTTATTTATTTTATAGCCTAGACAGACGGCAGCCTAATTCCGGATTACCGAGTTAATTCGAATTAACTCGGGCATTAACTGCAGCTAATCCGCATAAACTCTATGAGTTAATTCTCAAAAAAGAGGATTAGGGAAAATTGCGATGGCAACACTGCTAAAAATTGTCTATTGTGAATTTTTCTCCATCCATTTTACAAAATATTAGGTGTGTTCGCTAACAAAAAAACGTTCAACAATTGTTAATAATTTTCAACATGAAAAGTGTTGGCGAACAAATAAATCCAGCTGTCAATTACGAACGGTGAATGTCAATTTACAAGTTTCTGATAGTTTTCAGTTCACGTACTTCTTGTAGATTTTCACATATCGACAGTTATAGATGACGTACTTCTTGTAGATTTTCTCATATCGAGAGTTATAGATGACAGAAATTGATAGTGATAGTAATGCAAGTGGACAGACCTAATAAAACAGCAATCAGCCGTTTAGTTAATCCGCAATACTGCCGTCTGTCAGGTTATTATTTTATTCGCATTAAATGCGCCGGTAATCCGGAATTAGGCTGCCGTCTAGGCTATTACTTATTTCATTATACACAGTGGGTTGTACGTTTGTGGATCATAGCTTTGTGGGTTATGTGAATCCGACGTATTGATTTGAAGCACTAACGAATGAGCTTAGCTTTGGATTATTAAACATTTGAATCGGTATATCGCATTTGAATAATAATTTGGTTGTTGTGTGTGCACGTATTGCATTGTGCGTTGTATTGAAAGCTTCTGATTTTGGGTGATGCAGGCGCTCACATTTCGCGAGTTATTCATTGTAATTTCCGATTCACTCGCACTATTTTATTTATTATTATGTGAATTTATGTGCTCTTGTAGTTGCTGTTTGTTGCTCAATGTGGGTAAATCCAGCTCTTTACCCGCTTGTTTTAATTCGTTAGCACTAGGCACGCTGTTATAGCCTAGACAGACGGCAGCCTAATTCCGGATTACCGGCGCACTTAATCCGAATAAAATAATAACCTGACAGACGGCAGTATTGCGGATTAACTAAACGGCTGATTGCTGTTTTATTAGGTCTGTCCACTTACATTACTATCACTATCAATTTCTGTCATCTATCGCTCTCGATATGAGAAAATCTACAAGAAGTACGTGAACTGAAAACTATCAGAAACTTGTAAATTGACATTCACCGTTCGTAATTGACAGCTGGATTTATTTGTTCGCCAACACTTTTCATGTTGAAAACTGTTAACGATTGTTGAAAGTTTTTTGTTAGCAAAAACACCTAATGGTTTGTAAAATGGATGGAGAAAAATTCACAATAGACAATTTTCAGCAGTGTTGCCAGCGCAAATTGACCTAATCCTCTTTTATTTTGAGAATTAACTCATAGAGTTTATGCGGATTAGCTGCAGTTAATGCCCGAGTTAATTCGAATTAACTCGGTAATCCGGAATTATGCTGCCGTCTGTCTAGGCTATTATACGGCAATTGGTGGGACTAACGAATTCAAGAATGTGGCTACGTTGTAATATGCATACATGTTACAAAGGATTTAAAAGCAAATGCTTATATCGTGGTTTTTATTTTGATAATTTTGATCAACATGTACGTGTGTTTCCCTTTATATACACTCCTCTTCTTCCTTATGCTTATTCTTATACATGCAGTTAAAAACAAAACAAAAAACAAATGTATGCATGCATTCTTGTACATGCAATTAAAAACCAAAAACACCAATACATGTATATCGATAGTATTTATACATTCTTCTTCTGCCTAATGTTTATCTTCATGAATGGGTGTATAAGCAGTATTTGTATTGAAAAAAAAAGAATTTTTTAACGTTAATATTATATTTTAAATATAATTTTTATATTCCTCATATACGTTAAAGGATAAGTAATGCATAACAAGAGCTTGTCTCTCTTGTTTCGACAAGAAAGTGTTCCGTGTGTGTGGATTGATGAAGTAGGTCCAAGCCAGTGCATGTTGTACTTTGTTGTTCGTTCATCAAACATCATCATCATCCAAACATTACGTAATATGCTACTATGTAAACTCGAGGCATTTGACATGGAAGATCATGATCGAATTTGCTCGTAGAAAAATAAAGTTACACCAAGTTTGTTTTTTTTTTTCTTGCGTTTGAATCATATCATTCATTGCTTTTATGATTTTTTGCGGCTGATTTATTATTCAGATTTTTTTTTGCGATTGATTAATCATTTTTGATTCCTTTTTAGGATTTGATTTATAAATAAAAAAATGAATATATGGTACTTACTTCGGGCTTATGCCCCGAAGAGCTCTTTGGCCGAGCTTCTCTTCCATTACTGTTGTGCGAGTTTAATTTTGGACAGTATTAGAAGGAACATACTTATTTTAGCCGGTCCCGAACGGCAGACCGCTCGACATCACTTTTCTTACCTTTGTCACAAAGTACCTTTAGAAGATTTTCCATGACAAATTGTTACTGCCGGAAGAATTGCCAATTGCTTGCCGACATGTGGGTACCTTTCGAAAGAAAAATTTTTTCGATATTAAATTTGTTATGCTTCAGCCGGGGATTGAACCCACTAATCACTGAGCTACGGTACCCATTGATTTATTATAAGGTGTAGTAAAAAGAAATCCATTATTTTTCCAATAAATGGCGTTAGTGATCTGTATCTCGCGTTGAATAAGTGCGATCGGGTTACGGTAGATGGCGTAACAGTTTTGTGATTGCTTAACTCAGAACTCAGAACGTGTCAAAGATGGACACCACTAAAGATAAAATAGGCCATACTTTACAGTTTTTCTTCGATAAAGGCGAAAACGCAAACCAGACGGCTGAAAATGTAAATAGTGTTTATGGTCCTGATACTGTAATAGCCAATCGCGTGCAATTTTGGTTTCGTCGATTTCGTTCCGGTAATTTTAATGTCTTACAAGCACTTTTTCTATTGCCCTGCAGCTAAACATTGCACAAAAAACTGTTTGGAACCATTTAAATAAATGAAACCTTTAATTTAATGTAAAAATACACCTAATGTATGAATATTTTGCCATCAAATTGATTGTTTTGCGTTTGGGCTTGTTGCGAATGCTTTACTTAATAGACATTTTGTACTATTATCCAACCCCATATTTCAGTCCAGTGAAAGGAGGGCTTCAGAGCAGATAAAAACCGTAGAATAGATGCATATACAAAAAGGAATCCCCTGCAATATGGGAGACAAAAACCCAGACTAAATTAGAACAAAAAGAGTCATTTTCATACACCACTCCTGTGACCACTGATATGTGGTTTATTCGAACCACCTTGATTTGTTAATAAACCTACTAATATCATCTATTTTTGTTCAACGAGTTCATTGAGGTCGTCCATTTCGAATACTCCCGCTCCTACACCGCAATCCATCTTGGATCCGTCGGTATATAGCTTTATGGTACCTTTCTTGGCCACACGGTCTAGTTCCCAGTCGTTTCGAGTGGGAAACTTCACTTTAAACTTCTTCCTGAAGTCTAGCACTAATTGATGTAGTCTGTTTTGCCCTACTACATCCGGCATTCTAATATTTTTCTGTGTCCACACTGGCTCGCATTCCATTAGCTACCTTCTTTAATCTTGATGACCGCGTTCGCTGCTGTTAGTTGTATTTGATTCGAGGCTCGAATATGGTGTCAATGAATGTATTGTTGGAAGCACCTGCACCGTCTAAGAAGTCTTTAATGGTAAACTGTTGCTGATAGACCGATCGATTTTCGATCTGCTCACCATCTCATGAAGGGCTGTTTCTGTAGGCTTCCCTTTCATGTAGGCGTGCTGCGAATCTGAAAGAAGGTGTCCATTTACTGTGCACCTAATATTAATGTCTAGTAACCTTCCAGTGTCTTTAGCAGGAAAGAAGTTAAACTAATCCATCTAAAGTATTTTGCCTCTTCATGTTTTTTCTTACCCGCCTTGGATATAAAGACCACCTTAACCCTTCTCCAATTCTCTGGTATATAGGTAAAGCTTAAGCAGGCTATGTATATGTTAATCTTCAGTGTCTTCTGAAGCATAACAGGTATAATACCCTCTGGATCAGATGATTAAAATGGTTTGAAGCTATTTAGGGAAAAGGCTACCTTTTCTTTATCTTCTATTGAGTCGACTATGTCACTCGACAGGGGTCTATGGATTTCCCAAGACCTCTGATAAGACACCCAGCCGGAAAAGTGACATTTAACTGGTGTTGCTATAGATTTCTTTGCATTGGTCGTCCATCCTCCATCTTCACTTTTAACGAAAGTAGGGTTGGAGTGCTCTTTGGACAACTCCAACTAGTTTTCTATTGACGTACTGTAGGATTTCCATGATTTTGTCTTTGCTATCTAAACCGCTTTCTTGTCGTCTCTCTGACACCGTCAGAGAGACGACGACCGCTCTCTGCAAACAGCGTAAGATCCAAGACCTCCTCCCAACCCTGAAATCCTTCTGAACTTGGAAAAATAAAGATGTTGGTCGTTGTCGTTGGTCGTGGTACTGTTTTAAAGGGCGTGCCTTGCATTTGCGTCACACCAGATAAAGCTGATGTTCGGCTTGTGATGCTCCACAAAGCGTTCGAGTTCTTCAGGTGGTGCCTCTCTGTCATAGGGCATCTACACCAATACCACGACCAAACTTTGATGGCCGGCTTCTTCCACCTTCACAACCGTCATGTCAGATGTGCTGAAGTTAGAGCAAAGGAAAGCATTTATACCTTTCTTGATAAGAATGCATGCTCTGGGTTCACATGCGCTTTCCTGTAGTAGAGATTGTAATTACTGATGTGCCTTCTATACAACTATTCACCTCGCTCGGGCATCGGAGGGGACCGTTCGCGATCAGCAATTCTATTTATACCCGCTGACCATTCAGCCATCGGCACGGATACCTCAACACCTTGGCTTAGGGTGCTGTTTGGACGGTTATCTCGGTAAGGGTTGCAGACATTACTCTCGGATTACCGATCTTGGGGCCCCTTTTTAACATCTGCAGCCATTACCAAGTTTACCTCTTAGTTCACGGTATACACAGAGTCCTTCAGGCTCCTCATATAACCGCTTGCTGCTGTTTACGATCACGACCAAATGTTTCTCTTTCCACCTTCGAAAATGCTGAAGGTCAAAATCAACCAACTAATGTTCCATCAGGCGATCTTTGTGAATTAATAAATGCCATAACGTTACAAGCTTAACAGACACAACGGCTACAAGAGAGCAAAAATAAAGGGTTTACAAAAATTAATAGACTAATGGTCCTGCAGGTATAAACCACGAATTCAGACTTGTCAGCAGGTCTTAATCTAGCAATCAAAATACAATATATAAAGAATAAATAAACGGTTGAAAATTTGAAAAAATTAATTTTTATTTTGAATAAGGTTCTAAAGATCCTTAGGCTGAGATTTTATATATATATATATATATATATATATATATATATATATATATATATATATATATATATATATATATATATATATATATATATATATATATATATATATATATATGAATCATAAGATTCATAAGTGGCGCAGTCGAACGGGACAAATTCTAAAGAATTTGTGAGAATCACCGCGAACAAAGTTCAGTACAGACAAAGCAGTAATTATCCAAGCCAATACAGGCAGATTTCAGGACAATTTAGAAATCCTGCGGGGCAAGACCAGAGGCACTTTAACACTCAAAATAATACAGAACCGATGGATATCGATTACGTTGAAGAAGCGAATTTTCTCTCAGAAGCCTCAAGGGAAGTCTACCACATCGATCCTAAATGAAAACCTATTACCACAATATAAAAGAATACTATTACCTAATCCAATAAAATGTGGAGCTGTAAATGGAGATATATTAATATAATACGAAATAATAACACCTTTACCAAAAGAGTTCAATAAGGATGCCCAATGGTAATTAACATATTTAGGAAATAAAGATTTCGACGGATTTACAAGCAACCATAGATATGGAAACAGAGTCACTTACAATCAATAGACAAAAATAAAATTTATGGAATGCTGCCCATATAAATACGAAGAGGCGTATAAACTGGAGTTTGTAAATGACGACCTTTTCAAAGATATTAATCCTCCAGCGAAAGAGGGATTAGAGAAAATAAAAGCATCAAATACGGACTTGTTTTTCCGCGAAGGCGACCAATTAACCAATACAACAGTAGGACAGCACGAAATAATTACGACAATAGATACCCCTGTGTACTCAAAAATATACAGGTATCCACAATTACACGAACAGGAAATTAACAGACAAATAGAAGAAATGCTTAGACAGGGAATAATTAGAGAAAGTATAATATAGTCCGTATAATAGTCCCCTATTGGTAGTACCAAAGAAGTCGGACATTTCGGGAAAAAAGAAATGGAGATTAGTGGTGTACTACAGAAAACTAAATGAAATAACAATAGTCTACAAATTCCCCATACCCAACATAGATGGCATTCTAGACAAATTAGAGAGAGCAATTTATTTTATAACTTTGGACCTTGCAAAAGGCTTTCATCAAATTCTAGTTAAAAAAGAAGACAGGAAGAAAACAGCATTTTCTACACCACAGGGACATTGTGAATTCTTCCGAATGCCTTTCGGATTAAAAAACGCCTCTTCAACATTCCAAAGAATGATGAATAGAGTCTTAAAAGAATACTTAAATAAAATTTGTGTGGTTTATATGGACGATATCCTTATCTTCAGCACATCCATAGAAGAACATATACAAAGCATTGAAAATATTTTTTAAAAATTACGCGATCATAATCTGAAGGTACAATTCGATAAATTCAATTTCTTCAGAAAAGAAACAGAATTCTTAGGGTATGTATTAACACCTGAAGGCGTCAAACCAAATCCTGACAAAGTCAATAAAATACCGAATTTAAATATACCCCACACCCCTAACAAATTAAATCGTTTTTAGGAGCAGTTGGATACTACCGGAAATTCATAAGGGATTTCGCTAAGGTAGCACTACCAATGACCCAATATCTAAGAAAGGGAGCAAAAATAGACTTGAATAATGCTAATTATAACTTGGCATTCGAAAAAATGAAGGCAATAACAACAGAAGCCACAGTTCTTAAGTATCCGGACTTCAATAAAAAATTTAAATTTGTCACCGACGTTAGCGATTTCCCAATCGGTGCAGTTCTACAATAAGATGATCATCCCATATGCTATGCCAGCAGAACTTTAAATGAACATGAAAGGAATTACTCAACAACTGAGAAGGAATTACTAGCTATAGTCTGGGCAACAGGCTATTTCAGACCTTACATATACGGGAGAAAATTCGGCCTATTAACAGATCATCAATATATATATATATATATATATATATATATATATATATATATATATATATATATATATACCTACATATACATATACACACACACACACATATATATATATATATATATATATATATATATATATTTATATATATATATATATATATATATATATAAATATATATATATATAAATATATATATATATATATATATATATATATATACATATATATATATATATATATATATATATATATATATATATATATATATATGGGATAAGTGACGATAGAGAAAATACAAATTTCATATAAAACCATCAGAAGCAAAATTCAAACAATCATCCCTCACAGACAAAGGAGAGGCCTAATTAACGTTGTCTGAAAATTACAGAAATTGTTTTACTGCGACGAGTGGCAAGAAATAGAAAATCACAGTCAGTATTAGAAACTAATAACCATAATGCAATAAATAATCTCAATAAGTAAATTTCAATAAACACACACTTCAATGACACATTCATCAAGCTAAAAGAAATCATAGAACAGGATAGGAATAAAATACATGATAACTTCAGCAGCCTTAAAACCAATAACAATAAACTTTACGAGCAGGACCTACTAACTGACTTCACACTAAAGTTAAAAATATTGCAAGACAACGTTGAGCATATTCAAGATAATATAGCATCAGCAAGATTAGGAACAATCCATAGCAACCTCTTGACAAATGAAGAGATAGACAAACTAGACATCAACCTTCAAAAGCTACACAAAATACATCTTGGAACTATAATTGACAATACAAATAAAATTGTGTTCATCATAAAGGTACCTAAAACAATGTTAACTCTAACCAAAATACTGCTCATGCCAACAGGGAACTCTTTAAATTTTGAATTTCTGTTTAATAAAGAAGAAATAATTAAATACAAAAATGAATCGTATTCTCTTGAAAACAAAATAGACATAATACATTTAAAAATTTTTAATAATTCTATTTTTAAGAAAAATTGCATTAGAATTTATAATAATGCATCGGAAATAATTAATGTAAAAGATTGTGTAATATTGTTCAAAAATCAAAATCAGTAGCAATTGTGACATACCGTAAAAATCTCTAAACGGTAACTTTCTAATAAATTTTAATAATTGTAAAATAATAATTTGCAATAATACTTTTAGTAATAACAAAATAACATTCAAACAAACTTTTGCAATAGAATCAGTAGATAACATAAAAAATATGAATAAAAAATTAATTTTTGATGATGTAATACTTAACGAAATAGAAAATATAAATTTAATAAGAGAAGTCAAATACGAAAAAATTCAGAAGTTTGTGTATGGTGGAATATATGCAATATTCATTATTATTATCAGTTTAATTTTAATAATCATAACCATCAAAAAAAGAAACGGAATATAAATCAAAAATATTATAACGACTCCGCAGAGTCTTCATTCTAAGGGGGGAGAATTTACATCAATGCCTCCACTGTTTCCCATAAAAGTTTATTGACATAAGCCAATAAACATAGAAATATGATTCTACTTATAATTTAACAATATTAATATATTTCGTTATAACAATAAAAGTCCAATCAACCTAATTTAGCAATATCAACACATTTTGTAATAAGTACTTCAAAGCCACTGTTTCTCATAAGAGTTTACTGACATAAGTCAATAAACGTTGAAATATAATATTATTTGCATTCAAACAATATTAATGCATTTTGTAATAATAATAAAACTCAACCCGTTATCAAAAAATGTTAGCCAACGAAGACAAACAAAAGAGAAAGAAAAACAATATTGTAAAGTTACATTATAGCAATTAAGCATTTGTAAAATTAGTCTTAATCTAGCAATCACAATATAAAGAATAAATAAACGGTTGAAAAATTGAAAAAATTTATTTTTATTTTGAATAAGGATTTAAAGATCCTAAGGTTGAGATTTTATATATATATATATATATATATATATAAATATATATATATATATATATATATATATATATATATATATATATATATAAATATATATATATATATATATATATATATATATATATATATATATAAATATATATATATATATATATATATATATATATATTTATATATATATATATATATATTTATATATATATATATATATATATATATATATATATATATATATATATATGAATCATAAGATTCATAAGTCGCGTAAGCGGTATAAGGTGATAGTCCAGGACGCGTACGCAATTCAGAATATGGAAGAAATACTAAGCCGAATAGGTCTGTATAGCGTTCACCATTCCCGGTACACCGCTGTATGAATTCTGCGTTATTCGGTCTGCGTAGCGCAGCGCAGCAATTGTACCGTCTGATGGATAAGGTTATTCCACAGCGTTTGAAGTCTAATACTTTTGTGTGCCTTGACGATCTCCTTAGAGTACTTCTTTTCTTTTTTGAACACCCAATATATGCCCGGACACTATTCAAGATCAATTGATTAACGTTCGCTTGTGGTAAATAGCGAATAGTGAATAGGCATTCTTAACATGTCTGTTTTAAAAATTACTCACCATTCTTTAATACTCAGTCGATATAAACTGTTTTCGATTATCGGAGTGAATTACCTCAGGCACACCGAACTTAAAAACACCTATCGAATGCCTCGTGCAGTGGTTTCCTTCATAGGCTTCAGAAAAACATAAGCATAATGAATACATAAGAATTTTAACATTTCGATCAAAGATATTGGCCCAAGAAATCTATGTATACTTTTTGAAACGGATGCTTAATACTTATTTCTCTACCCATTGTTGTACGAATCACGAAATTCTGCAATTTGGATTCCTTACATTTTGGACAACTGGGCCCATAACTGCGCATCTGCAATGCCATCCACGGTCAATAATATTTTTATTGCAGACGATTTAATGTTTTGTACATAGAGAACACATTCTTATATAGTACATTACATTTAAAGAACAATTATAATAAAAATCTTATATACTAATGAAACTTTACAAATATTGCTAAGAAACTTAACTAAAGGATAAAAATTAAGGAAATATGAACAAAGGAAAGTAGGTAGAAGTTAGACGAAGAGGAAGAGGCACTTAACGGGCTTGTGCCGGATGAAATTGTCAGGTATGTAATCATAAAAACGCAGACCTAAAGCATATCGGATCGCACTGTTGAATGCTAGTGTAAGTTTACGTTGAGATGTGGAATCCAATTTACTATAAACAACATTGAATTATGTAATTTTGGGTACTACTAATTCCTTTGTCAAGTCAACTGTAACTGAAGACGAAGTGTATTAGGCTCAATACCGAAGGGAACTTAAAGTATAATATATTTTAGACACAAACCCATTGACGTGGTCACAATAAGTTATGTTCGAGTTAATCGCAAAACCCAAGCTCACGACAGTATCGACAAGTTTAAGTTTCGAACTCCCAATTAAGATCGGTTGAATAACTAGAGAGCATATATGTATTCTGGTGGTCTGGTGGTGTTTTCGCAAGGTAACGTGTCTAACTGCCTCAACCGGGTGGGGCTAGCGCAATCCTTGTTGAACTCATCGCAAGTCAACTCACTGGCTGTCATGTAGTTTGATCTGAGCGCTATGTGATGATACCTTTATTTGTTAATGAGGGGTAGTCATATAGCTTGCTCTGCTTACTATGTTATGGCGCTTTCATTATTATTAATGGGGGCCCTCCATGTGGCGACCACCGGGCAACGTCTTCCTGGCACCCGCTGGGAGGCGGCTGAAGTAAGTAGCGAAAATCTCCTCGGTTAGAGGTTGTGCGTTGGGTTTGGACCCGCCACATAAAAAACCCCTTCAATGAAAAAAAATATGCCTCGGATAAGGACTACCGCTTTTGTTGATGACCCCCGCAAACGAAAAAAGGACCACGATTTACGGATATGCACCTCGAATGTCCGATCCCTTTATAGGGAGGGTGCCTCTATCCAGCTGGTTGATGTCCTCGAAAAATACAGAGCTGACATCACCGCTCTCCAGGAAATGCGATGGACAGGACAGGGCTGCTCCAAAAGAGCGTCCTGTGACATCTACTACAGTCGCCATGCTGAAAGGCACGAATTAGGATGTGGATTTTTGGTCAGCAAGAGACTACGACATCTTGTCTCACAGTTCACGCCTGTGAACGAACGGCTGGCCACAATCCGCATCAAGGCAAAATTCTTCAATATCAGCCTTATATGTGTCCACGCTCCGACGGATGAGAAGGACAATGTAACCAAGGAGAGCTTCTTTCAGCGCCTCGAAGAAGCTTATGACCGCTGCCATTGCCACGATATCAAAATCGTGCTTGGCGACTTTAATGCCAGGGTGGGCAAGGAAGGTACCTTTGGTCCAATTGTCGAAAAATTCAGCCTCCACCAGAACACCTCCGATAACGGAATAAGGCTGATCGACTTCGCCGCAGCACGAAACATGGTAATTGGTGGTACCAGATTCCAGCATCTCGACATCCACAAAGCGACATGGCTGTCTCCAGATCAACGAACAAGAAACCAAATTGATCATGTGGTGATTGACGGAAGGCATGCTTCCAGTGTGATGGACGTGAAATCGATCCGTGGTGCCAACATCGACTCGGATCACTACCTTGTTGCAGCTAAGGTGCGCACACGCTTATGTGTCGCAAATAACAAGAGAAGTCCCACACAGAGAAAGCTCGACGTCAGTAAGCTGCGATCACCAGAGACAGCAGATGCATTTTCCACTTGACTATCGGATCTGCTTATGCAGAACACTCCCCCACTTGATGATACATGCGCAGGGTGGACACATATATCCCACTCCATGACTACTGCTGCCGAGGAGGTAATCGGTTACTACCGGCCTCTGAGGAATGAGTGGTATGATCAGGAGTGTCGCGACGCTACCGCAGAGAAAGACGCCGCCTACAGAAAAACCCTCCGTGCAGGCGCAACGCGAGCTGTTAAGGAGCGGTATAGAGAGAAAAGGAGTGCAGAGAGACGTCTTTTCAGGCGCAAGAAGAAGGAAGTTGGAAAGACGCGAGTGTGAGGAGATAGAGATGTGTACCGACAAGAATGAGACTCGAAAATTCTTTGAAAAGATCAAGCGCCTAAGTGGAAGTTTAAATCCCGGAGCCCCTTCTTGTCGTGATGGAAATGGGAATCTGGTTACGGATGTCCAGAGTGTATTGAGCCTATATAGGGAACACTTCTCCACGTTACTGAATGCCGATGCTACGAACAATTCCGCCAGTGGAGGAGTTTGCCCGATAACCCCAATTACAGATGATGGTGTTGATATTCCACCACCCGACTATGACGAGGTTGAAACGGCCATTTTAAGACTGAAGAACAACAAAGCTGCAGGTGCTGATGGCCTGCCTGCCGAGTTGTTTAAGACCGGAGGCGATGAGCTGCTCACCCATCATATTCTGCTCATAAGCATAATATGGTCGGATGAAAGCATGCCTGATGATTGGAGGCTCAGTGTTCTCTGTCCTGTACATACAAAATGAGACCCCACAATTTGCGCCAACTACCGTGGAATAAGTCTCCTGAGCATCGCATACAAGGTTCTATCGAGCGTACTGTGTGAAAGGTTGAAGCCTATGCTCAGCAACCTGATTGGACCGTATCAGTGTGGCTTCAGACCTGGTAAATCCACCATCGACCAAATTTTCACACTGCGCCAAATCCTGGAGAAGACCCAAGAAAAACAGATCGACACACACCATCTATTTGTTGATTATAAAGCCGCTTTCGACAGTCCGGTAAGGGATTACCTCTACGCAACAATGACTGAGTTCGGTATTCCTGCAAAGCTCATTCGACTTTGTAGAATGACACTGCATAACTCTCGTTGTGCAGTGAAAATTGGGAACGGGGTTTCAGACAAGGTGATTCGTTATCGTGTGACTTCTTCAATCTTATTATGGAGAAAATAATACGAGCTGCTGATCTACGACATAATGGCACTATCTTCAACAAAAGTGTCATGCTGTTAGCGTATGCCGACGATATTGACATAATCGGCATGAACACGCGAGCAGTCAGTGCAGCATTCTCAGAGTTGGAAAGAGAGTCGCGTCGGATGGGTCTCACGGTGAACGAGGGCAAGACGAAGTATCTAGTGTCAACAAACAAAGAGTCCAGGCATCTTGGACAGCACGTCACTGTTGACGACTACGCTTTTGAAGTAGTAAGGGACTTTGTCTATCTTGGAACCAGCATTAACAGCAGTAATGACGTCAGCTTGGAGATCATGCGTAGGATAACTCTTGCTAACAGGTGTTACTTTGGGCTGAGTAAGCAATTGAGAAGTCGAGCCCTCTCTCGAAGAACGAAAACTACACTCTACAAGTCTCTCATCATGACTGTCCTAACATATGGCGCTGAAGCCTGGACAATTTCCACCTCGGATGAGCGAATGCTTGGAGTTTTCGAGAGAAAAGTCCTACGCAAGTTCTTTGGACCTATTTGCGTTGGTGGCGAGTACCGAATAAGGTACAACCATGAGCTGTACGAGCTGTATGCCGATATTGACATAGTAAAGCGCATCAAAATCCAGCGGCTGCGCTGGCTAGGTCATGTCGAGCGAATGGAAGAACACGCTCCAGCTAAGAAGGTGTTATATTCGGAACCCGCTGGAGGACGACGCAGAAGAGGAAGACCAAACCTCCGGTGGAAAGACCAAGTACTGGAGAACCTGACGGCGCTTGGAATTTCTAATTGGCGAAGAACAGAGATGGCTGGCGAAGCATGTTATTTTCGGCCTAAATCGATATTCGGTTGTTATGGCCACATAAATTAATGAAATGATATATGTATTCTTCCTCGATATAGGCAATATCTTGGATTTCAAACGATTAAGTCTCAGCATGTTTTTGTCTGCCCACGAGTTAATGGACTGGAGGTCAACATTAAGTTTTATGATCATATCACCAATCTTTGTAGGAATTGCTGAAATATATGGCTGAATATCGTCTTACCACTTTCGGAGTAATGGTACCAATTTTCCATGAGGTAGGAAATCCGAAGCTGGTAAAGCAATGATTTATAATATGGGTTAAAGATAAAATAATATATAGAAGAATTATCTTAATAAACCTGATGGGGATATCATCAATTCCAACAGCATTTGAAATATTCGCCAACCGAAACAAAACGAAACGCTACATCGTCATTAAAGATAGAATGCTCAAAAAATTCATTTGAAAACGTACTGTTCTGATGGCAGGAGGTACTAGAGGATACGAAAAATATGCTAAGCACCTCACGATCAAGATTACACTGAATGTTATTTTTCTTGGTTATCTTAAGATGCCGAATATTACGCCACAATTGCTTTGATAAGAGATTGGGGTCAAGTTTGGGACCAAACAAGCGTGTTTTAGATTATCTAATTACCAAATTAGCATTGTTGCGAGCAATTTTATAAGCATCCGAGTTAAAATCCGTCCGATTTCCATTTGGAATATAGTTTGTTTTTTACTTTAATACTTGATAATACATGATTATTAAACCAAGGGCAGGATTTATATGAAACTTTAAGAGTATTACGAGGCACAAACCTCTCAAAGAAACTGGGAATAAAGTCCGAAAAGAACTCAAGCTTCTTATCAATTGTATCAAGCATTCAACAATCATTCCAACTGGTAACGATAAGCTAATCAAATAGAAAAGCATAGTCAATAGAGTTGTAGTTACAATACGATAAATATTGAGCGTCTCAAAAATGTAACCTCCGCTTTGACCTCGAGATTAGTGTTGTTGAGTCTGAGTGGTGAAAAGATTCTGGATGGTATCTTCTGGTGAAGAGAACCACTTCCGTTTTCGACGGGTTTACATTTTAAAAACGGGTGTTGGCCCATCTGCTAACTTTGTCTAACGGGATTTGTAAAAGGTGTTCGGGAATTTGCCACTTATAGTGAGGACTACATCATCCGTACACGCTATCACTTTACTAAAGGCACCTTCTATATTCAGGAAGGTTGCCAAAATAGCCTATGGACCACAAGCATAAAATACCACTGTGGTATATAATAAAGTATATAGGGCTGTTTCTCTGGCTAGCCCTTAGTGTAGGGGTGCTGGTACTTGGAGATATACCGCGGCCCGATCGTTTGTATGAAGTGAGGACCTATAAGACTTGCTAATGTCTTTAGTGAAAAATACTAGGGGCTTATGGATAGGAGGTCTTTCGGATTGGTGTGGGAATATTTACCTGCCTTTGGAATATAGACAACTCTCACTCTGCTCTATTCCTTCGGAAAGTATTTAAGGCAGATACAGCCGATGAAGATTATTCTTAACTGATCTATAACTCTTCTTTCGAGGTTTTGTAGTTAAACAGGAAAAATGTCATCTGGCCCTGGTTATTTGAATGGCTTAAAACACGCGATTCGATATTTTCCCTGAAGATGAAGTGAGTGTTTAAGTGGGAAAGTTTTGTTCGTACGTACGTGCATTGGACAGCATTCCGTATTGTCTGACTCTATGTTCCATCCTCCCTCTTAGTATAAATGTGGACACAAAATGTACCTTTCTGAGCCTTGCAGCTTCGAAACTCCCTCAATATCTTCGCAGTAGGTTTTCCACGATTTCCGTTTCGCCTCCCTAACAGTCTTTTTACATTTATGATTTAGAGTTACTATAATGGGATCAAGCAAGTGTGCAGGTGTGCAGGTATGTGGATGTGCGAGTGTGCTTGGGGTCATGCATGTTTGCGCGTCTGCGTATTTGCAACTCTAGATTTTCTTTGCAGGGTCAGAAAATTCTAACGGCTGTATTCTAACGGAGCCTCTCTGATACTCGACCGCTTCAGGGAGTAACTGTGGACTTTCCGGAGTAGTGCCCTGCTCCGGACGACCTGCAAGTCCCTCCTAAATGATTAGACGGCGATGCCTGATAAGGCGGGTAAACGTTTGTATATGAATTATGGATAAACACCTAAAAATTGCCTCGGACAATTCGGAAAACCCAAAAAGGCCTCCTCTTGAGGCCCACGTCAAAATCGGACACCACTGGGTCTCGTCCCAAAATCTCAACTCCTTCGGGAAGCGGAGATCAGATGATACCAAAGACAGGCTCCTCCGCTGTCCCTAAAACGCCCGTATACAGGAGCACCCAGTTCTGGCCACCAAACCACTGGAATCGAAGAAATCAGTGAAAGTTAGCAAAAAGTCCGTGACCACCATATCAAGACCCGCTAATAACAAAGGTTGCGACTCTTGTTTCACCAGCCACATCTCTTTTGGACTTAGCTCCATCAACATTAGCTGCTGCCTCTAATTTGAGTGCTCTCGCTAAACCAATTAGCGGATCCGTCCATACATATCGGGAAAGAAGAGCCGCATTCATTATTACTGAAAGCTCGGTGGCGTCCCCGCAACAGAACTCTCAGTGACAGAAAAAGAATCTCTGAAGGGGGCAAGAAGCATTATCACTGAACGCGAAAATGTCCGTTCTTCTTGACTTGCGTCCAAACGGTAACGCTCGTAAGAGTAGCAGCTGTCCTAACCAAAAAAGGCGAAAACTTCGGGATCGGCCGCATATGACAATCAAGCGCGTTCCTTCAGTGACGTGGCAAAGGACCACCTTATCTTTGCCGTCATTGATAGGAACCATAAAGTTGGAGCACTTCCACTTAGGAGATGAGTCTCCTAAGAATATACAGGGATATCGTGGCGAGGAACCCTGGCCCTGTGGTTTGTTGCAGAGATGCCGGTTGGCATCAAGGACGCATCAAATTAATTTTCTGCGTGGAGCAGCGATCGGCAGATCTCTTCAGAGAGGCCATCGCGAATGTTGGGGAGATTTGGTCTATCGCACGGCTTGAGGCCGTTCCAATGGACCAGATCCAAAATAGACTCATGTCACGCGCTTGGAGTCCAGCAGTACCGTCAGGTCCTAAGGAGATCTTGGACAATATACGGATCGCAAATCCATCCCTTCCCACAAATGGTTGGAGGATAATGAAGGTGGGAGAGACCAAGGAGAGCTCAAGACAGGTCGTTGTGATATTGAATAAGCAATCCTTCGGACCTCTCGCCGAACAGAAAGGGGTGATTAGCTTTGGATTCTCCCAAATCACTCTGAAAGTCTATGAAAAAGACGCAGGAAAAGAAGGTCCAAAACCAGGGGATACGAAGGAAAGTTCGACCCCGGTAAAGGACGTGTCGTGTGACGGGGACAGCGACACGCTGTCAACGTCTGAGATGGTTGGCGACCTTTTCCGAAATGTGGAAGCCAGCTCAGCGGATGAGGACAACCTACTATGGTGCAGGACACCGATACGACGGTGACCGAGGCGCCTGTATTAAAGATCGCAAAGGAAGATGCTCAGAGTGGTCCAGATTATTCTGCACCACTCTAAAGCGGATGACATTATTCTAATTTAGGAACCGTGGGTCCTGGATGACAAGGTGCGCGGACTAAGCTCCCCAAACTATGAACTATACTACGTTGAAAACGCACGTAAGCCTCGATCAAGGATACTGTGATCATTGCGTTAGATCATCAATCCCATATATATTGGCTGATGTCTGCGTACATGGCTTACGAACATAATAAGCCCCCACCTCACCCTATAATAAAGAAGGTAGTCGGGAGGCGGAGAAACGCGAGGCGAATCTGGTGATGGGAGCCAACGCCAACACACACCATTATATCTGGGGCAGCTCAGACAACAATGATTGGTGTGAGTCACTTTTTGAATATATTATTAGTTCTAACTTGACTCTCGCAAACATGGGCACAGAACCGACCTTCATTACCTGTAATAGGGAGGAGGATTTAGATATCACCCTTACAAATGACTCTTCGGACTCTCTAGTTAGGGAATAAATGGTTGACCAAGAACACTCTTTTTCGGATCAGAGGTATATTAGCTTCCGCCTTGATATAAGGTTACAGAAACAGATACCATTTTTAAATAGGAAACGCACAAATTGGGATAAGTATAGGGCCATACTTAATGAATCCCTCACTCAAAAGGTGGAAAAACGCGTCACACAAAGTAGAGTGATTTTAGGCCTACAAGTCGATCATTCTTCTTATAAAAAAAACCCTGGAAAGACTACTTGATGTGCACTTAAGGGGCTCCATAGAATATAAAAATATCTCTTCATTGTTCCATGCATAACAAAGGCAAATCCGTTGAGACAGCCCTCCACTCACTTGTGCAGAAGATCGAAACATCTATGCGCTGCAAAGTATATAGTCTTGTCACCCTTTAAGATATTGAGGGGGCCTTCAATAACATAAACCCAGAAGCAGTCGAAAACTCTTTTGCTATGCTTAAAGTGGATGGACCTATTATTAGATTCATTAGTCTGTTGTCAAGGCAAAGAGTGATAAACTCAAAATTGGGTACCTCATGTATTAGTAGATTTGCGATTAAGGGCAACCCACAAGAGGGTGTGTTATCGCCTTTTTGTGGAACTTAACCATCAATGAAGTTTTCATATCATTACAGGCCACGAGATGCAAAGAGGTGGCTTATGCAGCTGATGTGGCACTTGTGGCATCGGGAAAATATTTAAATACACTCACCGAAGCGATGAACCATGCCTTATCAATCCTATCCAAATGGGCTTTAAACTCTGGTCTGGCCATCAACCCTGCCAAAACTGAGCTAGTCCTCTTTACTAGAAAGCATAAGATATCTATTTTTACATTACCTAGAATTGGGAGAACTAGCCTAAAACTAACTGAACAGGCGAAGCACTTTTGTATAACTTTAAATAGAAAACTGTGTTGGAAACCAAACACGAAGGAAAGGGTTCGTAAAGCAACAGCAGCACTCTATTCTTGTAAGAAAGCCATAGTTAAAAGATGGGGGATGAGTTCTACAATCGTTTCATGGCTATACTGCGCGGTCGTCAGACCAATTCTTTTTTACGGAGTGATAGTCTGGTAGGAATCCTTAAATAACGAGGTACACAGACGGATAATAACCAAGGTTCAAAGGACGTCTGTGATGTTGACAATAGGTGCTCTGAGAACCACTCCATTAAAAGTACTCTACTCGCTATTGCATCTACTCCCTGTGGATCTATTTGGCAAGTAGAGAGCGCTTATATCAGCAATTAGGCTTAACATGGCTTCACGCTGGGCTCAACCAGGATACGGGCATTCGAGGATCCCGGGGGAGTGCACTGCAATTCCGAATTCCATTCCAATACCATGCTTCGACAATAGATTCTCAAACCATATACCCTCAAGGGAGGAATGGAATAGGAGTATTGTCAACAAAACTGGAGTTCAATCGGTACAACTGTACACAGATGTCTCCAAATTGGAAGGAAGGGTAGAAGGTGGCGTATTTTCTGATTCCTTACGCGTTAAGCTTAAATTCCGATTACCCGACTTTTGCAGTGTTTTTCAAGCCGAGATTATGGCAATGTGTGAGATTATGGCAATACAATATCTTTCAAAGATGTTATATCTACACCGACGGTCAAGCCGCCATTAAATCACTCGCAGGAACGTTCGCCAAATCGGCACTTTCCCATAAATGCCGTCCAGTTCTTAACGAGCTAGCGGAGCACTACAATGTATACATTGTATTGGCACCGGGGCATATTGATATTCCAGGGAACTGTGAGGCAGATGGATTGGCGACATCGAGCACTAGGTTGCCAGAGATCTATCCATCTCATCAAGTTGGAATTTCTCTTGCAACATGCAAGCTTCTTGTCACACCACATTACCTCAAGGTAAAGCAATTTCACAGCATATTCAGTGTGTCTTTCTTTTTAATCGACGATGCATGAAAATGTGCATGACATGAATTACTGAAGCCGGAGGTAGCTCTTTTATCATTTTACCGGTAATTTTATGTTTACCAGGTGATTTTTTTGGGTTTAAATCCTTATAAATTGCTTTGAATATGTCCTTTTTTTTAATTTTGAGAGTTATTGAGCAAGGTTGAGAAGTTAATTTTGGTAATGAGGACTGTGAAGAGGGTGGATTGGGTGTAAACACACTTTTTAACTGGTTTGCAAAAGCCAAACCCTTCTCACAGTTGCTTCTAGCCCAATTACCGTCACTCAAACGGATGGGGGAATCAGTGAGAATTGGCCGATTTGAGTTTTTTGCTTATTTCCACAAAGAGTAGTCTGACGCTTCACGAGGTGTTAATTTGGCTATGTGCTCTTCTAACTCTTTGTTGTTTTTATTTTTTAAGGCTTGCTTTAACTTTCGAGTGCAATGCTGTAGCTGTGTTTTCAGATTCGGTGATCTGAATTGTTGCCATTGCCTTCGGAGTTTTCTTTTCTGTCTTACTAACAATTCAATGTCGGCTGGTGTATATGGGCTATAGTTTGATTGCTTGCATACCCTTGTGCAGGTGGCTGAGCTGAGAGCTAATGAGAACAGCTGGTTGAATTTTTCGAATGCTGAGTCTACATCGTGTCCATTTCTTAACACAGTACTTAGAGGAAGATGAAAATTTATATATTTCTTGAATTTCAACCAGTCTATTTTCTTTCTAACGCAATTGCCTTGATGGCTTGGTGATTTTATATATATGTATTACCGTGGGTGAGTGGTCAGATGATAGATCATAATTATACTCTGTGGAGATATTTTCCATCTGCAAACCTTTGGCGACTCTAAAGTCTATGAGATCGGGTATCTTCCTCTTGAGAATTGAGAAAAATTCTTTATATTGCTGTTCGGTAATACTGTATCTGCGATATACTGTCCCCCAAGCTTAGAGATGTATTCTTCCAGACATATAGATGTTGTTTGCAAGTAGACTCTACTGAAATCTTCGAGAACATGATGTTTTATTCTGCTTTTTATCAATCTGGCAGTTCCTCCGCGTGCCTTACCATGCCGATGATTTCTGGTGTACAGTTTGTAATATGGTATTCGGTAGCAATTTTTGTGAGTGAAATGGGTCTCAGATATCATCATTATGTCGATCTGGTTGGATTCAAGGAATTGAATTAGCTCCAAACGGTGCTAGCTTAAGCCGTTGGGCCACTGGCTTGTGGGTAGGAATGCTACTAGGGTTGCTTTACCGGTCAGCGATTTTTGTCATAGCTGCCAGGACGAGGAAGAGAAGGAAACTGTTTACCACTTCCCCAGTAGATGCCCCGCCTTGGCACGCAGAAGGCACACCCTATTGGAGAGTGCCTTTTTTACATATACCACTGAGTTAGCTCCCATAGATGTCAGGGATATTGCTCTATTCATTAGGAAATATCAGTGGTTCCGTTTAACAGAGGGAGCAGGATAGACATCAACATTAATGCACGGTAACACAATGGTCCAATTTTTGACCTAAATGCAGTGGCGGCCGCATAATCTGACTTAACCTACTATAATAATTACTGAACTCTAAATTTATAATCACTACTTATTGCTTTTTCTGAGGCAGATGTAAAATAAAAGTATTAAAAAACCATTTTTTTTAGTTCGTTTTGTTTTGCATCAACTGCTTTCGTTTTTGTTAAAATTACTTTTGTTGTATATATATATATATATATATATATATATATATATATATATATATATATATATATATATATATATATATATATATATATATATATATATATATATATATATATATATATATATATATATATATATACTACGCCAAAGTACGTGACATGCTCTGTCTGTATGTATCTTTACATTGTTTCTATCAAGAGAGTTGGCAGCTCACTTTTTTGTTTACTGCCACTCTTCCTGATTCCCTGTGTTGTTGATTTTTATTATTTTCATTTATGCACAGTATAAACAGTAAACACAGCGTTATTTTCTCTGTATTCTACAAGTAATTATTATTATTATAAATAACAAGTGTTAAATGTAAATTTATAAAAGCTCGTGTTTGCCTTTGTGCATTTAACAGTTTTGAGTAAAGTGTATACCCACACGTTACTGCCAATAATCCCAATCGTGCCAGCAGTAGCAACATCAAAAACTAACAACATCTACAGCAACATCAATCACAACACCCTCCACAACTGTAGTAAGACGGCGGAACCATCGTGATTATAGCCCACCGGCACTAACAGTTGTATCTTTTCATTTTTGGTTTTTCGAGCTGTATTGGCTCGCAACGATCGCTAAGAACTCCACCAATATTATAACTGTACTCCACGTGCTTGTGCTTGTGTTTTGATACACAATAAGAATATACTCAGTGCCATTACCCTTCCTGTACCTGCACCTTGGGCTTTCGTACACCTACTGATTGGGTGTGCTTGTGGACTCTATGGGTGTATTTATTCCGTTGATTACCAGTTGTAGATCAACATAAAATAGAGAGATTTGTTTGGGTAGGTTTATTATAAATTTTGCTTATATATTTTCAATGATATCATATTCTTACCGCAACTGTGTTTTCTTCCGCTTGATCGGATTTTATACGTGTAAAAGCCTTTATAGTTATAAATATAAGTATATAGAAGGCCAGAAGAGAACACCGTTGCCTTCTAAATCTTTAAATACATTTCAAATATAGACATTATTAATATTACAGGGTATAATATACTTACTTACTAACTGATGTGGCCATAACAAGCGAGTATCGATTTAGGCCGAAAATAACATGCTTCGCCAGCCATCTCTGTTCTTCGCTAGCTGGCGCCAGTTAGAAATTCCAAGCGCCGTCAGGTTCTCCAGTACTTGGTCCTTAAACCGGAAGTTAGGTCTTCCTCTTCTGCGTCGTGCTCCAGCGGGTTCCGAATATAACACCTTCTTAGCTGGAGCGTGTTCTTCCATTCGCTCGACATGACCTAGCCAGGGCAGCCGCTGGATTTTTATGCGCTTTACTATGTCAATATCAGCAGACAGCTCATGATTGTACCTTATTCGGTACTCGCCACAAACGCAAATAGGTCCAAAGATCTTGCGTAGGACTTTTCTCTCGAAAACTCCAAGCATTCGCTCATCTGAGGTGGAAATTGTCCAGGCTTTAGCGCCATATGTTAGGCATGATGAGAGACTTGTAGAGTGTAGTTTTCGTTCTTCGAGAGAGAGCCCGACTTCTCAGTTGCATACTTAGCCCAAAGTAGCACCTTTTTGCAAGAGTGATCCTTCGCAATATCTCCAGGCTGACGTCATTAGTGCTGTTAATGCTGGTTCCAAGATAGACAAAGTCCCTTACTACTTCAAAAGCGTAGTTGTCAACAGTGACGTGCTGTCCAAGACCCCTGGACTCTTTGGTGTGTGTCGATCTGTTTTTCTTGGGTCTTCTCCAGGATTTGGCGCAGTGTGAAAATTTGGTCGATGGTAGATTTACCAGGTCTGAAGCCACACTGATAAGGTCCAATCAGGTTGCTGAGCATAGGTTTCAACCTTTCACACAGTACGCTCGATAGAACCTTGTATGCGATGCTCAGGATACTTATTCCACGGTAGTTGGCGCAAATTGTGGGGTCTCCTTTTTTATGTACAGGACAGAGAACACTGAGCCTCCAATCATCAGGCATGCTTTCATCCGACCATATTCTGCTTATGAGCTGGTGCATGCAGGTGAGCAGCTCATCACCTCCGGTCTTAAACAACTCGGCAGGCAGGCCATCGGCACCTTCAGCTTTGTTGTTTTTCAGTCTTAAAGTGGCCGTTTCAACCTCAATTGGGGTTATCGGGCAATCTCCTCCACTGGCGGAATTGTTCGTATCATCGCCATTCAGTAACGTGGAGAAGTGTTCCCTCCATAGGCTCAGGACACTCTGGACATCTGTAACTAGATTCCCATATCCATCACAACAAGAAGAGGCTTCGTGATTTAAACCTATACTCAGGCGCTTGATCTTTTCGAAAAATTTTCGAGTCTCATTCTTGTCAGTACACATCGCTATATCCTCACACTCGCGTCTTTCCAACTCCCTCTTCTTGTGCCTGAAAAGACGCCTCTTTGCACTCCTTTTCACTCTGTACCGCTTCTTAACAGCTCACGTTGCGCCTGCACGGAGGGTTTTTCTGTAGGCGGCGTCTTTCTCTGCGGTAGCGTCGCGACACTCCTGATCATACCACTCATTCCTCAGAGGCCGGTAGTAACCGATTACCTCCTCGGCAGCAGTAGTCATGGAGTGGGATATATGTGTCCACTGTGCGCATGTATCATCAAATGGGGGAGTGTTCTGCATAAGCAGACCCGATAGTCAAGTGGAAAATGCATCTGCTGTCTCTGGTGATCGCAGCTTACTGACGTCGAGCTTTCTCTGTGTGGGACTTCTTTTGTTATTTGCGACACATAAACGTGTGCGCACCTTAGCTGCAACAAGGTAGTGATCCGAGTCGATGACGTCCATCACACTGGAAGCATGCCTTCCGTCAATCATCACATCATCAATTTGATTTCTTGTTCGTTGATCTGGAGACAGCCATGTCGCTTTGTGGATGTCGAGATGCTGGAATCTGGTACCATGTTTCGTGCTGCGGAGAAGTCGATCAGCCTCATTCCGTTATCGGAGGTGTTCTGGTGGAGTCTGAATTTTCCGACAATTGGATCAAAGGTACCTTCCTTGCCCAACCTGGCATTAAAGTCGCCAAGCACAATTTTGATATCGTGGCGGGGGCAGCGGTCGTAAGCTTCTTCGAGCCGCTGAAAGAAGCTCTCCTTGGTCACATTGTCTTTCTCATCCGTCGGAGCGTGGGCACATATAAGGCTGATGTTAAAGAATTTTGCCTTGATGCGGATTGTGGTCAGCCGTTCGTTCACAGGCGTGAACTGTGAGACAAGATGTCGTAGTCTCTTGCTAACCAAAAATCCACATCCTAATTCGTGCCTTTCAGCATGGCAACTGTAGTAGATGCCACAGGACGCTCTTTTGGAGCAGCCCTGTCCCGTCCATCACATTTCGTGGAGAGCAGTGATGTCAGCTCTGCATTTTTCGATAACATCAACCAGCTGGATAGAGGCACCCTCCCTATAAAGGGACCGGACATTCCAGGTGCATATCCGTAAATCATAGTCCTTTTTTCGTTTGCGGGGGTCATCAACATTAGCGGTAGTCCTTATCTGAGACGTTGTTCTTTTCTTCACTGGGGGGATTTTTTATGTGGTGGGTCCCAAACCTAACGCACAACCTCTGACCGAGGAGATTTTCGCCACTCACTTCAGCCGTCTCCCAGCGGGTGCCAGGAGGACGTTTACCGATAGTCGCCACGTGGAGAACCCCTATTAATAATAATGAAGGCGCCATCACATAGTAAGCAGAGCAAGCTACATGACTACCCCTCATTAACAAATAAAGGTATCATCACATAGCGCTCGGATCAAACTACATGACAGCCAGTGAGTTGACTTCCGATGAGTTCAACAATGATCGCGCTAGCCCCACCCGGTTGAGGCAGTTAGACACGTTACCTTGCGAAAACACCACCAGATCACCCCACAACTCATGTAGTGAAAAGTTTTTTCCCCCACAGCTCCAACATTGACGATGCCAAAGTTCTTGCGACAATAAGTGTGCAAAACCTAATACCTACCGAGCATGGGAAAGGCGATATTTTATGAATGGCCATTTTTATAAATGCCGAGGCAATGCGATTCCTCTGCGAGCGGAAGTTTAAAATAACTATCCGCTTCGGTCACATTAAACTGGTACCGACCCGTGACACCGGAGATACTGAAGAAGGATCCTACTGTGGCAAAACACAGTCCATAAGGATATTTCTGCTTACGAAGAGGTTCCGCACTCGGGATCGGAGCTTCGTTTTAAAATGGAAAAAGCTACACAACAGGCTATCCCACTTCCTGAGGTCAAAAAGCCTCCATCTCCTTCAGGGTCTAGGCCGATTTCTCCAAAAGCCACGAAAGGTAATGGGACTAGACAGGACAAGAAGCGAGATCTTGTCCAAAACTCGCTACAAAAAAAATTATGAGCGTTACGGGTGTTCCGGGTAAATCTGCCAAAGGCACATCGGCTACCGCCCGCGGACTTTTTGCCGAAAAATCTTTTCATCTAGGTTTTTTCAGAACCTCTGGATCATAGGTGGCCAAGTCCGAAATCTTAGTTGACGAATCCATAAATCACCTCCCACTAATAAATATTATCTCCAGAAACTTTACGGCAGCAAGCATAGAGCTTGCAGTTGACAACAGGATCCAGGAAATTGTTCTGGCGTCTGTTGAATATTGCCAAACAACAACTCGTCATCGGGTGCGACGCACCATGTTGTGTGGGAAAGCAGTGACTACAACGCTAGAGGTGAGTTACTTCTTAATTTTTTGTATTGCTAATAATATAAACATTGTAAATAGAGGATGTTGGACAGAATATAGGTCTACCCTTACTGAATATAACATTCTTATTAGAAAATCAAAACGTAACTCTCAGGCAATATGAGGAGTTACACGCTCTTCCTCAAGCATCACGACTTCACAAAGTATTCTCCAAAGATTACACAAATAGTATCGGTCTCTTAAAGAAACCAGACGGATCTTTCACACAGAATCGCAGAATCGAATATTTATTCCAGGTACATTTTATAAGATCTATAATCAAATCCAATACTCTACCTACTTCCTATCCTCCAGTAGACCATCGGAACTCTAGTAGATGGGCAAACAGTCTAACCGGCGATATATTCGACAAAGGCAAAGTCAAATGGGCAGTGTTGTCCTTCTTACTTTGCAAGGACCCGGGGGTGATGAGATCTTCCCATCTACCCTTCAAAACGCATTGGATGAAACGCTGGAACACCTAATTATTCTCTTCCGAACCAACTACAAGTTTGGGTATATTCCAAGCGCGTGGAGAGAAGTAAATGTAATTTTTTCTTCATGCAAGGAAATAGACCAACAGAACTCCCGAAATCGTTCCATCCTATCCGTCTAACTTCTTTTACTCTGAAAACGCCTAATAGATCTCCACATCAAGCAGAGGCATGAAACTTCCATTCCTTTACACAGGAATCAATTCGCCTACACAAAAGGCAAATCAATGCTTTATATTATCTCGTACCCAAAATCGAAAAATCCTTTTAGTCAAAAGAAATTGCTCTCTGTGCGCTTCTGAACGTAGAGGGTGCTTTCGATAATACTGGGTATGAGGGTCTATCACTAGGGTTTTGGCACGTAGAAGTGTAGATAAATACTCAGTAACTTGGGTAAAAGCTATGCTGGAAAACCAAGATATTTCAGTTAATTTAGGCAATACCAAAGTAAACATCAGAGCTGTTAAAAGCTGTCCTCAAGGGGGCGTTCTTTCCCCGATACTATGGTCTCTCATAATAGATGAGCTCCTAGTCAAACTCTCTTCAACCGATTTTGATGTGATAGGCTATGCAGACGACCTCTTCGTACGTTGTATGTGACACATTTAACTTTAATTTCTGATCGTACGCTCTTCAAATTACTGATCGATGGTGCGCCACAGAAGGCCTCCGTTTAAATCCACAGAAAGCTGTTGTTGTTCCTTTCACAAGGAAGTACAAATCCGATTTCGGCGTAATACATCTCTAAAATACAACCCTCGAAATCTCCAATGAGGTAAAATATCTAGGCATCATCCTGGATAGAAGACTGAATTGGAATTCCCACCTAAGCTACACGCTAAATAAGGTGACCAAAGTTAAGTGGACTTGTGAACGATTTTCTTCAGAACATAACTTCGTTTGGTTTACAGACGGATCGAAACAGTCGAAGGTACAGGCGCCGAAATATACGGTCCTAATACTCGCATATCCATTGCAATGGGCTCGTGGCCAACTGTCTTCCAAACGGAAATACACGCCATAAAATGGTATAGGAGATTCTACTGTCGTAGACGGGCTTGGGTACAAAAAACCTCGTATGGTATGCACTGCGGTTGGCCCTCAGAGGTATCAGCCGTAGAGCTCATATCCTCTAACAGACTTCAGTCTGGTTTCGCGTGGTCCACTTGATGAACAAGGATTTTGTCCTTGCTCCAACGTCTCGCTCTCTTTTGATTGATTGATTGTTAGTAGTACAAAATAGGTGTTGCAATTATTATTGGCAGAATCCAGTGATCGAACAAGGATGATTTATGTGATTTTGAAGAATTAAAAAATAGGTTACGTTTTGTAGTAATCTAACAATATTTCATTCATTTCAGAAAAATCGGTAAGAATGGAGGACGTAAAATTACTGACGAAAGGTTGGTGGAAATTTCGTCACCAACGTGAGAAGACGTCAACTTAAGCCCATATAAATTATTACAACTTTTAAACATTTGTTTTATTTAAATGTAATTAGCACATTCACAATAGATCATACAATTAAATATATATATAACGGCCAAAAATGGTAAAATATGGTAGGTTTCAAGCTTACTGAAGCAGTTGTAGTAGATACACTTGTAGGATAGTCTGAACACTGTTTACGAATGATAAGGACAAAGCGCATCTCATATGTGTGAAATAAAAACTCCTCTCTCTTCTCCGTGTGTCCTTCGCTCACAAACAAAATGTATTTTACGCAAATGTTTTTATATCTAAAACGGGACCCATATATTGTATATTAAATTGAATGATCTGAAACTTTGCACAATTTTCTCAGATTCACCAAAGACATTTACGCTAAAAGAATTCTCATTTTCAGTAAACAAAATTTTGACAGGAATAACCAGAAATCAGCGGAATGGACTTTGATTTTGAACGTGTGTGAATCGAAATATCAGAAGAAACAGAAGTGGAAAATCGAACAAATGGTTCGATCATACGGCAAATAGTAGAAAGCTACATGGTATTGAAAGAAGACGAAAGCGGGCTACACATACAAAAGCAAAATGTGCGCACAGATTTTTATTGTTTACATTTATGAATTATTTGATATTGTTGAATCACATTAATATAATTTATATTCATTTATTTAATTTAATTTAATTTATATTTATTTAATTTAATTTAATTTATATTTATTTATTTTAATAAATATTATTTCTTTATTAAATAATATTTATTATTTAGATATTAATTATTTATTTAATTTAATTTTGTTTAAACATTTTATTTTATTCACAAAAA